>VWZE01024895.1:35296-48041 GCA_013396675.1 Eubucco bourcierii
AAAACACTAAATTTGTCAGGCAAGATCTGCCCTTGGTGCAGCCATTGCTGGTTCCCACCAATCACCTCTGCTTTGTTTTCCATTTGCCTTAGCAGGACTTTCAGCAGGAAAGTCAGAGGCCTTATTTTCTCCTACAAGCAGAAAGAGGAGATGTTAAGAAGAAAACATAGGTAAATGGTTACCCAAACAGGCACAATCCCTGCCCATTTACCCTGGTATAGATAAGTGTTCAAGAACGAACAAGTACTGTAATATTGTGCACTTTTTCCTCCTTGGCACAGCTGCCTGCTGGAAGCTACTCAAGACATGAAAAGTTCCAAGTTCTGCTACCATTCTGGTGGTTCCATTAAAAAAAAAACAACAAAAAACAAAAAACAACTCTTGAGCTGGCTCATAAGGAAACTGCTCCAGTTATCCCTGGGAAATAAGTTGTTGATTTTATCTTGTCATTGTTGAAACATTTTTGCCTGAAAATGTGCAGCTACCTACTTTCAGGAAAGACAGGAAGGTAGCTCTTGGAAACTCTGACTTTTGTTGGTTATGCGTGGGTAGATCCAACAGAAACCAGAGGCTCCTAAACACGGCAATCCATCTGCTTCTTAGACAGCAGCTTCAGGGATGAGGGCAAACAATGGGACAGACAGATGGCAGAAATATGTCAGCAGAGATACAGCTGACCAGAAACACAGCTCCTTAGAGACACACCAAACCATCAGGGTGAACCCAGGCACAGATAAATTGATGTGACCTGAACATTTCAGACTAGAGGTAGGATGACACCGCTCTGGAATTGCACAAGTTCCGAGGAGGGAAGCGTGGCACCCAGGTCCACACACAGCACCCCTGCCTGGAACACAACCTTTAAACCATTCAAGCTTCTTCCAATTGCCAACTTCAACTAGAAGTTTTACAAGAAAATGAATTTTCAATGTTGTTGCTATCAGAGCCGAACTTCTTCAATGCCCAGGGTGGCGATGAGCAGGCTGTGAAATCTGAGAAAGGATTAGATAGGCCAGTCTGGCACGACTAACAACACAGCCTCCTTTCATTCGGTGCCAAAACCAAGAGACTCTGATGACCCAAGCAGTTAGGAATATCACAAGAAGTGACATTTCCAGAAGTAAGACAGATTTTTCTACTTCTCATTAAAAGCTAACATACACAAAGAAGTATTAGAACATTATTTCCTTAAATAGCACCAAAACCTGCAGGTTGTTTGCTTTCATATGGTTTAATCTCTTTGGTCCTCCAAGACTTCCAGACACACTGACAAACTAAACTGGTCCAACTGCTCTGGCATTTGGTCATTTAAAACAGAGACACTCCCTAACTTGTGCAAAACTGAAACATTTGTTTGAGGATAGTTAGTGCTTCATCCCCACAGTGCTTGGCAGACTTGTCTAATTAGCTGAGAAAAATGATTGAGGTAGGCAGGCAAGCAAGCAGTCTTTGTCAGGCATTCTGTGAAAGTGATTTGGACCACACGCTCAACTGCAGAGCCAGACTTTTATGCCATCCTTTGCCATCCTAAGACAGGATTAACAAAGATGCAAGCACAACGACCAACCATCTAGCACAGGAACAGTGAATTGAAAGGGCTCTTCACACCTCCTAGTGCAGCTCTTCTGCACTCTCCCTGTGAACCACACTGACCAAGTCACACCATGCTAGGGCCTCAGCAAATTACCTTTCTTTAGTATTTCCTATTGTACAGTCAGGACCAGAGCTGAAAACACTCACTGTGAGTTTCAGGCTGTGCAGCTCCCAGAACAACATTTGCAGAGCACTCATGTTGGGACAGCTAATTGTGCTTTCCTTCTTCAGGGAGGTTTGAACAGGCAGAGCATGTTCCAGGCACAGTGGGATGGGGACAATACAGAATCAGTACATCCTTAGGTAGACTCCGCAGTTTCCAGACCTGTTATCTTTCTGAGGTCCTTGCAGAAGTTAGTCTACTGGCAAATGAAGACAAAACTCAAGGTACTGTGCAACCTAACTACACCAAACCAGGTCTTACAGGATCCATTCAATAAACATGACAATATAACTGCTTGCTATTCCAAGTCCAGCATTCATGCATAAGTGCAGCTGAATTAAGGACATGATGTCTGTCTACCAAAAGCTTGTACCTGTAAATTAAAAAGGTCTCATCTCTGCATTTTACATTATTTCAGTTTAGGAAGCAATCAAGAGAAAGCAAATTTCAGGTTTAGACATAAAAGTGAAAAACAGATCAGCTGGTCAGATCATTAGGTGTGAATGGATACGTTGCAACTTATAAACTTCAATTTATGAAATAATTGCATTTGCCAGCAACATTTACACATTTTCCATGTCTGGAGCCTTTAAGTGGTAGCCACTTGGCCTGTTCTGCTTAGATAACCACCCAGAACTCCTTCCTGTGAAAAGTTCCCAAGTCTAGACACTGAAACTCACATATGTTTGTGATTATAGAAACTATGGCTACAAGGCCAGCTTAAGTCTCCTACATCAACAATCAGCTGCCAGTTATATCACATTCCACAATGAGCCTTCCTGCTATGACTAATTTATGGAATACTTGGCTTCGGGGGAAAAAAAAAATCAATACAATTAAGAGAAAGGGAGAAAGAGGTAGACACACCAGCCCTTGACATCAGAGTGAACATTTGAACCCAAATACTAGTTTGGTGAGGCAAAAAGAGCTGCAAAAAATTGGATCAAGAGAGTTGTAAACTGTGCAGCTACGCTTTGCTGTGCACACACTGCAGTAAGGCTTTTGCACCATGCAACCAAAGCCAGTGGGGTGCTCCACTTTTGTCCCTCACTTGTAAATGCTTTTGCCATGTGGTTGTCAAGAGTAACCCTCTAAATATCAGAGCATTTTTAGGAAATCCCAGAAAATAAGAACTAAGAGAGATTACACCTAGAAGAACTGGAAGAACCCTTGAGGGCCACCTCAGCAGGAGAGCATTTGTCTTTCACATTTCCCACCGTATTGATTGTACTCTTCTGCTTTCTGTAACCGAGCAGTATAGGTTTCACCTGGCTATCTGTGCACTGACCAGAATCCTCTATGGCAAATTGTTTAAGTAGAAGCAATGATTTTCATTTTTAAACTGTGAATTTGTCCTGAAAATTATTATTTTCCCCAGTTTACTGATGGGGGGGAAACGTCCATTAATAAGAGGAGTAAAATATTTGCTTCCGTGTGTAGTGAGCAATTCCTGGAATTGGAGTTTAGTTTCCGGCTCCCCTTTCAGCAAATCAAATTAATCAACCTTTTCAGGGAATAGGTTTTCAGCCACATTGATCTGGAGTGTGGCAACATCACATAAAGCAAGCATTAAATACAAGCAACAGAACCCCCTGCTCTTTTTCTGCTGCTCGTGTTCCCTGCTCCTCACTCTGACTAGCAAGTAATGCCCACTCAGAATTATTCTGTAGCCTCTCAGCTCTCTCAGGCGATTCTCAGGTTCAGCCCACAAGTGTTAATGGTAACATGCATTTCAGCACAAAGTCCAGAAGAGATTTGTTCTAAACTGGAGCTTCAGGTGCCTCTTTTGCTGGATTAAGATTCTTTTGGTTAAGACTTATGCAAAGTTTTCTACTGGAGTGTTTCTCTCTGCACAAACCCCAATATTCAGTGATGGAAAAATTGTTCTAACAGTATAAACCAGGGAACTTTTGCAGTCACCTTGGGCGTGGGAAGCCAAGCTTTAATTCCTGACTGAACTGACACCTAGAAGGTGACATCTCCTAGCAGAACTGCAAGGAAACAGGCTCAGATTCAGCAGTTGGCGGGAAGCATGCTTTGGCCACTGACCTGCATGGCAGTACTCCAGCTCCCCACTCTGTCAATGGGACATATCCCAAAGCCTTGGGAGAAACCTGGTCAGAACTGAGTCACACTCCAATGTGCTGCTGAAACTCCAGTAACCATGCAGCCAGATACCTGTGAAACCTTTCACTGTGGAACAGTGCAGATGAGTCTGGTCACCCACCCCTTCCTTTTGCCATGAGGCAGCTTCTCCTCCATGGCAGCACTCAGCTGCACAAGCCAGCAGCTCAGGCTAGCAAAATGTTCCACAGCACAGATGCAAATACATTCTGTCAAACTAATTAGTTTTTCCCCCAAACAAAGGGTGGTTTAAGAAGCCACATCTCCACAATGCTGATATAACTAGATATAATTACAAATCAAACAATTATCAGAATGATCATTTCACTGGCAGCACATTAATTCCTCTTTCTCATTTCTTAATTACTCACCTCATAACACCAAATTATTTTCCTGTTTGGCTTTAAGCAATCCCCAGAAATAATTGCACGATGCAGACAGGCTTTGAGGTGGTTTTAAAGACATCTTCAAAGAGTGAAGACTTGGCTGAGTACTAAGTAAATGAGAGAAATTCATGCTTAGACTAAATAAAAAAACAAAACAAAAAACACAACAAAAAAAAAAACCTCAACACATTTTGGATTGAGATTAGTCATTTAAAAGTAAAACTCACCTGAGTCTTATGCTGTTAAAATCTTCATAGGCCTGACAGTTTTGCATTAATGTGCCCTGCTTCTGTGAGGAACTTACAACTTCACATACTCTGAGTCACTCCAATGAAAGCTTTTCATGTTTGGGTTCTAGAGAAGTGAGACATTTACCATGAAAAGCAAGGTAATTTGTCTTTTCCTGAAGTAGGCTCCATCCCCATTACATCTGTTACTGAACACTTCTAGTTCTTGCTTTGCTCTCTGAAGTCCATAAACCTATTGAAAAAAAACAACACAATGAAAAACTACTACAAAAATTGAGGAAAGAAAGAGTGAGCTCCCTGTTTCTCAGGCTGCAGAAGCTCTCTCTGAGGCACACCTGCATCCCCTCTGGGATGCTCAGAAGTCAGCAGAGTGTTCAGTCAAGAGTGAGAGGAAGGAGCAGGAGCTGAAGACAGACAGTCCTCGACTTGCTAACATGGCAGGGGTAGCAGAGACAGGGGACTCTGAACAGCTCCACGCTGGTGACATCAGCACTCAGCAACTGCCAGCACTGCTTTCAAGTGGCATGTGGCTTTGTGAGCAGCTGAGGCATAGCTGTTACCTTCTGGAAGAGAAGCAGCAGGACCCAGTGCCACTGAGTAAAGGAGAAGCTGGCGAAATGATGTCTGACTCTTGTTGACAAGTGAGGCCAGACAGGGTCTGATCACAAACTTGCTGGAGAAACAACTGCTCAAAAGAGCTTCAAATTGTTTAAGGAAGCAAGTGTTCTCACAGAGAATGACATTTCTTTCTTTCTTTCTTTCATTTCTTAGTCTAGACAAATGAGCAGACACAAGTTAACCGGCCTTGGAAGCCAAGACAGACACCATATTTGACTGCAGCTGATGGACTGAAAGAAAGCTGTTTCCAGCTTATTAATGTACCAGGCAGTTCAAAAGAAATTTAAATGTGTTCAGTAAGAAAGCACTAAAGGGCTACACTAAAGTCTCCTGTTGCTGAGGAAGCTTGAGGTGGGTCACCATACCCAAACACAGTTCATCTCTCCTGAGCACTGTGCTGGGCAGGTTGGGCAATTGGCTAGTCTTTGTCTGGCTCTTGGTATGGGTGGGTATGGCAAGACCCAGCACTTCAGTGCATAATGCTGCAACCAGCCAGGAACACAGCAGAGCAGCTTTTCATCAGCTCTGGTCTGGTACCAGGACCAGGTTTGGCCTCTGCTTAGTTGGTGTAAAATAGGTCACAGCAATTCCTTCCTTCTAAACTGGTTTGTGGCAGGGAACCTGGGCTGGAGGTAGAACAGGTATGAAAGGGGCACACTGTAGGTCTGTTCTTGAGACAGGATGCTCCTATTAGTCTTCCAGTATCTGAAGGAGGCCAATAGGAAGGTTGGGGAGGGATTATTTACAAGGTCCTGCAACGACAGGACAAGGGGCAATGGGTTTAAACTGGCAGAGGAGAGATTTAGACTGGATGTTAGGAGGAAGTTCTTTACAGTGAGGGTGGTACTGGAACAGGTTGCCCAGGTTGTGGCTGCTCCCTCCCTGGAGGTGTTCAAGGCGAGATTGGATGAGGCCTTGAGTAACCTGTACTAGCGGGAGGTGTCCCTGCCTATGGCAGGGGGTTGGAACTAGATGATCCTTGAGGTCCCTTTCCAACCTTACCATTCTATGATTCTATGATTTGGAGGAAGCTGCCAACCCATGAAGCCTAGCATGGGCCCTGTAAGAATTCTTGACATCTGGACCCGTCTCAGAGTCCCAGCATCACTGAGGTCTCAGCCGCACGGCTTCAGACAAAGCAGTTGCAAAATATTGTCTGGCTGCCCTCCAGTTGCTGAGACGCTGAGGTCTGTGTCTGGCAGGACAGAAGCTGTGATGCGTCCTCCCAAAAACATGCTGCAGAAATGAGGAATCACTCAAAGGCATCAGCGTAGAAGAGAGAGGGAGAAACACAGGACAACCGCGAGTGCCAGGACTGTGTGAAGGCGTTCATCAGCAGGAGGAGCTGGCTTTGGAGTTAGCACAGATCAAAAACTTAAGTCAGATTATAGCAGGAAAAGAGCAATTTCAGTTGCTGTAATGAACTTCGCAGCAGCTTTCAGATGATAATCACAGGAGATGGGTGAACAGCTTTTGATACAAACCATTACACACCCTTCCAGGTGAAGAGCTTCTCATCTCACATCCTCCTCTTTCAGGCATGTGTGCCTGCACACGGTGGCACACATTGTCAGAGTCCATCCTGCCTTTGAGCGTCCCTGAAAGGCATTAAAGCTAAAACTGAACACAAAGACTCCAGAAACAGCCATTCTGTGGATTTTTCCCCACTCAGGTTGTGTCTAAAGCTGATGTGTCTGCCAGCATTTGTTCCATCTTTGGCACCAAAAACGCTCCTGCATTTTTAATTACCAGCATTTGAAAATTCAGCAACAGGAACCAGACTTGAATTTACCCCTATATGGAAGTGAGGGGCAGCAACACATAGCAAGTTAGTTCAAGCATAATCCTAAGGAGAAACATTTATGTGACAGACAACAAACCCCATAAGCCTTAAATGACCTGTGGTTACCAATGAGGCAAGAGAACTTAAGAACAGTTAAAAACTAGATTGACAAATATCTTGACTACTCTGAGGAATGAAAAAGGTTTTCTCCAAGACATGGAAGCTCAGTTATGACTTGCACTAGAAGAAGGGTGCACAAGCACACTAGTGAAACACAGGCAAGATGAACGACCTTGCCGGCCATGCTGTGGGGCTGGAAGACGAAGGCAGCTCCCAGTTTCACCAAAGCAGGAAGGCTGGAAATCTGCTGCCCACAGGGTGTGGTTGCCCTAGCATGGACAGGGCACAATGCCCTGTGCAACTGCTGGTGGTTGAACTCCCAGGAAAGCCAAGCTCCACAGGACAGCAAAACCTCAGCCTGTGAGAGGATTGTTTTCATGAAGGCAATGGCATTTGTCATGAGCACTGAAGTCAGCTGGTGCTGCCCAGACATCTTTGCTTTGAAGGCACTGACAGTGCCCTAAGCAAGATCAGTTTTGCACAGGTTTTTCCATGTTTTCATACTTGTCCTTCTGTTACCACTACTGATGGTATCCTTCAATGTGTTCTTGCCAAGGTAATGTTTTTGTCTTATTGCACATCTCCTCTTGGCCAGAGGACGCTGCAGTAGATTCCTATTGCCTGTCTTGTGCTATGGTTGCCCCTTCCCAGGGCAGTCCTCCGCTCCCAGTCAGCTCTTGCTGTCTCAGCCTGAGCAGACTTTCATACAGCCTTTGGGATGAAAAAGCAGAGCAGGATAGTGAAGAGAAGCTACTATTTGCACTAGAAGTAGCAGAACAACACTTTTTCACAAGATGAACTGATCTCCCTTTGTTTGGGAAGAAAAACAGGGAGACCAAATTCCACTTCAGTGAGTCCTGGCAAATATCAGGTGAGATACATTTTAGAAACACAGAGCATTTGAAAGGGTAGCAGTGGAGTCACCAGCATCTATTGATTTCTTGCTAAAGCCTCAGTTCTGCCCACAGAATGGAAGTGTAGGAACCCATATTTCCTCAAAAGACTGATGCTGAAAAATAGATCCTTTTGTGGAGAGCCTGGGCTTGGCCAACCCCTG
Organism: Eubucco bourcierii; assembly: GCA_013396675.1. Taxonomy (NCBI): domain Eukaryota; kingdom Metazoa; phylum Chordata; class Aves; order Piciformes; family Ramphastidae; genus Eubucco; species Eubucco bourcierii. The sequence goes on from VWZE01024895.1 coordinate 43,389, forward strand.
CAATGGCTGGCGTGGCTGAAACACTTCACGTGCATTGGCTGGGAGGTTTTTGCAGTAAGATGCAATACAAAAGCACTTTATAAGCATTTCTAATGAGTGCTGTTTCCAAGGGACCTCTTGTTTCAATGGAAATACAAATGGATTAAAACAGATGAGAATATTTTCCTAGGCCATTGCAAAGTTATTCTGATCCTTGTTATTTACCAGAACAGTTAGAACAGATGTCCAGTTGTCTGGAGCTGTTTTTTTTGTGTGTGTGAGGGATTTATTTGCATGAGTTTTTGGGTTTTAGGGTGGTGTTTGTTTGCCTTTAATCAAGATTTGCCTTCAAAGCCAGTCTGGTTGGTTCCCTGTTCCAGAAAGGCACAGGACAAGATGAGCAAACACTTCACTCACAAGGCACTGCTGCAGTCTAAACACGGTGCAGGATCCTGATAAAAGGCATCCCAAGGATCCTTGGAGGCAGTTCATCAAAGTTTCCTTTAACACAGGTGAAGCACAGGTACTGCATACAAGTCCATGGGAGTTTCAGCTTTGCTGGGATCGATGCAAATGCTACTCTTTAGCTGCACATAGTCTGAGTAAACAAATATGCAAGAGAGGAAGAACAAACACAAACTCTGTGCTCTCTGTCAGAGCTCTGGATGGGCTGAAGTTACCTGGCAGGTATTGAAATTCAGCTCAGTGGGACCTCCCTGCAAGTTTTCACATGTAACTGATTTGACAGTTCCCAGGTGGCTGGAGTCAGGATGAAAGCAGACTGGAACATCTCCATCTGGTGTGGTCACGCAGCAGCTTCATATTTTGGTTTTGTCCTGGTGCAGCACAGAGCGACTGCAGCACAAAGTCCATTCACAATTCAAAGGAAGATGTTCCAAAATACTCTGATACTAATAATTAAAAATTAAAGAAGAACATCAATTCATAATTCATTTAAGCAAAGGCTACTTTAAAAACACCAATTTAGCATCTGAATCTAATTACAAAATTAATTACATATATGAAGGAGGTTTGTCACGTTTCTAGACTTTAGTGGCATTTCTCACACTCTCTGTGAATGCTCTCACCCAGGATAGCTGAAAACACTGCACATAGCATGACAATAACAGGTGAAAATTAGCCGAAAACAGTGATACATGAATTTAGTACCAACTACAGCATCAGACTAACACCAAAATCGATCAGCCCTTTATACACCAAACTCAGTCTGGCCTTTATGTAAATGCAGCTAAGGGAGGAGATGCGGGAGTTGCCTGGGTAAGTGCCCCACTCTGGCTACACAGCACAAGGTGGAGTTGGCTGCCAAACCAGAGCAGCTGATAAGAATGGGCAGGAGTTGACCTGTCAGGATTGACCCTAGGAACAAAAACACATGAACCCAAACCAGCTTGTTTTGGGGTCCTTCTCCTGTGCTGCTCAGTGAACACTGAACTGTCCCACACACCCCAGGAACTACAGCAGAGGTGACTGCCACCCACCACAGTTGGCTCCAGACTCTTGGAAGGGCACTTTCAAGAGCTTCTGTGGCCAGGCCTCCAACTCGATAGTAATGATGTGTGATCTTAGAGCCCAAGAGTTGTTGCATCCCATCTGTGGCATGGCACAAGTGCTTGTTGGTGACCGACTGCAACTCTTAGGGAGTTACATGGGTGCTGTCTGACAGGGCAGGAATGCAAAGAGAAAACAAAGCCTGCTTCGTGCTACAGTGACAGCTGAGATCCAGCAGCTAATCCCTGACAGCAGTCAGATCTGTTAGCCTCTGCTTTCCAGGGAACTTGCCAAAGGAAGTGTTAATAATGGCCTCTGCTTCAAACTGTTGCTGGGAAGCAAAGAGAAGCTTCTAATATTTTTTTCTTTTCACAAATTGTAAAATCTGCACATTACTATAGTGCAAATTAACAAGTTTGTAGTGTGTCTAGTTTATGTACATTTAAATCCTGCTTTATTGGCTCTTGATTAAATACATGTAAGAAGCTCAGTTTGAAACACTACCACACTCTCCTAATCCCTTCATTATTTCCTCTTCGTAGGCCTTTTCTGATTTTCCATTTCAAACTGCTTCCTTGGTAGGCATTTTAAAACTCACTTTACTATTCCTACTTAAAACAAGCAAAGGGTTTTTCTTATTGTAAACACTTTGAGACATTAATTTATCCTAATAGAGCTCCTTCTTTGCAGGTATTATTTTCAAGCGCACAAGACCTAAGGCACAAGGCATGCAGAGCTTGTTACAAACCATTCATTTTTAAATCACCCAAAGCCTACAGGTATGACTTAGCTGAAATTAACCAGATACTTTTGGCTGAACAATGAAGAGAAAGGCTCAGAAATGTCATCGTTATTTCTGGAACCTGCATTTTTTCAGACTAGAACAAATAGATGTCAGTCCCTCTCCTGTAGCAGAAGGCCTTCCTACATGCTGCCCTGACTGCCCAGACACTGCAAGATGGTAGGACTGTCCTGTGTGTCAGGGTTTACTTGGAGTGACAACACTTATCACTGTCACTGGGCCAGAGACAGCAAGCTGATGGACACCAATCATTTGCTTTGCCCAGAGAAGTCCCTTCAGATCTGGCAGTGAACCTGCTCATGTACACAGCCTTCTGAAGTGTTGACACACATGGCTTTGCCAACATGTTCACTGTGCCAGAAAGCAGCTGAGGAGTGGCTGCGTGAGGAGCTGCTGCACTAGCTCTAAAAGCAGTCAGGGGAAAGGAGCAAGCATCTGGAAGATAAAACACTGGCAGTCAGCAAAGCCACAGCTGCAGGAGACTGTTCAAGGATGGACGCCTACAGCTTAGGCACCACTGCAAAAGTCAGCAGCCAAGGGAGAGCACTCAGAAGTACAAGACCTCCTTGTGCACTTGGTCCTACTGGGTGTAGACTTCACCTTCTGAATTGATGATGGCCAAACCTGGCAAATCTCTATGTCACAACTAGTTTTTTTCCTTGCATTTCAGGGAATTGCTATATAAGCAGGAAAAGATATTGTATTAATTGAAGCATTCTTCTGTTTCTAACTTATCTATAAACAGACTGATTTTTATAACCTGATAGATTATCCATGTGCAAAAATCCTGCATTCAAACATATGACTGCCTACAGCCTGTTTGCTTACTGCAGGCTGCTGTTAGAGTTCTAGACACTTGTGTCACATGAAATTGTAAGTCACACAACATCATGTTTGTTTCAGGGCTGGATGAATGCAAACATTACAAAAGGAGTAACAAAACAATAGAGTTTGCAATGAAGATCAAGCATTTTCAGAACCCACCTTTCAGAGAAACTACACACTGATATTGTTTATACAGACATTACTCAAGAGAAAGACCACGGCAGGGTAAGAAATCCTCAGTCCTTCACCATAATATTGACATTTTTTGTATCTTTCACTCCAGTCCAGCTCTTTTGCTTCTTTCTACAGCAGGGAATGCATATGTTGAAGCAGGCACAGCAAACCTAGGTCTCAGAACTCAAAGTTAAACCCTCTACAAACAACAAAAATCAAGTGGAGACCAAAATGGGAAAAATGCAATCCATTCTGTTTTGCAGAAGCTTCTGTTCGATCCATTTACTGAAGAGTGAATCTTTTGCACTGCGCCATCAACGATGACAGATACAAAAAGCTTCCAAGCTTGAAGATGTGGCTGCTACTTCTGGGTGTTCTCAAGCATTTTCCAGGGATGAAAGTCTCAGACAGATGCTGGAACACCAGCACACAATACCATAACTTAGTTCAGCATCTCTGCAGGCAGTGGCTTCTCTGTTGCCTTGAATTCCCAGAACACAAGGGGACTTTATTACAGGGCATTTTTAGATGAACATCCCCAAGTAAGCTAGTAAACTTTATACACATCAATCTTTCCTAAGTACAACAATCAGCAACTGTTATGTAAGAGAGCTATTAAAATTTTTTTTTAAGTTGTAGCAATTCTGTAAGTGCTAAAATAAAAGCAGAGTTATTCTGGAGCAATGTCAGCAAGTGTAGAACTTGAGTTGCTTACTCAATGGCAAATAATCAGCCTTGGAAGTTATTAAATAGTTTCTAATTGAGGAGCTATTGTAGAAGCAGAGGAAACAGGGAGAAAAAGTCCCACAACCATCAAATGAACTCACCAAACAAATATTAGTGTGGTAGTGAAGAAGACTAAGCTAGAGAGGATGAACCATGCCAGGCTAATACCGTGGCTGGCCTGACCTACAAGATCAGCTTCATGGAAGCAAAGCAGCTCGGAGACTTGGTGCCAGCCTGAATGCTGGCCAAGCCACAGAATCATAGAATGGTAAGGTTGGAAGGGACCTCAAGGATCATCTAGTTCCAACCCCCTGCCATAGGCAGGGACACCTCCCACTAGTACAGGTCACTCAAGGCCTCCTCCAATCTGGCCTTGAACACCTCCAGGGAGGGAGCATCCACAACCTCCCTGGGCAACCTGTGCCAGTGCCTCACCACCCTCACTGTAAAGAACTTCCTCCTCATGCCTAGTCTAAATCTCCCCTCTGCCAGTTCAAACCCATTGCCCCTTGTCCTGTCATTGCAAGATCTTGTAAATAGTCCCTCCCCAGCCTTCCTGTAGGCCCCCTTCAGATATTGGAAGGTTACTCTAATGTCTCCTGGAAGCCTTCTCTTCTCCAGGCTGCAGAGCCCCAACT
>VWZE01024895.1:48342-70865 GCA_013396675.1 Eubucco bourcierii
TAGCAAGTGACTGTGCCACACAGCTTGGTGTCATCTGAAAACTTTTGCTGAGCTTTGCTCTCAGTTACCGCTTCTGAGAACATTTGCAAGTGGGAAGACATTAATTTTAAATCACAAAACCGAAAGAGAATCCGTGTTAAAACCAAAACCAAAATAAAAAATTAAATATACAATTCAGCATCTTTCTAACAGAAGGCTTCCCAGCTCTCCAACAGGACTGTTGCTCAGGTCCAGAGACTGCATGCAGATGAGAGGCTCTGAAAATCTGAGCTTTTACTTCAGTAAAGAACATTCCATAAAACTCTTTTTTTCACCTAATTGTAGACCTGAGGCCCCATGTGGAACACGTTACCACAGCTCTGTAACTTCTTGAGCAGCTGACCTCCTGGTGACCTCCCAGAGCAGTACAGCTTCCAAGGGCAATTTTCTGCACTCAGAAATCCATACGAAGGAGTCCAGTGCAGAACGCTGCCTTTATCTGGCTCCATTTCGTAACTGAAATTCTGGCAATGTTTTTATTTTTCAGCTTCTGAGTGCTAACAACTCTTGCTCTCTGGCACGTTACTCTCCCCCAGCACTGGGTTGTTGCTGCCTGCTCCTCGCAGAGCTTACAGAGATGTCTCTGCACACTCTTCCTGCCTCTTTGACAGCTCTGCTGGTTCTAATTTCCACAGCAGGAAGCTCACCTCACTAATAAATCTGAGAGCTCTGGAAGAGATGAGTCATCACCTTCCTGTAAGTGCCTACAGTGGAAATGGGCTGTGCTCGTTCCTCTGGTCTCCACTGCTCCCGAGTTGTTCTCCCCCCATACTGTAGATTTTATCATGCCCCTGAGTTATTTTCAGCTCTTAGTGCAACATTAAATCTTTCATCCTTGCCTTTGTCATGTCATTTGATCCTTCTGTCTCCTCATGTGCTGTATTCACTGGTCTTCTATCCTTAGAGTTTCTTCATCTATTACCATCTCACCAGGAGTCACATCACAGCATGGAGTGTCACCTGGAATATCCCTCTTTATTCAGATAACCAGATTCGGGTATTTCATGCATTAAAACCCAGACATCCCCATATGTAGTGAATTTTCTCCCAGTCTTATAGCAGAAGTGTGAACCTATCACCTACAAAGTGCATTTTGGTCATGTGAAAGATACAGATCCACAGCCCTGTGCTACTCCACGTCTGTACATATGCAGGTCATGACCAAGTTGTCATGCAGCTATGGAAACCAAATGGTTTTTGGTCACAAAAGGTCCCTTAAGGACTTCCAGAAAACGTTGTGCAGCTGTAGGCAAGGAGGCAGGCGCCACTACCAGAAACAGCAAAATTGAAAATGGAGCAATGTGTAAGAACAAATAATTTCCAGGTTTGAACCAGAAAGCAACATTATAGAAAAGGCAACAAGCCAGCAGCTTTAACAAACCATCCTGCTCCTGCACTGACAGTGTAAGCTCCTGAGGTGCTTCACCGTTTAACAGCTCCACATTCTCTTCTCACATGTAAGCTTTGCTCCTCCAGTGCCATCTGCTAGAGCAGGTTCATGACAAAATCCCCCAGGAAGCTCCCAGACCTGCCTCCAAACACAAAGGTCTGCCCCAGTGGATGCTTGTACAGAGTGCAATCTCAGCTGGCCCTGCACGGCACAGAGGAGCACTAAAGCATCCGCGGTGGTCAGAAGAGGAACACCATTAGTTCCTTTACAGAATCCACATCCTGTGTCAAAACTCAACCAAGCAAAACCCCAGCATACAGAAAGGGCAGCTTACAGCAGCACAGCAAGGGGGTTCTGCTTGCTTGTTTACACTACAATGAGATCACTGTTTTGAAGTGGAAACTGTTTTTCAGTGAAAAAATTCCAAACCAGGCAAAGAGAAATTAAAGGCCAAAGCCTTCATCCATTTTGGCTTTGGCTTCCAGGAAAGTGAAACACATCCAGCCAGCACTTCAGCCTCACTTTGCTTAGTTCAGCCAGAACATTGTTACCCTTAGCTGTCTCTGCTTCCAAACAGGAAGGGTGACTGCACTGCACATACTGATCTCAAGAGATTTGGTGGTTTCCAGGGCCCAGGGACAACATACAGCTTAAGTAGGCCAGGACCATACTAGCTGCCATGGGCTGACTTGTAGCCCCTAAGCCAAGACAACAGAAAAGCAACATGAAAGTGCAGCTGTGTCCTGGCCATGCAGTGTCAGTTCCCTCATCACCCCAGCACCTGCATCTCTTGACGCCACCGAAGTTCTCCTTGTGTGGCGGTGCAGCCAGTGCCCTGATGTTCCCTCGATTTGGGCTTTTAAAGCCATCCCTTAGCATTCCTTTCCATCTTTCCAGATTTGCAGTGTTTATATTATTTATGTTTTCCATTTGATTAACCAGCTGAAATCAATAGAAGTGCGTTTTGCCATCATTGCAATTGGGCTGTGTTGCTATTTTAGGCACTGGAGCAGCCTGCGAAGCTGTATGAGCAGTCTTGCAACTTGCTCTTTCTGCCTCTGCCCTCCCTGTTGTTTTGGACACAGCACAGGGATCTTTATGTGGCTCTGCATGGTGAAAGTTGATGGAAACCAGATTTATATACTTTCTTTTTTTTTTTCCCCTATTAAGAAAGTTAATACCACAGAAAAAAACTGGTCGGGAGGATCAGAGGTTTGGAGAGGACGTCATGCTGCTCTGCTGTGCCAGCTCTCCAAGAGGCTATCAGGAAGCCAGCCAGACAGGCTCTGAAGCCTGCACCCTGACCCCAGCGACCTCGTAATTTTTCAAAGTTTATCTAGCCCCATCCCAGTAGTGCTTGCATTGAAACTGATCCCCCTGCTCCTGCATTTTTGGCAGGAGGGGACTTCCTTCATATGGAAAAGTGTTTAATACCAATGTAATGGTCTGTCTAGCCACTGTAAACCCCCAGCCCCCTCCTCGAGTCTCTGGTCATTAAGAAACAGTGAAATAACACTCTCCAAATAGCCTCAGTCCTTTTGCTCAGTGTAGCAGCGCTTCTGCTAATGAGCAATTATTTGAAACAGCCATAGAAGAGAAAGCAGCTATAGAGCTGAACCATATCTTTAACATTTTTTTCATAAAGAAAAAATTATTTTTCGTCATCTCATTTATACACTTGCATGGTCAGGAACGAGCTCCAGGGGAACCCAAAAGGTTTCCACTCCATGTCACCAGGCAAACAGATCACATCTATGCAAATGCACTTTCACAGCAAAAAGAAGTTCAAGTACTACGTTTCTCTTTGGCTGCAAGAGGACAGACCTTGGCACAGCACCAACACAATCCTAACACAGCACTTAAAGGAAATCGAGAGGCACCGCAATTGTCCTAAAGCCATCAGTTGTTCCGGCTGTAAGAAAGGTGTGGATTCAAAGGAAGTTGGCATTGCCCTTTGAGACTGCGGGGGCCTGCCAGTTTGCAGCGGGATAGCTGCCAGGGGGCAGAGCACAGCCTCCTGCATCCCCTATTGTCAGAACGGGGAGACTTTCAGCTGCAGAACAGAGCGGCAGGCCAGAACCGAGTGACAGCTGCAACAAGCCATCCTGGCACGAAAGTCAAAGACTCTGTGGAGTAAAAAGGTTGCGATCCATTGTGATCCAAGGTATCCAAGACCCCCTAAACACCCAAACAACTCTGTGGAGCTGTGGGGTTCATTTCTTTTGAGTAACTGATGAAACCAGAGGGAGGGGTTGAAAGATGTTTTTTGAGAAAACACTGTGCAGTTAGTTATTACCTGTTTGTCCAACCCCCCTGACACAGGGTTATGGTACTGGGCAATCACAGCTGCTACGCTTGCACCTCTTGGGTCCTGCAATTACTACGCTTGCACCTCTTGGGTCCTGCAGTTCAGCTCGCCAGTAGTTGGGCTGGGAGCAGTTTTCCCCCCTCTCATCCTTTCACTGTTAAGTGCTCTCTTCTTACCCCCAGAGATCAAAGAACTGTTTTTTGTGGTTTGCTGTTCCACCCACATTCCTGCTCCCTCCTCTCTTCCTGCCTTCATTGCAGCACATCACCCAACAGCCTCACCCATGAATCACTCACACAGCTCAGAGGAGCTCAGTGTCCTGCTCTGGACATGGCTTTGTGTTCCAGCTCTCACTTTGAGTGCACTGAATTCACAACTAGCTTGGCAGCTGGTGCCTGGGTGCTTGTCCAGTTTTAGAGCCTGGTTTTGAATCTGAGTAACTCAAGTGCCTTTGAGTACTTAATATAACAGAAGAGTAACTCTGGTAGGTGAATTATTGTTTAGAGAAAAGTCCCCAGATTCCTTCCTTTTATTTCCAGGATTCTACTGCCACCTCACTCCCAGACAGTCAAGGCAAGGTTAAAGATACTTGTTGGAGCAGCACAGGGCAACAATTTTCCAAAAGAGAGGATTATGGTGCAGCTGGGGCATAAGAGGACAAACTTCATTTTACAGGGACACCACATGCAAGCCCCACTTAGCACAGAAGATCTTCCCACTAGGTAAATTCAAGGCAAGTTTTGCCTCACATCTAAAATAAATGAGCACAGCTTTTTCTCCTGGTACGATGGTCAGGGAACTTGGACCATCCAGAGCGTTTTGGGACAGATCTCCCCTACTGCTTCGCTTTCTTTGTATCCCACCACACAGTAGGTTTGAATACTCTCAGGAGTGTCCAACCAAACAGGTTTGCACACATGGCCATTTCCTCAGGAGAATTTCTTTTCTACTCCTCAGCACACAGACACCCTCTGCCCTGCTTTGCCTGCGCAGCCAGCCCATCCTAAAGCATTTTGTAGTCTAAGCAGAACCTGCACTGGCATTTGCCTGCCTTCTCAGGCAGGTGGGATGACTGTTTGAAGGGTGGGATTCAACAGTACCTGAGAACCATTCCCTGAGTAACCCTTGCACACAGTGCATTGCAGTACTGAATGTTCCCATTCCCAGCCCTCCTGGCTGGATTCTCAGGCATGTTCTGCGCTTCTGCAGAGAGCAAGCAGAACCCTCACCCTCCACTGTGAGCATCCACAACTTTACATCTCAAATTCATTATCAACAACACATCTGTTACCTAGCCCTGTTGAATTTGTTGTCAAGATAAACAGCCCTCTCAAGACCTTCCCTTGCATTTTATTTATATAAAATTAATTTTAAGGAAAGAAACAAAGACATGGAGTTAAAAAGAGTTAACAGCTAAAATGTATCTTTTAAGTCTCATATTTTTTTCACCTTTGATTAAAACTACCAGAAAACTACAGTATGTATGAAGAGAAGGGCAAATAACTCAAGATCTTATGACTAAGTCAACAACTGAGCGTACACACCTCCCCTCTGTCTGTGCAAACACCTGAATGACTACACTTTGGGACAAAGAGGTGTGCTGAGAATACACTCTTTCTTCTACAAGAAGTCCCCCAGTTCCTGTTTCAGGATTTTTTGTTCTACAACAGATGTAGGTGGCATTATCTTGCTCTTCAGCTTGCTTGAAGTAGTTAATGGTGTATTATTACTTCACTGTTAATTAAGGACACAGCACAAGAGCACTGTCAAACAGTACTTTTGGCGGGGCAGAAAAAGTCTTAATTACAAACACGTGGGTTAAAGAAAAAATCAAATTATAAAATGCTGGCAAAGGGCAGGTTTATTTTCCCACAGGAATATCCCTTACAAACACATCTCATGAAGATGCATACATGAAACCAGAACCTGTCTTCAAATACTGTTCAATAAAAAGCTGTGAGCCCTGAAAACCTCTTTCCAATCCCCAGCACTCCAGAGGCCTGAAGAGAGCCATTTCCTCTTCACACACTGCAGCTCTTCAGAACTGCAACCATTTGGCAGGGAGCTTGCAAAGACACAAAGGATGGGAATTCGCCATGTCAGCATCTTCTCGGGCTGCAGAACGCAGCCTTTGCCCTGCCACAGAGCAGTTGTAACAGCCAGACTGACAGCCTGGGTAAGGTAAATCCTCACCAGCTGTTCCCAGTTGAAGTCAAACACACTGGCAGTGCAGCAGGCACCAACATGCATCAGCTAAGAACATACCCACGAAGTGGCAAAGATGAAGTCTGATGCCAGGATCAATAAAATGCCTCTGGGATGCTGACAATGTTTGGTTCACTTTGGCCAACTGGTTCAGTAGGAACTTCTGTAATCTGCTGGCCTCATGCGGCATCAGGTTATGGAGGACTTCAGGACTCAGAGTGGAAAATTCTCATCAATCTATCACCACCGGAGAACAGAGGCAAAGCCCAGCAAGTCTTACACAGAACCGCTGACCAGGGGAGCACAGCCTCGAGGAGTTTCTGACCTTGATTAACAACCAGATTTGATTAGAAGTGGGCAAACCCTGCCTTTGTGTCTCCGCTCCTATCAACTCCACACAAGCTATAGAGCATGTGCAGCCTGTAAAGGAGCCCTGACTGAGCCCTCACTGCTCCTCAGCAGTGATTCACACGTTCAGTTAAACCTGGAGGGGTAGGGGCTTTGAGACCAAACAACCTGTCTTGGCTTTCCAGTGCTTTTGATGACAGTAACTTTAAGGATGTCAGATTTGTTCTTACTTGTTCATTGTGACTTCTTCCTTTACAGGAACTGAAACAAGAGTTCTGTGATGTGTAGAAATGAAGAGTGCTCACAGCTGTCATCTAAGTAGTTGTGGGGTTTTTTTTAAACTATAATGAAGGCTTTCCAAAAGCTTGGCTTCACTACAAAGACAGTAAGTCGGAATAAGAGTATTAAGTTTCCTCTGTTGTCAATCAGCAAGTGCTGCTCCAATGGCACAAAATGCACCTTCCAGGCACCCTCTTGCTGCAGTTTTGCACAAGGGCAAAGGTGACAACTTTTTCTCATATACCACTGCACACCACAGCTTCAGCTGTACTAAAGGTGTCTTTCTGCTACAATACACAGATAGCTACATTTAATTACACTAATAATTGTGGTGGCTTAGTATGGTATCAAAATTTACCTCTCAGCTTGTTAGATCTACAGCTTAATTAGAAGCAGTGAATGCAAAGAGAAATGAACACTGTTATTTAAAGAGTTACTGAAGGGGCTTTGCTATTCCTGCAACAATCAAACAACTGAGTTGCTTTCACTGCATGTGAGAGAGCTGAAGCTCTAGCCCAGACACCTGTGGCAGAAGTAGATCTCCTTGGATCCATTGACAACAGGCTTGAAGGCCAGCTACAGTAACATGGTAATGTCCATAACTACCAACAGTCAGGATTCCTGGAAGCACCATCCTGGCACAACTTGGGTTTGGTTTGGTTGATTTGAGGGGTGCCCTTTTTGTAGCCTGCCAGCCTATGAATGCAGTAACATTTTCCAGGATAAAAAGTACCTCAAATGTTCACATCAAAATAGATAGTAATATGAATAAAGTACAGGAATATCACTCTGGCTATGGGAAAAAACATTGTTTGCTGTGCTTAAAAAGGAAATGCATTGGACCAAAAAAAGGTTACAAAATCATGTAGGAAGCTCTTCGCTGGTGTGTGGAGATGACACAAGCCTGAGCCAGCCAGGCAGTGTCGCTCCTGTTAGCGTGCTTGTTTGATTTCTGCAGTGATAACTTGGTTTGCTTCTCCAAGGCAGACCTAATAGGAAAGCAAAGGATGCAAGACAAATTTTCCTTGGCAGCAGAACAGTTGTGATTTTTCTCTCTGCCAAGATCATGTTTGCTAATATTACTCCAAGTGGCTTTTTCAGTTCTTCACTGGCATTATTTTGCTGTGAAGTGGACACTGTGACAGTCCTTTTTCTGGTATCCTTCCAGGTGCCACTGAAAATAAATGTCTTGCTTGCAGCAAGAATCCCACATTTCCCTGCTTGTTTTTAAGTAATGAGCACACATTTTTCTTCTTTTTCCTTCCCCCACCCCACCCAATATTCCCTAAAGAAGCCACTGAGGAACTAGGACTTCGACATCACATTCTTCAGTACAGCACATCTCAGTCACATTCCATTTCCAACTCAATGGCCAGCCCAAGCTCTGACACAGCTGCCCCCTATGAGAATTATGGTCTACTGCGTCTTTTCTCCAAAGGCAGCAGTCTCCTAGAACACGTCCTTCTTGATCTGAAAGTAGGCAAAAAAACCAACCAACCAACCAAAAAAAAAACAAAAAACCAAAAAACAAAAACAAAAAACCCCCAAACCAACCCAAAACTCATTTCAAAAGGAAATAGCAAAGCAAATGTGATCGGGACTCCATAACTACTACTGAGCTGGCCAGAGCCTGTCCTCCTTCACCGTATCTCAGATCCGCTCTCCCAAAGTAGACCTCTTCCAGCCCCAGTGCCCCAATGACCCTGCACAATTGCAGCCGGTGCCGCGCCGCCCGGGAGGGGCAGCGAGCCGCGCTAGGGGCAGCCGGTGCCGCGTAGCCCTGCGGAGCGCCGCCCGCGTTCGGCTCGCTGGAACCACCGCAGCAGCGCGCAGCCGCTTGTGACACCGCTGCAGAGCAAACAGAGCTGCCCTGTGGCCACGGAGCTTTCCCAGAAGCTGAGTGCAGAGGCGCTTTTCTTTCCCATCCCATCGAGGTTTTTTGCTGAGGCCCATAGCACACTCACTAGAGATTCACCAGCAGCTGTTTTTCCTTTTAAGCTTGCCCTGCCGCTTTGGGATGCGAGTTTTTGCTGATGAAGTGTAATAGAAGCCGCTTCCTGCTACACCACAATGAAACAGATGTTGCAACAGTTGTGGCAACGTTAAAGCTGCTCTTTGCTGCACAATCTGTTTCAGGCTAACTCTTCCTCTGTCACAAAACCAAATACTCTCGATTGCAGTAGGCATCACATAGGTTTCAAGTGGAGATTTTTTTAAATAAGCCCCCACAAAGCAACAAACTGAACAAGCCTACAAACTGCACGTCAAAGAAACTGGGACAGGGAAAGGGTCGAGAAGTAGCCCAGTTCACCTTACTGCTCCCAGGCACAAACATCACTGCCTACGGCGCTCCTGGCAGATGCTGGTGAAGCCTATTCCTACAGGCTGAAGTGACTCCACAGCAGTCCTAAGCAATCTATTCCAGCGACTAATTCCTCTCACAGTTGCAAAGTTTCCTCTCATATCTAACTTCTAATCTCCTTTGCTTTCAATTGAAGATCATCAGTTCTTGTCCTGTCCCCAGTGGATGTGGAAAACCAGATTATTTTCTTCCCCAATGCAGTAGGCTTTTGTCTGCATCTTCTCAACCTTCTTTACTTAACCTCTAGACTAAACAAATCAAATTCCTTCAGATGTTTTCTTTTATCATCCTTATTTCTTGCTTCTAGCCTCTCTCCATCTGATGCACAGATCTTTTTTTGCTGTTCCATCCAGGTTTGGATAGGCAGGCTGCCTGGCACATGAAGCATCAAGGCTTTTCCTTTGGGTTGAACAGCAACACTTCCGTACTTTAGGTTTTTACAGATCATGCTTCTCGAGTTTTTTGCCCCACAGTTCTGACACAATTAGCTTGGGGGTTGAAGCTGGCTGAATCAGTTAGGTTGGACATGCTACTATCAGAGAAGGCTTCGAGGGGACCTGATAGTAGCCTTCCAGTATCTGAAGGGGGCCTACAGGAAGACTGGGGAAGGATTATTTACAAGGTCCTGCAATGACAGGACAAGGGGCAATGGGCTTAAACTGGCAGAGGGGAGATTTAGACTGGATGTTAGAAGGAAGTTCTTTACAGTAAGGGTGGTGAGGCACTGGAACAGGTTGCCCAGGGAGGTTGTGGATGCTCCCTCCCTGGATGTGTTCAAGGCCAGATTGGATGAGGCCTTGAGTAACCTGTACTAGTGGGAAGTGTCCCTGCCTATATGGCAGGAGGTTGGAACTAGATGATCCTTGAGGTCCCTTCCAACCTTACCATTCTATGATTCTATGCAGTTAAGTTAAAGCCTCAGTGGATATTCCTGCCTTCACTGCAGATCCAGGTAATTTGCCTACCACATCTAGAAACCTCCAAGCTGTGCTGGAGAGCAGTGAAGTTCTTCTCCACACACACACATTTCTTTATATTCATCTCAATTCTTTCCCACACATTTTGCACTGTTTGACTCTGGCACTGGAAATGGCCTCAGTGCACTTTTGCAATCTACTAAAGCAGCCTCCACTGCTGTGTTCCAGAGGCTTAGTTCTCTAAGGAGCTCAGCAATTACAGTTTCTTAGAGTGCAGGCACACTGCTCAGCATGCACATAAAGCTTTTTAGCTATGGCTTTACACAGGCAGACACCTTCTCACACATTGATGAATGATGTTTACCAGCAGACATTAGTTTTTCCTAGCTTGCTTACATTAGGATGGTTCCTAAAAAACTCCCACAGGTGTTGCCTGGTATCTCAATAGCTGGAGCTGATAATACCAAGACTTCTTTATTGACGTTGTTCTGTATCTACTCCCTTCCATTTGTAGTACTTTTGAATTTCCTAACCCTATTTCCAATAAATTTAGCTTCCCACACAGCATTCTAGAAAAGTCAAAGCAGTTAGACTCTCAAGTTCTGACAATTTCTTATATTTACCTTACTTCTTCCTGAATTTCTGTCTCAAAGTAAAGCTTGAGAGGCTACCATACACCAAGTTGCGCACCCCTGCACCTTCCGTGTCCTCTACTTTGCCTTTTGCACTGCTGTAAGTTTGTCTGAATCAAATGTGCTAAAAGGCAGGTGGCACGGTTGGTGGGTTTATGTCACTTGCAGCAGCACAGGTGCCATGTGACGAGAAAACCTGTAGAGTAGTGTGCATTCAACTGATTGTAAGCCACGAGCCAGGAAGGAGGGAATTGCATCATTCCACTCTAAGAGAGAAATGGAAAGCAGAGTCAACAAGCAAAATTTACTAAGGTTCAGGACCTGAAGTGACATGTTAACATTTGACTAGAGAGATCGGAAAGGAAGAAAAAACACAGCTTGTCCTAGAACTGGGAAAGCTAAGGCTGGTTTCTTCACAAGGCCCTCAAGAGTCATCTCTCTTTCCTTTGTTATGTTTCATCTGCTTCCCTGTACAAATATGCACAGGTATCTATTAGCTTGCCTTAAAACATCTCCTCCCTGTGAAACTGACACAGAGAGCAACTGGCCTTTTGGAACCCTGACGGCTTGGGGAGTCTGAATTTTATGGTTTGAGTGAGTTTTAAGCTTGGAGTTCACTCCCAGGTGCATCCTGCAGAAGCACAGGCTGGGGACAGAGATCAGTACTGTCTCCAGAAGATGCTGGCAGCTCAGCAAAGAGGTCTGATCTTTGAGAATGGACAGCCTGTGATCTGTGAACAGAGTGAAGAAATCCAAATGTCTGTCCTTCCTGTTTTTGAACAACAGGAATCATCAAACATGCAGAGGCTGCATGGCAGAGCAGCCTGGAGAGCACTCTCCCAGCTATGTGACAATGTGTCTGTGTAAATGACAGTTTCTCATGAAGTAATTATAGCTGCAATCTGCTAGTTTTGCTGGAATAGGTCACTAGTGTAGTAATTCCCAAGTAAGATAAACACTAACTCTGCTCACTGACATTGAACCCCTGGTCTAGTTAGAGCAAACTAGCGCAAATGAACACAACTGGGTCTAACCAAGGCAGCAGAAAGCAAGGCCCTTTAGAAGGACCACAGCAGCTATGTCCAGGGAACAGCATGGAGCTAGACAGCAGACTCAAATTGCCTCTGTTTTCATGGCAAGTGTTCTGGACTGAGTCATTTGGATGTGCGCGGCTGTTCTTTCCCCGCTTCCATTTGTGCACGGCTGTTCTTTCCCTGCTCCTTAGTTATTTTAGATTAGAATTGCACCTTTCAAGAAAGTTTCAAAGGAGATCACTTAAAAATAAACAATTTAAGATTTCCTTTGAAATTAAACCTTTAACTTTTTCTATCTACAGACACATTAAAATAGTTTTCAAATTGTACAGAGTGGAAAACAACACTGGTGAGAGATACAAAACCTTAAAGAACCAAAGGGCCACAGCTTGGGTGCAACAGATCCTGTGCATGCATTAGTAAGGAAACTGAGAGCTGGTGCTGGATCAATTCTGTCTGCAGGCTTCTCCAGGTCTAAGACACCCTACATCTGTTTAGAGAGTTCCTGCAAAGCAGAACTCAATGCTGCTGCCAGTGAGCACCGTGTACTCAGTGCCAGCAAGAGGAATGCCTGCCAGCTCTGATAGGTCTCAAGAAGGTGAAGCAGTGAGTGTGCTGGAGAGAGGACATGTACTAAAGGAGACTCTTAGCCATCTCACCAATTACCCAGGCAGCATCCAACGACAAGTTAACCTTCAGCAAAAGCTCACAGAGTAAAACCTGCCCCTTCTGCACATTCTCTGCAGTACCCCTAACTTAGCAGCCACTGCAGGCACAGCTTTAGGGTCTCCATTTGAAGGAGGAATCTCACAGCACTGTGATGCTACTCAGGGAACCTCTTCCTTTACAGTCTCTCCAAAAGAAATTGGGATTGAAGATTTCTTTCAGGAAGCTACAAAGATCTGTCTTCCAGCAACGACCAAGCACCCTTGAGAGGATTTGAGACCTTCCTGACCTACTTTCTAACTTTTATTTTAAATTGACAATCTCCATTTATTCCTGACACAACACATTTCACATGAAGGTCATAGAAATTACCATCAGACATTAACCTGGGTAAGCAGAAGAGGTTTATCAACAGTCCTTTCAAAATGTAAACACAGAGCCCCTGCTGAGAAGCAGAGGAACCAGTACTCTCCTGGGCACAGCAGTCCCAACGTTGTGTCCCAAGAAGGGATAAGGTTCTGACAGCAGTGATTCTGCTCAGACGTGCTGTGCTTTCCTCTCTTCCTGCCTACTTGAAACCGCACTTCAGATTTTAGCTGAAGTTAAGCAACACATCAAACCCACTAATTCCTAAACTGCAGGGTCAGATCCAGCCATTATAAATGCAATGGTCTGGTACAGCCCATCTCAGTCAGACAATACCGACAGGCAGGTGTTGAAGCAGTTTCACAGGAGAAGCAGCTATGCCAGCAGATATCTGGCCTGCAGGACCCTTGCTATTTGTGTCCTGGAGATCTCTGGAGGAATCACTGCGAAGTAAATAGTACTGTACTGGTTTGTGGGGTGGGTCTGTGATGTGCTTAAATGGATTCTTGGATAGGCTTAAATTCATACTGACACGATTTAAGCGCAAATTTAAATGCCAGTATGTTTAAAGGGGAAAGGTTTGCTCATTTCTATGCAAGTCTGCCAGCTGGACTCCACCGTGACTTTGTTCCTTTGCTTTTAAACCTAAACAACAAAGCTTAAAGCAGTTGTTTGGGTATTTAGCATAATAGAAGGTGATGGTTATGGGAGCACCACAGAGAGAAAAGCTGTTGAGCACCTGAGGGAATCAGCAGAAATCAGTATGCACAGGACAGGGCAGTTGCATTACTTTTATATAACATCTCTAATTAACAGTGGTTGAACTACTGAGCTTGGACAAGGACTAATAAAGAACAACAGCTATCAGAAATTAAGTCAAACATTAGACATGAGGCTGAATATTCTTTGATACGAAGTAGACAGTAGTGGTGTCTTTGAGCTTTGAAACACTAAGGTGAAAAATTCACTACCCTAATGGCCAACACTCAAATGCGAACAAGTGCACAGGTTTAGAGCCTTGCACAGATAATCACTGGAGCTTCTCCAGTGCACACCTTGCACTTACAATGTTGGATATTTATCTCTTAAATCTACCTTTACAGACATCTTCCTTCTTCAATGCTCTGTTATCTGCTTAGAGCTGCTCATTCTACTTTCTTTGGCAGTATATTTATTCTAACGAGGCTTTGGAATGGCTGAAGCTTGGTAGAAGACTCTTTTGTTGCCCACATGAGCACACATCACTCCACATACCACATCACCACAGTGCCCCAGGTGATGCTGCTGCAGAAAGTCACAGATGCTAACCCTACTTTCCCCATGAACTCGATTTAACAGTCACCTGCCAAGCAAATAAGCAGACACACAGCAGAATAAAAGAGGAGACAGCTGAATTTCCTCTCCGTGTCCAAGATTAGTAGAGCACAGAAGAATGATTGCCCTGTCCAAATATTTTATGAGATGTCAAAAAGGCTTTCAAAACAGAGGCTCTTGTTTTAAAGTGCATTGAAATATTTACTTTACATGTTCAGATCTCTCAGCTTGGTGCTTGGTCTGCAGCTCCTGTAGCAGGTACAGGACTCTCTTACTCTTGGGACACCTGTCCAGATTCTCCTCTCTTAGTGAAAGCAGGAGAAGTTAGAACAAAACCACTCAGACCACGTTCGGTCATTTATTGGTTTACTGCTTTCATAAACTTAATTATGAGGAACAAGAATAATGTTTTAAATACTTCATACATAATGTATACAGTTTTATGCTTTACTTTGAGATCCATGCCAAAGTTCATGTCACAAGGGCCTCATGATTTCAGTGTGTCGTGAGAGACACAGCACAGTAACAACTCAACCAAAGCAGATCATCAGGTCTGAACACAACAATCCAACAAACACTTGTCTAGGAGAGGGTTGGAAAGGGAGCAAGAAACACCTATGAACTGGAACAAGAGTGGCTGCCGCCTTCAGTGCAAAGGCTGTTTCTGATTTGTTCCACTTTGCAAAGAAACACTGAAAAAAGCCATGCCATTGAAACACAGATGTGTGGAGAGGGCTTAATTCCTCCTCGATCTGTCAGCACAGAGCTAGGCCATTGTTCCCACAGTATCCATGAAGTGCCCTCTACGTGGAGGAGAAGCCCTACAGTGCTACTGAGCTGAGTACAATCTGCACTGATCCAGAAACTCGATAAATGTAATTAGTCACTTGAAAAATGTGGAAAGCCACAAATTTAGCAAAGATCTCTTTTCCTTGTTGATGCACTGCTAACAGCACCCAGCAAACAATAAACAAAAATGGGCAACAGTCTTCTGAGGAGCAATTCTATGGCCACAGTTCCTCAGAGAGGCAGAGAAAGGCTAGCAGCAGGTAACAGAGATACGAGTGGCAAAGGAGATGAGCTCTTTCTGTGCTTGCTCAGGATATCCCAAACAGTTCTTTTCTCTCCACAGAGCTTTGAGATACCACACAAGCTGCCAAGAAAGAATGCCATGATTTGAAGTATTTTAAGCTCAGCATGCTATGGTTATTTGCAAGGCCATTTAATTTGCGCTCCCTTCTCCAGTCACGGGAATGCTAAACAACCATTTTCCTTTGGGAAAATCCAGTACCACAGTTCTCTGCACAGCTCATTGGTTCCTATATGCAAACACAGGTGGATTGTTCAGAGGAGGAGCAGTGGATGTTGCCACACCTGTTCCTGAAAGGTACTGGTGGGGACAGAAGAACAAAGACTTGCAGATTTTTCCAGGTCACGTCAGGTCCAGCTACGTACAGAGGACATAAGCAACAGACCCAGGCTTTACTACAGCTACCATCCTTTGTCAAAGTTATTCATACACAGGAGGCAGGTTTTTAATACTGCTGTAGCCATCTTCACATCACAAGTGTTTCTCCATCTCAGCATGACCCCATGCTTCAGGTGCTCTCCAGCAGGCAACACAACAGCCAGAAGAATGAAGCCATATGCTCAGCAGTTGTCCCAGCAGAAGCTGAGAATATCTGCAAGTTCTGCCTGATAAGCTGTGGAGAAGTCCCTCACAGCAGTTAGAAACTCTGGAGGACAACAGACATTCAAACAACTGAACATATTTCACTGCCAGATTAATGAATTAGCAGTCTAGGTAGTTCTCGTTTCTTCTACCCAGCACCTCTAAGTGGGAAAAACATGAAGTCCATCAAGTCCGTGAGCAGGAGTTAAGAACTGTTCCAAAATAAAAATCCCATCTGGCATTCAAGAGCAGAAGCTTGAGGTACCAGCTGAATGCATGAAATACAATGACAGGCAAAGGAACAGGAGAACACAAGTGATAAGAAACCCTTCCATTGAGTCTGTTGCTTTTCTAGTCCACAAATATTTGGCAAGTCAGGGGAGCCAACAAGCCAGAGAATGATCTAAAGGTCAGGGCCAACCAGAGTTATTAAAAAACCTGAAATCCTTTAAAAGGCCAGAGCTGGTTTTAACATCCCTTTGGAAGCAAACATCTGCCTGCAGTACTTGGGGACCAAATGTTTCTTTTCCATTTGCTTTTTTCTGCCTTGCCTTTTCTTTCTCAGCATCCACAAGTGTCACTATAGATGCACAGTGTCTCTCCAGGTGCGTGTCAACTTCAAAGGAAGCCAAGATCTGGCTTATCAAACAGAGAACCCAGGAGTAGCATTTCAGACAGCAAATATGCTTGTGCTCAGATACATATATCCTGCACAAACTAATTTTTGCTCTGTGGCATGGTGACCCAGACAAAGTCTGGACCTGCTCTGGAGTCCTGGTCGGGAGGCTGACAGCAGGAGAGTGATGGATGGCAAAAGCAGCCACTTGCTCTGGCTGAGCAGGCTCCGCTGTACCACCCATCCATCACTCTGACAGCTAAAGAAATCCTGCGCAAATTTATCTACAGGGCACTAAGCAGGCGGAAACGAGAGCATATATGCCACCAGCTGAAAGGGTAGATAACCACAGAGGAACATTAGGCCATTTAGTTTTCAGAAGTATATTGGTAAATACCATTTAGCTCCATGGGCTGGAGAAGTGAGAATACGCCAGGAATAAATTCTGTGGAATTACAACTGTGAAAATTATAATAATGAAATAAAAAAATAAAATTGCTGGAAAGAGATTCTTCCCTCCCTGCCTCTCTTATTCTATTTTTAAAAGTATGAGGAGAAAAAAAAAAAAAAAAAAAAAAGAAAAAAGAAAAAAAGAGAAGCCTGGGCACTGTGTGCGTGTGCTGTAAGGAGGAAAAAGATGGAAGATCATAATGAAATTGAGTTCCTGAACACCAACAGTTGGAGTTTTAAATCAGGACTTCACTGGCACCAAGTTTCGACTCTCTCTGCCAGATTTTCAAGCCAAAAATAGAGCAATACTCTGCATTACTTTGACAACATTCTCTTCTGCACATGCACTTCTCAGGCTGATACAGCACATGCCTGTATCTTACCTGTCACACCACTTGTTAATGCAGTTCACCAGAATAAACCTGGCCTAACAGCCATGATCTTAATGAGCAGCAGCTGAGGATCAGAGCTGACACTTCCGCTTTAGGTGGACAGGAAACTGATATGGCCATGGCAGGCAAAAGGATGTATTTTAAAACTAAGCTGTGGTCAAGACGGAGCTGTGCAGAAGAAATTTAGACCATTCACAGACATCCCTCTTAATGTTTCTGCCTTTCGCTTTCCCTCTCTGAAAGTCAGCAGACCGCAGGCTGATTGCACCAGTGTGCCAATGGACATTTACCTGGAGAACTTCCCACAGGGACTTTTCTAGGGGTCTGAAGATTGAAGAATTGGATACCGGATTAAGTAAACAATTGCCTGCCAGATTTTCAAATGTGTTTCTGCAACAAGCAGGGAACCCCAATCACCTGAACTCTTCGGCTGGCTCTGTAAACATCTGTCTTTAATGCATGGACACTCCAATCAGCAAACTGTTGAGCAGAACAACTCCTCTGGCTTTGTTTCATAAACTCCTGTCATTTCCGGGACAGACTCAGATTCTCTGCTGAGTGAAGGTTGTAAGAGTGTTCTCAGAGGTATCTGATTGTTTTACTCTTGTACAGGAACCGACTTTCAAGCTAACTGCCCTGGAGAGAAGGGTTGCATTGCTCCTAAGCCTTTGCTTTCAGCTCAACGAGACACGCATGAAGCCAAAACAACCCGTCCTGCATTGCTCTCTCCCACAGCACTCTTCGTTCCTTCGTTGCAAAAGGTACAAACTTATAAGCACCTTCCTCTCACAGAGAAGAGCTGCAGCCCTGCTAATGCACCTCGAAGCCAGCACTCCTCTTTCCAATGTCCAAGTTCCCTCTGGCCCTTGAGGTAGCACCGCAGGCACAGGGCAAGCCATCGGCTCAGCCGCTGCAGTCACCACATCGGAACTGAACCCAAGGTGTCAGCCTTACTTCCGACTACCCAGACAGTTGCTTTAAAGCCTTTCACAGTCAGGTTTCCAATTCTTCTGGGTGGCTAATTGCCACTCACTGGTTAATTCTCAGGGAGATCAATTTAGGAAATTAAAAAACCCAAACCACAACAGAACAAACTAAAAACCACTCACAATTTAATGTATCTAAAGAACTTCAGGTCCTCTTTAGAAGTGCCATGAGCATTTCTACCTTGTTTTCACTGAGAGCTCCAATCCTACTGTGCTCTTACTTTAGTAATTTCCCCTGGAAAAGGAAGTAGTAAATCAGAATGTTATTAAAGCAATCTTATTAAAATTCCTTCAGCCTCTCTGGGTCAAACTTTGTTTAATTAAATTATTTGATTTCCATGTGAAAGTTCAGTGTTATTATTTGGAATAATCCTTGCTATTGTATTAACAGCACCAAAGGAGCTGCACCATGCAACGAGGTTGGTGTCTGACCATGAAGAAAGGTAACCAAAGAAGTGCAGCAGCTTTCAGGAGACAACTGAGAATAGACATCCCTGGACTGGTGCTTAAAGTGACTCCTGCACATCACAATGCTGCTGCTGTTCTTGCTTGGCTGGCCATATGGAAATCAAGTTTTTCCCCTGCTCTTCACCACTCTTTCCTTAATGTTGGTTTCTGAGCCATTTAATTACACACTGTCATTAAGCTGAGTGTTCTGTCTGAGAGGAACCAGGATCACCTAAGCGCTATTGTGCTCATAGGAGCACTCCTATAGGTGATGGAAGTGAAAACCTTTGCACTTCAGAAAGAGAGGAAAATACATTTCATAGGCACAACACAAAGCCTCCCCTAAGCCTAAACTATGGCAAATGCTGGGGCTTTGGACCTTGCCATACTCACAATAAGGCCATTCATGTGTACTTTGCTGAGGCAAGTTAGGGCAAAAGGGTCAGGGGGCTATGAACTTTGATCTATGGTTTCAAATTTGGCAGGCCTTAAAAACCCTCCTGCTTCAGTAAGTTTCTTGATTAACCTAATAAGAATGACACAAGAAACGCTGTGATCTCAGCCCTGCATCGGATTAGCTGCCTAGATGGTGCTCTGTGAAGCCTAAAAATCTCATCAAGAAGCATAATGAGAAATAGATGATGGAAGTGCTGAGAAAGAGGTCTCAGGTTTGTATTTTAATTGCTCAGCAAGGAACTGAATGGCAGCTACCTAAGAGCTGCATTTTCTGAAGAAGCAGAGCATTTCTCTGTAGAACATATCTTTAAACTTTGAGCAAAATAGGATTAACAGAAAGGAAAGCTCAGAAGTGTTTCAAGACGAATCATCACCAATTCACTTTTTTCCTTTTATGATCTTCCACACACGACCAATATTCATATTTATAATAAATTCTGCAAATTAGCTCAACAAAAAGCTAGCTACCACAAGCATTAAGAATATTTACAGCTACCTTATTAAAATCATCTCAAAGAAGGAAGAAGTCTGAGTTGTTATGAAGGTAAAAGCTTAGCAATTAACTCCTGAGTAAAGCCATTAGTATAATAAGACTTTTGTCCATTTAATTACCACTGGTTTAGATCATAATACAATATCATTTAATTTATTAAATGAATCAAATGTAACTCTAAATGATCAGGATCATTCTCTTGCCAGGGACATGCTAGCATAACTGGAAACCTGAGCAGACACAGCAAGCTACTCTTCAGAGAGAGTTTCACTAGAAGAGCTAGACAAAAAAAAAAAGATTGTGTTTGGGCCACCGCTACAAGAGATCTACAGAGCAGGAGATCATTAAATGGTCAGGCTTCAGTGTCCTGGCTTATAGTTGCACACAGAGATGTGAGGAGTTTGGTTTAGAAGCTGGCTAAAGCAAAATAGTTCTCCACACACTTCTGGGTCAAGTGCTAGCAGAGGCAGATTGGTCCATGCCTTAAAAAGCAACAGGAGAAAAAGGTGTTTAGCTACATGCTGCTTAAAAAAAAAAAAGGTTCACACCACCTCACTGCTTTTCTCCAAAAACTTCTGGTCCCATGAAGGTGTCAAGTCCTTTAGTAAAAAGTGCTACTCAGGATTAGGCTCCCAGGTTTCTGCACTCACTAGAGACTTCATTTTAAAAATCCAGAACTAATGATATCTTTGAGCATCATGCAGCCCACAGACAGCAGCTGATCAGAAGGACATGAAGCACTCCTATAAGAGCCGCCACACACCACACAGTGATTGTGGAGCAGCGCTGGGCAGCTGCACCAATCATTATGCTAATGCTTATCTGCAAGTTCTGATGCACCTTTAGCATCTTGCACTGTAGGCTTACACATCAACAGCAAAATACACCCTGGGAAACCTCCCAAAATTGGTTCCTTGAAAAGCAAAGTTCATTTGTGGATCAACAGGGTAATTGTGGCAGAACTGGCCTGCCCAGCTCCAGCAACAGCTTCACTTTGCAGCAATGTTGCTGCCCAGCTACTGATTTCTCCTATACCATGTGCTTCTCTTCTGAAAATACTAATAAAGGAAGGCTAATCAGCACTACCTGTTACCTATCATCTCACATTGCTCTGGAACTGCTAAGGAAGATATTTTCAGTCTGGATTGTATTCACAACCATATTTGCATTGTTGTTGTGTCACATGCTGGGAAGGAGGCTGCAAAACCACAACATGGTGTGTTCTCAAGATGCTTTGAGTCCTGCTTGGCATTTTCATAGAATGGTATGGTTGGAAGGGACCTCAAGGACCTTTTGCCTCTGCTTTCAACTCATTAGGTCACTCTCAAGGCAGAATCTGCCCAACAGAATCCTGAAGGTTCAGCATTAATGTTAGCAGTGGAAAGAAGAAGCTCACAGCAGCTGCAGCCAGCCATGTAGAAAGATTCTCATGGTCTTGATCATGATCAAGATCATCACTTGATCATCACTTCTTGGGTGCTGGCAACTCTCACACTGCCAGAGGTGAATTCTTAATCCACAGAAGAGCAGAACAAGTATATGGGCAGTAAATAGCCCAGAGTTTGCTAAGTTTGGTAACTTACAGTTGAAATGTATTTGCTCCCTGGTTTCATTTGAAAGTCTAAGCAATTCTAAACAATTAACTCTACAAATGATGCTTAAACCTCAGTTTGCTTTTAGAGATCAGTTGCCACAAGGAGAGACCCCTAGGTCAGAGACATGAACTAATGCACAGGTATAGAGAAATGCCTACAAGAGAAATAGTTTCAATGAGCTTTCTTTATGTCTAGAAGTGTGATGCTTACAAGTCTCTGTAAACTTGTATACTAAGGAGAAATTTACCAATGCAGTAGAGCAGCTCAGCATCAGCTGCAGCTGGGGCTGATACCAGCTAGGTCTTACAGTGCCCCACAGCACTGGCCTTCTGCCTACAGTGACAGACATCATCCCCTAAAGCAAGACAATCTTCAAATGAGAGAGCACAGGGGCCAAGTGTTTCTGCAGAAGCACAGCATCCTGATGAGAACTGGCCAAAGCCATCTGTGTCTACAAGCACAAGTACACTTATTAGAAGCAGCTCACGTTCATAAGTGTTATTGTGATCTTTTTGATCAGAGAGCAGAGCAAACTCTTCTGATGTAAGTGCAGGAGTATGCTCGGAGTACTTTCTCTTCTGCTGGGTTCACACCGAGGTGTTCAAAGAGCCACACTTAGTGCTGTGCTGTCAGAGAGGCTCTGCAACCGCTGAACTCAGGAGAGGGTACCACACAAAGGCTTTCCTTTCATGTTACTCGATACGAAAAGGTGAGCTAAAGCATCATTCACAGATTCAGAAAGGTCCAGCGGGGACAAAGAGCGGTCTGGAAGGAATTATCACACAAGTTTGCAGAGAGATGTGCCAGCATATTGTCTGGATTTAAAATTATAAAGCAATTATTACTTAGCTCAGTAATAAATTATTTGCTGCCATGGCAACTACTGGTATGCAAGGCAGACTATTAAAAGTAACAAGATGGTCTTCAGGAGACAAGAAAAGGCAGTAGAGAGACTGAGCTTACTCCGCCCTTATGCTATCACATAACCAATTTAGGGTGGCTGAAAGACAGATTGCAAGGTGTCTGGACTCACACAGCCCATCACCAGAGTTTAGCAGGGGTGTTCCATTCAGAAGAGGATCTGATTACGCAGTCAGATTATATGGTGCTTGAATATGCAAATAAATATGGTGCTTGAAGCCTAGACAGACTTCAAGACACAAAGATGTGTGAAACAGATGCTTAGCTACATCTTCCCATTTTTGTCATCCGTTTTGTGTGTCTGACATCAAAACAGGAAGATCTGGACCAAGTAGAGGCAACTATTAGAATAATGTGCCATATGAAAACAGGTTAAAAGAAGTGATTAAGCTCAGACATTAGGATAAAACCTTTCTAGATGTAGGACAGCAAAACATGTGAATGAGTTCCCCAAGGAAGTTCCACCTGGAGAATCTTTTCCTAGAGGTCTTTCAGAACATGTTCCAGAACTCATCAGGAATGTTGTAGCTGCAGCTATTGTCTTCCATCAAGGAGGCACAACAGCTAACATCTTCAGATCTCCTCTACTCTTATTTCTCTAAGAGTTTACAAGATAATTCCACCACCCCACCCCC
>VWZE01024895.1:70882-125436 GCA_013396675.1 Eubucco bourcierii
CCCCCCCACCCCCGATATTTTCAATCTCATCTGGATGAATTGTAAGGAATTTGCCTGAGGTTTCCAGACATGAGGTAGCCTTTTCCTGGCAGAAACCCTAGACTGACTGCAGACATGCTATACCCTCACAGGGCACATATGCAATAGATTGAGTGCTTCTGCCAAGGACTGTGCTGTGTCTAGAAATCAACAGCACATGTGTAGTAATTCAGCACTTTTGGAAAGAACCAGACTTTGATGAATAGCCACTGCAACAACATTAAAATAGTCAGGAAAGCTGGTAGAGGATTACAGGAGTCCCAGAAATCCTTCTACCCCTTGAACACAATGGGAATGAAGCAACAGCAGCAATGTTCTTTGGTCACAGCTCCAGGTCAAGGCTTTAAAAACATAAATGCTCCCTCTCTCAGCTACATGTATCCCTGATACTAGCACTTGACTGGCTGCATCTGTGAGTCCTTTACTTCCTTGAAACAAAGGATTCCAACGATCCGTGCCCCAGCTGCTCCATTCACCCACCCCAGACACACATGGGAGCTCTAACATTTATCAAGCACTGATAACACCACAGGCAGGGTGATGGTGGTGCTTTGGCTGTTGGTGGATTTTTTCAGTTTATGTTAAATATGAGAGAGAGAGAGGGGGGGGGGGACACCTCCATAAGAACGTTTTCTCATAATTCACAACAGCAGTGATCTGCACCAGAAAAAGCTCTGTAGAAACCTAACCTAAATAAAAAGCAATTCAAGAATGTTACTGATTGCCACGGGACAGGGACTGTGCAAATAGTTACAATAAAGAACTTAAGGATAGTTAAGTCACTGGAAATTCATCCTGAACAATGCCAGAATTGGCTGGTTCAGGGAAAATGATCAGATCACCATATTTGCTCCAAATGCCCAGCAATGCTGCGCTGGGTGACAGTGCACACCCAGGCAGCAGTTGTATTGGTACTTTTGCCTTGCTGAGCAATAGCATGGGGAAAGTCTGTGACTAATTGTAGTAAATGAAGTATCTTAAATGTAAGCATTCCCAGTAGTAAAAGAACTGATGGCAGGAGTTCCTGAAAGAAGTTTCCAATGACACTAATCCCAACTTTCATAGCAGAATCAGTTGATGAATCTGCATCCTAGTCTACAGGAGCTGCCGATGTGTACTTGTGTGCAGCACCCCTGAAATCTCTGGGCTCTCCAACTGCCAGAAAATCATCTCATTTAAGCTGATATGGTTCTATCACATGCCTAGATCTGAATGGGCTTTGGTCTTATTTTAAAAAAATACCCTTCTGTCAAGAAATCTTGTCCAGCACGAGCGACTTCGCCTAGAGTCAAAATGAGCAGCAGTTCTGTGTATTTGTCTAAGGCCTTCACCACTGCTCATACTCAAAACCTTGTTTCTTCACTCAATGTGTTCTTTCCCTTCTCCTTTTTCACCAGGCAGCTGAGTTTCAAAACAACCAAACAAACCCCAACCCCACAGGCAGCTCCTTGTTGCCCTGCACCAGCAGGAATTCTCTTTGTATGAAGTTCTACCTGCAGAGCCTCACTGTAACTGCTTGATGCTCCTCACAACTGAGGTAGGCAATGCCACCCTCCACGAGTAGCTCCAGAGCTTACCCACACACCAACTGCAAGCCATGCTTCAAGGCAGCATTCACTGTGAGTGGGATAGAGCACTGGAACAGGCTGAGCAGGGGAGTTGTGGAGTCTCCCTTTCTGGAGATATTCAAGACCTGCCTGGATGTGTTCCTGTGTGACCTGGTACAGGTGATTCTGCTCTGGTAAGGGGGTTGGACTGGATGTGCTTTCAAGGTCCACTCCAGCCCCTGGCAGTGTGAAACATTTGGAAATTGGGAACCTTCAGCCCTGCAGGTTCTTTGCTGTCCTCTGCTTTATGGCTTTTCCCCAGAGGAGTCTCAGAGTCCTGTGTAAGGCGCGAGCACAAGGAAGTGTGCTTTTCAAAGTCACCAGGAGGGTTTGCGTTTTCTTTAGCACATCCCCAGGGTGCTCTGCTTTAACATGGCTGGCTTCTACATGTTGTGCCATCCAATAGCACCCATGACTCCAAGCAGAGTCCACAGATGAGGTAGCAGTGAGGCTGGTAAGCCCAACCCTAGCCACAAAGTGGAATTCATCCCAGTGCAAGCTCACTGTGTGGTAGCAAACACCTTTAAACATGAAAAAAAAGCATAAGAGAAAATCCGACTGAGCAGAGGGCAGATCCTGGTCTTTCAGAGGCCACTCTTTTCCTGGTTGTTAAATCAAATGTGACCATCTTCTAAATCTATTTTATCATCTTTTACCAAATGTTTATTTAACATTTTCCATAGCCATATTACTTGAATATTTTCATTATTGCTGCCCTATTTTTTGTCTCGGTCTTCCCAGATCTTGAGTCAGGGATGTAACACGTAAATCACAAGGTTACTCTGGCCAATCTTGAAGCACAAGTGACATTTACAATCCTTTGCATAGAAACCAACGATATTTCCCACAAAGGCTTTGGCATTGAAGTTTTAATGGCCAAAGGCGTGGTAAAAGCATGTTTCTTATCCTGCTACTGCTTCACTTGGGAAGATGGTGTCCCCCAGCCTCTCTAGTGATTAAAATATGTATTCAGCTGAAGGGGAGTGCTGTGTAGCTTGATTCATCAAGGCATTTCTAGTGGATGTGTACCACAGACACCCCAGCAACTAGGCACATGAAACTCAATGTTCAGAGTTGATTTGCTGGGTTAACAGATGTCCAGCCCTCATCAATCAAGCCAAATCCAAGAGAGATTGGAGAACCTGGAGTCAATCTCACCCTCTCTCACCAAGCTCTTTATTTCACATTCAATTCAACATTCTATTAACTATCACAGAATCCAATTGTGCACAGTCCCAAGTTCAAGACAGAAAAAGGTGCCAGATGCCCACAAACTCACTGGCGCAATAAACAGCAAAGAAGGTGTTGAGCACTTTACCAGAGCAGGATGCTAATAGCCATCCCTCAGTTCCTGCAGACATCTGACCACTAAATTCCTTGCATCTGAAACCACAAAAAGGACACCAGGGAAGAACCACACAGCTCAGTGCTGCACTAAGCAATGCTTTGTGCTTTAGCAGAGAAGCAATCAGCTGGGCAGTGCTGAGAACACTCTGTCCTATCACCACCAAAGAGAGCCACTGTGGATGAGCAGCAGCTTACACTCACACTGTCATTCCAGAACTGCTTTATTTCAACAGCACCAAGCCCAGCCTCACTGAAACCTTCCCAGCGCTCTGATTTGTACTGTTACCTGTTTCACAAGAGCAGCTTTCCTAGGGTACAGTTCTTTTAAACGTGTGCTTTTTCTGATGAGCATTGGGTAATACCTGTAACACATTCCTCATGTGAGCTCTGTTAAGCATCCTGACTCATTGCCCTCCTCTCTGAGCCCCAGCAAAAGTGAGAGATCTGAGCTGATGCATCACCCTGGATTACATTTCCCTTCACCTCACAGCTTAACAGGCCAACACACACACAGTTCCAACAGGCCCAGGCCAGAAAATCCGAAGACCTAATGTTTATTAAATATTGCACCAGCAAATCAGTTTAGAAGCAGTAAAACATAAATAAAGATGGTTGGGCCACTGTTTAGACTTGTCCTTGAATGTAAATCGAAAAGCACAAATATTTGCAGAGGGAGGGCGGACATGGCGACTGCCCTGAGCTGCTGCATGTTCAACCCTGCTCTGCAGCAATCCACAGTGCCCATTCTCCAGCTGTTGCTACAGATACTAGTGTTGCATTCTTGTTGAGAACTAACAGTTTTCTAGGCTCCATAATGAAAGCCTCATCTTGAACGGGTTAAAATACAGTTGCAGAAGTCAGCAAGGCTAAACCCAGAGCCAGGGGGTTTTGGTCACAGCCAAGAGGCTTTAAACAGTATGGAAGACAGAAGCTTAGAGGTTCAAAGCCAGCTGTAAAAATTCTCATTTGACTTCTCGACACAAAGCTAAACAGACCTACTCGAAAGGAACAAACTGCTGCTGCTCCAGATCTCAAGTAGCCCCTTTGTTTCCACTGCACGTTCTCCCTTTCTCCACACTGGCACCACAGACTATCTCCCTTGCAGCCCGTGTCAGCAGCCCTGATTCTCAGCTGAATGCTGATGGTGCAGACAGACAGATGCAGCCACACAAATGACTCCTGTAACTCCTTGTCCTGCACGACAAATCTAGCAATCTAGAGCTTTTTGAGGTTAAAAAAAAGCCAAACAAAACATAAAGCAAACGAGGTAACTGTGTGAGGACAGCCAGTCTGGGAAGAGCTGCACAGAGTAGAAATTAACTGCCAGTGCTCTAACCAGGTCTTGCGGGGCAATGTCAGCAACAACAAAGACAGCAAATCCCACCTGGTGTTCAGCCACTCCATCCTCCTCACAACAGCTCGGATTTAGACGCACAGTAAACACTTCTTCATTCGGATTACAAAGGATGCAAAGGTGAAATGTGCCAGCTCTGCCAGGTCACACTGTGGGAGTGCTGGAGAAACCTACTCTAGCAAAACGGAGAAGGGTTTTGCACTGACCAGTCTGGGCTTTACCCAGGGCACGTTGCAATCCTCACACCACTGCGTTTCAGCCAGAGATGGTTGTCTGAACCACAAAGGCCAGCAAGGCTAAAGCCTCCCAGATTTCCCCCATTTTTACTTCCATCCCAAATTGCCTGTGTGGTTAGATATGACGCGTGACATGAAATGGTCAAAGTGATCTTCAGGAATATGACGTCAAAGAAGGTTCCCTCCCAGCACTGTAACTGTTCTATTGCAGGAAAGGGTAGGATGATCTCCTTTTACATCTGTCTCACTTCCAGCATCTGTAAAACCTTTGCCAGGCCAGCTCACAAATCTCAGGCAGCTCAAAGCCCTGGAAGTGATCCCTCATACATCCAAGGACACTTCCTCATCCCTTCATGCCTGTTTATTCCTTTGTTCCTAGTTTTGCAATGGTAATGCAAATCAAACCCAAGTAAGCTTTATCA
Organism: Eubucco bourcierii; assembly: GCA_013396675.1. Taxonomy (NCBI): domain Eukaryota; kingdom Metazoa; phylum Chordata; class Aves; order Piciformes; family Ramphastidae; genus Eubucco; species Eubucco bourcierii. The sequence continues at coordinate 75,888 of VWZE01024895.1, forward strand.
GGTTTTCATTGTGAATGTTTGCAGCAGAGCTGTGGTTAATTGAAATCAAACCAACAAAAACTATCCCCTGCAGAGCACATTCACTACGGAAACTATTTCTGTACACTCTTTCTGTACATGTCCTTGATCTCTTTGACTAGGTCTGTGTTAAATCAGGACTTCAGAAGACACAACTGAAATCATTTAGGAAAATACCCCAAACTGGAAAGTTGCTTGAAATGTTCATCACATTGTGGATAAAAGAGATCAGCTCTAAATGAAAATTGAAGACATTTGTTTATTTTCCTACTTCAACTGATACATGAAACCTGTGTACCACATTCCTTACCAGGAAGTAGTAGCAGATGGCACCATCCTACCATTCTTTATTCCTACACAGGCAGTGCTTTCATAGCTAAGGGAAACATCAGCATTGAATTGAACACAACATTACTTGCTACAAAGGAATTCTGTTCTTTTTTCCTCTCTGAAGATGTCACTTTTTATACCAGCATTAAGAACAGAAACTGGCCAAATAATTGGCTGACAGCCCACGAAAGAGAACAAACTGATCACAAGGAAACTTGATCCTAGAAAAATTGTGCTTTGGTGTGTCTCTGCTCACTCCTTTACCTTTCAAACCGAAGCTTTGTGGGCTCACACACATCTGCTCATTCTTGCTGATGGGGTGGAATGAGAGTGAGAAAACACAAAAGGTCTGAGGCTAGCTCCTGTTTTGTGAAGGAATCCTAATCCAGGAGAGGCTCAAGTCACAGTTGAGTTACAAAGGGGCATGGTTTGGATACCCTTCGGGGGCGCAGTGCTCACTGTGACTGCCTGCACCACAGCTACACGCTGCTGCCGCCTGTCACGCACATGCAGTGCTGCACTGCAGCTGCCCCGAAGCAAGGTGGCTTGACCTTTGAAGAGATTGGTCTTGAAAAGACAACTGTGCCAGGGTGACACACTTGGGAAATACAAAAACATCACTTATCTATCTGCAAGAATCTTGGGGGCAGCCACAATGCAGCTCCCGGCTCCTCAGAGCAAAGGGAAGTGCCTCGATCGCCTCAGTTGGCAACTGCTGCTGTCTCTGCCTCTGTTCCTGTTCAGTGGAGAGAACGTGCCAAGTAGGGAGGTACGGGTGCCACCAGCTGCCTGCTCAAAAAGTCTGACAGCAGCATCAGCAGACACCAAAAAGCTGTTCGTATGGCCTCGTTTGATCCTCAATCTCTCACTTGCATTTTGGAGTGTCCAAAAGAGCTTCCAAAGGTCTAAAGACCTTTCCGCTTTCTTTGCCTGCTCAGGGAATCCACACAAGCCAGGCATCACCTGGACCAAACAAAAAAGTTTTTGTCCTCTTGGGAGCAAACCCCTGCTATCAACTGTCTGTAGGTTTACTGATGACAGGGTTCCAGTTGAGCTCTGAAAGTCAATCTTATTCACTCTTGCCCTTCTTCCTTGGGATCCAAAAAGGCTGAAGCCCTTTTGCTTATACAAAAACCTTTTCTTGCAGCTAGAGATCTTTTCAGCAATCTTAACATTTCTGCTATCACTCGCAAGGTAGCTCTAATACTGCATAGCAAACCCTGCCTTGTTGGTTAGAGTGCTCTGCTTACGTGAGGTAGCTGGAAAACACTAAAATCAATTCCTGAGCCCTGCAGAGCAGCACATTTAATTGGTGTTTTTTCACAGGTTGTATAGGACAAGTACAAGTCATGTTTAAAACACAAAAAAAAAGACCGATTTAAAGCACTTTTTCCTTTGATAGCAAACTGGGATCACTTTACAGGAATAGGATGATTTTGAAATGAGACTGACTCGTATTTCAATCTCTTTAAAGCAAGGAATAAAAACATGGCACAATTTTAAAGCAATTGTAAGGGTAAGACCAGCAAACAGAACACACTAACATCTGTTAGGAACCATCAGCAATCAGATTAAAACATTACTTCACTTTCATTTACTGAGGCTTACAGATCTGTTCCTCCACACCTGAAAAAGTAATAGACCTAATTATGATACTCTGGCAACTAGTATGGGCTTCACTTACGGATCTTTAGTTATTTAAAATTTCCTAGCATTCTGACTTCCAGGGAAACTGGCTGGGTCTCTGGAGCTGCACAGCATGGCAGCTCAGCTCATTCTGCCCTGTTTGTGTAGGGTTGACTGCCACAGCTGGGCTGAAAGCCTGTACTGATGCAATCTGCTGGTGAAGGATGGGCACACACCTAGAAGCTTTACTGCACCTTTACCACACAGCTGGAAATGCAGTGCCTGATGCAGAACCACTGCGTTTCTAAAGGTGTTGCCATATGTCCAGAAAAGTAAAATAAACTGAGGGCTTACTCCCCAAGGTCCCCATGGCCCACTAGGTGGCTGGGTTTGGGGGTGGGGGTGTGTGTTGCTCTGAGGGTGGATGGGTAGTCTCTGTTGTTGTTACTGTTTTAATATACCTTAGCAGTCACATCTGTCCAGTGGGGGAAAATCGCTGGTGCAACATCTGCTCTGTAGTGTTTAGCTACAACCTGATTCACTGTTTTCTCCCAGCTACCAGAAGTCAAGGCACCATTTTAGGACGTGATCATGTTAAACAGGCAGTAAAGCGTGCAAGGTAGCTTAGCTGAAAGCATTTTCTGCTATGAGATGCATATGTGACAGGTGTTTTCCTGGGCTGAGATAAGGCTATAGCTGATTCATCTACAGATGAATACCAGAAAGTTAAAATTGGAAGAAGGGATTATAAAGAGTTTCTTGGTTAGAAAAAACTCCTTCAGATGTTGAACTAAAAGTGAGACAGGGCTCAAAAGTGACTTTCAGGTTTTATCATCCAGAAAATGACCCTGCAGCATCCCCTCTGCACTGGGGGAAGTTGCTATTGCATCACAAACTGCAGACCACTTCACATCCGGGGCACATCTTGGCCCTGTTGCCAGCATTTGACAAGATCCCTGAGCTGCTGCTGTTGCAGGCAGGCTGCTGGCAGACTTCAACCTGAACAGGTATCAGGAAAAGTCATAGGTCTGGGGGGGGTGGAACTATCAAAACCAAACCCAACCACCGAAGTTGACTGTCTCCACTTTGAGATGTGCTGTTCTCTTACAGGACAGAAGTACACGACTCTCTGCTGAGGTACTGCAAGGCTGCCATGCTCTCATGTCTCTCACCTGTGTGCCCACAGGTTGTAGCAACCCAGGGGTTCCTGCAGGGATGAACATCACTGTTCCTACCAAGAGAGAGAAGGACAACCCAATGCAGACAAACTGAGTCAGTAGAACATAAGGTAGGTTCCAAAACCAGCCTGCCACCATCTTATCTTGCCAGCTGTTAGAGCTGCACAACATCACCATCAGCTCAACACATTTTATCTGTCAGAAGATACAAATCTAATCCTCAAGGCATTTTCAGATGTGTTTATTGTTGGGGCTCCTGAGTTTTTTGCTTTTTCCTCAAGAGTCTTCAACTCTAGAGACTGAGAGAAATGCTTAGGATGATTCACACCTGCATTTCACTGAAAACATGAAAAGCTCTTACAGCTCCAGCCTCTTGTTATTTGAATCAGACAAACAAAACCCCTAAAACACACAAAAAAAACCCAAACCAAAACTAGAATTGCAGAAAGTAGAAGCTCCATATCAGAAGGAAGGGAAGTGATGCCGCCCTTGGTAGGGAGTTGTTCAGTGTGCTTGATTCAGAAGCAAAAAACTTGTGAAAATCCACCCCTTTGCTCCTACTCTGAATTGTCCCTTTCATCGTGCAACAGAATTGCAACAGCAAAAGCAGCAGACTCCAGTAAAATACTTCAGATGATTTTATTGTCCCTGGTAGCTTCCAGAACCCCTTCATAAAATATTTACAATCTTCTCTTGAATCATAGAATAATAGTAGTCTCCACTACTACTTCTGGCAAGCTAGGCAAGACTACTCAGAAATCTCATCATGAAAAATTCCAATAAATGAGGGATTTTTGATTTTTTTAAAATTAATTCATCAATTGTTGCAATATATTTGCAGCTATTGTAACAATTTAAAGATAATGAGTATCTGTGAGTTTGCTTTTAAAATCACAAGTGTTGGACTACATGCTGGCTGCTGGGCACTGACAAGACAACTCAGCTGCACAGGTATCATCTGGTTCAGCACAGCTATACAGGAAATTAAGATTCCTGTTCACATGGTGCTGAAGTTCAACTGCAAACTCCAGGTTTTGGTTGATCCTTGGCCAGAAGGAGGCTGCACTGCGCAGAGACAGTCTTTGAGACTGAACAAAAAAACAAGGACATAAAGACATTGTAAATAAATTTCAACTGGCTGCATAACCCTGGAACCCCCTGGTGCTGTAGATCAGCAGTGGTTTGTTAAGCTCTATGACATTGCCAGTCAAGTACATGTAAAATGAAAAGACACCCACACAGACAAAAGCAGCTTCTTGCTTTAGACAAGGTTCCTGCACAGTAGAGCAAACTGGCCTGAGCAAACCAAAGAGGCGGTGCATGACCCAAGGTGCACCTGCACACAGACAACTGGAAAGTTACTGCTCCTAGAAGAACGCCTTGCACCCCAGTGATTGAAACCTAAATTACACAGCTCGATTTTATGATGAATCCTTTCTCTGTGCTACAGATATGACTATTTCCACTCCCTACCCCTATGTTATGACTTTTAAAGCACAAGAGTAAGCAAAGGCATTTCATGATAGCATCCACAACTGCTTCTAGAACGCCTCTTATCTTTGCATGCCACCACACTGAGCAAGCCAGGAAGTTCTTGTCCCAGCAGACCTGTAGATCCTGTCCTGCAGGGATCAAAGCCCAGTGTATTTCCCAGCAAAGGAGCAGTTACATTTTGACAGTAATTAGGTGTTTACAGGCCTTATGCCAGAGATACTCCTGTGCCACCACCGGGCAGCAAATGCACAAAAGCAGCTGCAGAGATCACAGTCATGCCCTCCTTGCCTTGTTCTGGCCAGTGTATTTCCCATTAAATCAACAATCTAAAGCCCCACCAGAAGCATAACTTCTTTCCACCCCAGCCTGAGGAAGCTCCTCTGGGACCTGCACCCCCCACACATGCCCCTCTCCTGCATGTTGGGACTGTGCTGTACAGCTGTGGGCTGGCAGCTGACAAACACACACTGAGCTTCCCTCAAGCGTTCTGAATGCTGGTGAGCCTGGGAAGACTCTATGGTAATTAGAGAGCTAATATATAAATTAGGGGAGATGCTAGACAGCAAGGAAGCGATTAGGAAGAAGACTTATCACTATCTCAAGATTGATTTTTTTTTAAATTTTTTTCCCCCTGAAAGATGCATCCTTGCATCACTTCAGTGGCCAGGTGACAATCCCTGCGATTGATCTACTTATTCGTATTTCTGCAGTGCCTAAGCACCTCTGCCAGGCATCTTAACATCTGGAAGACTTCTCTTGCCAGGTTGGTACATGAGGGACAGATTCAGGAGGAATATTCATCCTGCTGCTACTGTCAAGAAATACATCTTCTGCTGAGTCCCACTGGGAGTTTCCAGAGAGCCTGTTTGCATTAAGTCATGTGGCATCACACCTGCCCCTCTGCAAAGAGCTTTGTTTCTCTCAGGCACTCATGGCCACAGCATTGGTACTAGTCTTGACACCAGCAAAAAGTTTCAGACCAAACCTGCCTGTCTCAATAGACTCAGTAATAAGTTGAATTCAATTCCTGACAGCTTGAAACATGTACCCTCTAGTTCCTTATTTGCAGTTTGTCCTGTGAGAAAGATAATGGAATCCTGCTTCATTATCCATGTAAAATTGCTTTATCCATTTAGGTGTTCCAGGAATTAAATAATTTAGAAGATCATTACCGTTTGCCTTTGGGTAAGTAGGGCAGCAAACTTGAACAAGTGTCACAACTTGCTTGTTAATTATTTTTCAAGATGGATAAAGGTTTCTGGAAAATCCTGATACAGTGCAGCAGAACAATGAGACCTACCCTTCACCTCTTCCATGGTTTCCTACAGAATGTTCTCGCTATTACTTTACTCCCAGGAGCACAATGACAGCTGTAGTAACTGCAGCGTCACCAAATACTGCCCAGGGGGAGCAACTACCAGCACTGGGCACCCAGAGCAGCATCTGACATTTCTGGATCTGCTCCTTCAAGCTACAGAAGCAGAGCAGCCACCTTGGCAAAGATTTCACAGTGTCGACACAGGGGGTGGTTGCTAACTGCGGGAAAGCACCTAAATTGGCCATTGGCTGTAGAACTACTTGATCTGGACAAGGAGTTTATCATGATTCCTTTTATCTACTACAGGAGTTATTAGATTTTTTTCTTCTTCAAGCAATTAAGCTTCCCTAATAAATTTGAAAAAAACACAACCCAGACCAGAACCAGAAAACAACCTTTTGTGTTCCGTTTAAGTTAACATTTGCACTAGAAAAATGACTTTCCAACTTTCACTTCAAGCAAAAGTCCTGAGCCACAATAAAACTCATTACAGCATTGGGTTTTTTAAAGTCTAATGCACAATTGTTTGGTTTAGGCAAGTGCTGCCATGGCTCCTGTCGCTGTAGTTGTCACAGCTGCACAGGGCCTGCAGTGACCTGCTGGAATCAAGCACAGCTTGCCTTCCTTTGCTCCTCACTGAACAAAGCAAAAAGAGAACTGAAAGATGAAGGAAGAAACTGCTTTTGAATGAAGTAGTTTGCTGGAGTTGGTGCCCTTTGCTATGTGCCAACAAGCTGGTCAACAGGTGCCTGTCACACATACCAATGTCCTGCGACAGAGTCATCATGTGGAGACACTGGCACAACTGCCTCTGGTGACAAACTGAGAGTGGTAGTTAATGTATTTTAGTTACTCCTGTGCATTTCCAGCCAGGTTTTAAGTGTTTCTTGCTTTGAAAACAAACAAAACGCACACAGAGCACAGGTTAAATGCAGCTCTACCAGTGGTTCCAAAAAGGCAGCACTTTCTTCTTCAGGTGCACACCCAGCCAACAGTTTAGCATATGCAAGAATTCTTCTACCTGGCCAGGATTAAGTTACCTGGCACAATAACAATGCTGAATTTTCACTAAGAAAGAGATAAACCAAAGGACCAAATCTGAGACCCAGATCTACAGAGCTGACTTGGTTGTGGGAATTCACAAGGCAGGATCACGCCACAAGAGCACACACAGCAACTGGGATGCTACTATAGAGCAAACAGTCAAGAAACACCAGCAACAAAGTTCTTTAGGTGGAGCAAAGCTGAAGTGTCTCCAATAAAGCACAGGGCCTCCTGCCACAACATTTACTTGGGAATCTTTTCAGCTCTCCTTGAACCAAAACCAGGAGAGTAGGAAGATGACCAGAACAGAACCAGCTTTCCAGCTTCAGCTGCACCTATGAAGTGTTTGAAGACCAAACGGTTAAGAATTTAGCTCAGAGGGCAAGTTTCATTCTTCTCCACACACACCAAGCACTAGGGTGAGAGTACTGAGTGCGGTGTGCTGATGCCAGTTTAACTTGAGCTGATTTGGTGTCATTAGACCAATTCACTGAGCACAAATCCCACCCTTCTAGTATGTGAAAGGTTTCAGAGCCAAGGAAAGGGTTCCCTCAGAAGCAAGGCTTTAATAGTGCCCATTATTTCTAAGTGCTGGTTGCATTTTGTAACTGAAAGCAGTTACTTTGAACTACAAACCCAGGAACTTCTATTATCTTGTCAGCATCATTAATTTTACTGTCTGCAGTGACCTGTCTGTTGGCGGTTGGTCAGGTTAGCCAGGAGAAGAGCAGATAAAAGGGAGTTAATTGATTGCCTTCTCTTTGGATTTCCTTCTTGCACTCTGCAAACCAGTTATGATAGTGGTGGTGTCTTGTTTAGCACTTGATGTTAGCTGTACACAGTAAGCTTTTGTTTGCCAACAGAGCACTGATACCACGGAGAAAAGAGCAGGTGTGCAGAGTGCTATGCTTTCAGGTGTGGAGTCTCCAGGATTGTGCTTTAGAAGTGCTACCATAGCACCTTGTCCTAGAAACAGGACAATGCACACAAGATAGTTTCCAGAAAGCCTGCTTTCAACTTCCCAGGCCTAAACCCTCTGTGTCAGCCCTACTACCTCTCCAGTGCACCAAGAGCTGGAAGCAGAGCAGTCTTCCGGCCGGAACAACTGCCATTCCTATTTACAGAACAACCAGAATACATGGTGCTAATGATGACATGGCAATAATTTGGAGTTTAGAGGAAAAATGGATCAGAATCTGGCCCATAAAAAGTTGGCTAGAAGACAGACTGCCCCAGTTTAGTCAGGTTGCGTGCCATAATGTTACTTATCTGTTTCTAAAGACTACAATACAGACCACAGAGCACAAAGATTCTCCTTGGTTTCACTTTTTTTCTTCTCTTGTCTTTGATTTTTTTCCTTTTAAATAGACAGATCTTTCTTATAAATCTTCAAGCAATATAACAACTTTCCCCTCCTCCTTTGTTTTAACTGAAGAATGGATACATCAGAAAAAAAAAAAAAGCCCACAACATTATCTGTAGGTATTGATTTATTGATTGCTTCAAAATGCTTCCTGGTATGACTGATTTTCCCCTTACACAGAGCTGTGGCATTGCATACTCAGCAGACACCACTAACCTTTCCAAGCTGCTCAGCAACACTCTTCATACTGTAACAGGCTGCTGCTTCCCCTCCCAGGGTGCCAGGGAGTTCACAGAAGTCAGCAGCTATGCACCTTCAGTCATGATGGATTTCGCTCTTTTCCATCAGAACAAGAGCCTGTTTTGGTCTAACAGAGTTAACTATTAAGCGCAAATACTGTTTCTTCACCTCTCTCAGTGGGCACCAAACACAACTGAACCTCAATGTTTTGAAGAGAATACAAAAAGAGACAGCAGAAGTCATCCCCTACCGCTTTTGTGCAGGCCTATGAAATGGTAAACTGCACTACCACCCTCCCGAGCAAGAGGTGCTCAGTGCTGGCACATCTTACACTGAGTTACAAACAACAGATCATCATCAGCACGCCTGAAACACAGATCCAGTGCACTGGGGAGGCCTAATCTTCAGCCAGGAAAGCAAAAGCAAACAAACCAAAAGACCAAAAAGCAAAGATCTGAGGCTCTGAATGCACCCGTGAGGCACAAGTGGGGTTTTGTCATTTTCTAAGTTGTGTGTTGTGTCCCCCTCCAATTTGTGGCAATTCACTGCAGCCACACAATGGCCACAACGAAAACATGCACAGAGAGCATTGCCCAATGCCAAAGCCAGTATCCAGAAACTGAATGTCCAACAGCGACTTCTGCCCTGGCAAGATGCAGCCCCTGAAAACCCTTCATACAAGACAAAGTTCACCGGGAAGGAAGAACCCCTGCAGCTAAGGGCACTCTGAGCTTGCTGCCTTAGCTGCACAGTTTGCACAGTGCCCCTGTGCCGTTACAGGCGTATCAGAGCATTCCTGGCTCTGCTCGAGTTCCCACAGCTTATCTAATGGATACTGAAACCAAAATACCCCAGGTTGGACCTGGACTAAGCAGTTTCTTTTTTAGTTGTTTTTGTGTTGCTTGGGTTTTTTGTTTGGTTGGTTTTTGTTGTTGCTTCTGTGTTTAGGGCTTGGGTCGTTTTGTCTGTTTTGGAGGGGTGGTGTTTGATGTTCTGTTTGGTTTTTTAAATACTCTTCATGTTCACTAGGCTGCATATATTTTGGGGCAGTATAAAACAATTTGTTTCAACCAAGATTTCTTCCTTCCTCTCCAGTAGTGGGAGATATTTATGAGTTTTAATTTAAGCATCTTCCCAAATTGACCAAAGGGTAAATTGCCTCTACCATGCAGTATCCCGGGATTCCAGCCTTTTAAAGTAGCTCCTAGTCTGCTCCCTTCCAACTACTAGCTCCTGCATTAATTTTTAAGCCTAGGAATCCAGGACAAAAGTGATCACACTTTTCCTGTCCCTGTAATTGCTCAGCACCTTTGAAAAGCAGGACACTTTCACTGAGATGTATAAAAGTAGCCTTCAGAAACTCAGATTTTTTTTTTTCCATGAGGTCAAAATGATTAAACTGCATCTTGTTACCTTTGACATTCATACTTAACATCAAAATGCAAATGGATGCTTCAGATCATTTTTATTTCTTTAGAGCAACACTCATGTTTGAGTAGTTTTTATTTGCAGTATTTTATAGCTTCACTACCCAGAGAGCATACCCTCAGTGCCTGAAATCCAGTGGTACATTCCAGTAGGTTTACAAGCTGAAAAGCACCATTCTGCCACCTTTCTGTTCCAAATGACAGCATCAGGAGCGCTCAAAATGGCTCGGCAGGAGTTGCAGTGGTAATATTCCAGCAGGTGCACTAATTTGCTGAAACACAAAGCAAATTGCCCCATACCACAACGGAAAATGACAGGAACTGAAAACCTCAACCATGAAAAGCTATGGACTGGCAACACCTTTCCTCTGTGCAAAGCAGAGGCCCCTTTTCCTTCTCTGCATTTTACTCTGCAGGAGCCAGAGGGCTGTTTCCAACAAGGAGTGATGCTACTGACCAGTTGATGGAAGGTACTTTGTGTTGTACTGAGGCACAACTGCTTTTCCTTCTCTGTCCTCGCGTTAAGTCATAGCTCACACTTCTGACAGCTCAAGTGACAATTATGACCAAACTAAGACTAAATGTGTCTTGCTGAGCATCAGCAGAGCCAGAAGAATGTGATACCTGCAGGTCCGTGGCTGGGCAGCAGAAGAGTGGCTGTTCAGCACCATGAAACTGGTTGCATTCAACAGGAAAACCACAGCCACTGGATCTTCAATGTGGTTTTGATCCTCATGGGAATGTTCTGCAGTTAGTCCAAGTCAGAATGATCCCAACAAAGAACCTTCTGTGTGCATGTGCTGGGAAAGAGCAGCACAATGCCCACAGAGACATCTGTAAAATGCAATCCCTAATACAAAGCAGATGAAGGAAAAATTGCTTTTTCCCCGCTCTGCTTCAGATATTCTTGTGGTCAGCCTGGAAGTCTCAGTCTGATTTGTCTGCCATGACATTACTCTGCAGTTATGCATTTGCACTTCAGTGTTTATCTCATACATCCTGAGCCATGCATTTTGGTAATGTCTGTAGAATAAGTGATGTAATCTCACTAGATGTGTGTAATTAGAAAGATATAATCAAAACCCATGACCCAAAGGAGGATCTTTTCTTTTCCAGACTTGGCATTCACAAGCCATGTCGAAAACTGCAATTTAATCCCTGCATACAGCAGATCACTGAAATATGTAGTGCATAACCTGAAAGGACTTTGTCTGTTGAGGGGAAAAAACCCCAGAAAATGGTTGGCAGCACTCTTAAGTATCTGCAGCATGCAGGGGAACACCGAGCATGAGCAAGTCATAGAAAAACAGTTGCAGCTCCCCCTGTGCACATACAGGACCTGAAGGAATGAATCTACCCCTTATTGCTGTTTGCGAGGAACAAAATATTTAAGTTCTCTTTCATCTCCAGTTTGACACAACACAAAACTAAAGGTAAAAGCTTCTTTCCCATTGTAATCACAAGATTCAAATACACAGCAATCTCAGTGGGTGACAATTGCCATATTAATACTAAGGGGATTAAATGAAGGGAAAAAAGTTTGGTCTGGTATCAGTAAAGAACTCCTATGGGTAAGAACTGCTGTGCACAACCTCAACAACCCTGAAGGCTGCACTGGCAGCTCACTGGGAGCTGGGCTTAATTTACACATAAATTTATAGGAAGCTTTCATCAGAGATAAACGTGCAAGGTGTTACTGATTTACACTGAAATACACACTGTGCTTGCCCAAAAACACACAGGTAGACAAATACCGCTCAAGAGCTTCTAAGGCAAGCTTTACCAGCCAAGAAGCTGGCACTGCCTCTCCAGAACCAGCCTCCTGATGTCCAGCTTTACCCACAGCCAGGCCACTTGCAGCACAGAGCCTGCCGTGGAACTGCTTCAAGTGCCTGCTCCAGGAGGCTGTACACAAACAGCAAAGAGATTTGAACAGACTTCAACCCTTTAAAAGACTTCTTTTGAAAGTGATTTGAACAAGAAATGTCCTTACATCTGAGCAACTCCAGAGACCCATTTCTATCAAACAGGACGGGAGCCATGGGCCTCCTGTGAAAACAAGAGAGGTTGCGCTGATGGAACTATGCAACTATGGAAGTGTCAGAACTTCCATCAGTCACCAAAGTTTTCTTCCAAGGTTTAATTTCTGGCTGACACTCATGGCCAGACATGCAAAAACCCCTGTAAAAATGAACACACACACACACAAACTTTTATCCAGTGGAGCCTGGTTGTCCACCTTGAGGTGCTCCTCAGTTCCCAAAGGTGGCAAGCCAGATATCTGTCTGGCAGAATCCAGTCAAGCTGGATGTAGGAACCAACTCCACCAGCAGCAGTGAGCCAGGAGGGAATTTCTCCTCCCAATGCAGCTCTGCAGTCCAGCAGCATCAAAACTGAGTTAACCACAAGCATTTCGCCAAGCATGCTTACACCCACAGTCTGTATGACTGGAGGCACCTGCACAGGAGATGTTCCGCAGTCTGTGTACAACAGCTACATTCCTCACTGTATTTTAAGGCACCAGAAGTAGAGTGTTCTAAGCAGCTGAACTGGTTAACTCTGGTTCGGCTGTGAATTGCATCACCCCCTTTTATGACAGCCACGGTCACTTATTAAAGAAATGCATCACAGGAGTTGTTTTACAGCGCATGAATGTCTGCTTCTCAACTACCACTCATCTTATTAAATCCTCAGCAGGATCTCACTGTGGAGCCATTCAGATAATATAGACAGCAACATTAACAGCAATAAAGACATTGCTAGGTGTAACATAGGATCTAATTAACAGTGACCTCAGTGGGGCAAAACCAGAAGAGGACAACTCAGTAAAAATCACCTGTATCAAAGTTACTGAAATATACAATTCATGGCAGCAGCACTAGTTTGAATTCAAGCTTAGAGGTGGGCAATCCAAATTGGCTAAATCTGACACAGAAGTGATGGCCTTGATGGGGCTGAAGCAATTACTCAACCTCTGGCTATCCTTTTCTTGACTTTCCCACTTACTTATGGCTTAATGTCTCTTAAAGCTCACTGTCTCCCACAATCATCCATTGGCCACTTCTGTACTGTGAGAGCAGAGCAACAGAGCTCCTCTGTCAGTTCTGTGCCTATTTCCTTTTGTGCTGGCCAGCCAGCAATGAGGCCAAGAGGTAACACCTCTGCCAGCTGCTTGTGTTGTCAGGAGGAGCAGAAGGTAGCCAGTTCTGCAGCTGGCAAGCTCTTGGGACTTTTGAAGAATAAAACGGTTGCACAGAAATCCAACGTTGAAAGAAATAAAGTTGTTTGTTAAGCCATGGTTGTGCATCTTGATCTCGTCTCTCTAAAGCCTCCCCAAGCCACTCAACCTTACCATTTGTTCTCAAGGTACAATTCAAACTGAATTTCAGGAATGCACACTTTTTTCCCACCCCATTCTAAAGAGGTATTTTGTAGCACTTGCCCCTCAACTCATGAACCAGTTCAGATCTCATCTTTTGTCTCTCACAGCATGTCAGTTCCAACCCTGTTTTAATGAAAGGCTTGGCAAGCCTGCAGAGTTTTTTCGCCTGCATTTTAAAAAACTAATTTAGTATCTTCTCATGCAGTACATTCCCTTACAGCTAGCACCACGATAATGCTTCCTTCACACGTGGATGAAAGCCTCTCCCTGTCCTGACACAGCCAACACAAACACTGGCAGGCACTCCCAGGAAGCCACTGTTCACAACATTGGTCTGCAATTTCCCTCTGCAGTTTTCCTTCTTCATCCATTGTCCTGAACAGGATATTGAAAGGTTTCTGAACCCTCTAAAGGTCGTCGCACTAACAAACAGCAGCTTGATCTAGTGGAGGATGTCCCTGTTCGCTGCAGGAATGTTGGACTAGATGACCTTCGGAGGTCCCTTCCAACCCAAACATTCTATGATTCTGTGATTCCTTTCCTCAGGCTTGATAACTTATCACCATCCCAAGCTTCAGTACAAATTCTTTAGCTAATTAAAAGCTGTTTGTAGAGAGACCCTTCCCCAAATATCCATCCCAAAACTTTTGGGAATGGCGACTTCCCAAGAAGAATTGGCAAGACTTTGGAATGGAGACTCCATTCTGAAACTTTAAGCACAAAGAAGTAAATGTGGTTTACTATTGTGTTTTTTATATCTTTGTTCCCGCAAGAAGATCCCCATTGTACAAGAACTTTTCAACACTCCTCTCCCTAACCCCCCCACTCCCGTACCAGAAATTAGAACCCAGTCCTGGCCAGACTGGTGAGTCAGGTACCTGTGCCTGAAAGCACCAGCTGGAAATGCTTCACTGCTGTTGGCTGCTCATGCAGACCCCCAGAGGAAGTGGGAGCCACTGTTTTTAATGGGAGCTTACTGAGTGGGTACTGTCAATAGACCACTTATTGGGTTGAAGAACGTTCTCCTGCATAACACATAGCACCATTTTTCTTGAGTGCTGGGTTCAAACCAAGCTGGAATCCCTTAGACACTGCACTGCTTTTGCTTGTTTTCAGCAGCTGCTGCTTGGTATTTAGTAGGCTTCAGTTTTACAGGATCTGTCAAGCGAGCAAATGCCCCAAATGCTTGGGGCTTCTCCCCGACCTTGTTAAGAAACTGAAACTCAATTCACATATGGGAAAAAACCTGAAGTATCTTGACATATTAAAAGGCTTTGTTTAAATGGAGGAATAATCGAAAACAACAATACAAGTATGTCTGCAGGAAGAGAACTGGGAAAAAAGAGAGCTTAGATCAACTGAAGCCAGTTTCTATTTGGGTCCTGGAAGAAAGGCTTTCCTAGTGTTACAGGTTCAAACTGGTTTCTAAACAACAGTATTTACCGTTCAGCTGAGCTGAACTAAAACAAATGGTCTTTCCACAAGTGCTGATACACTCAGAGTGACTTATTACCTTCCCAAAGCCTGCTGTCCAGATCATAAATCACTGGAGCTTTCCCTAAGCCCTTTTGTGGGAAAATACAGCTCCTATAATTTGAAATTATGTTTTGGTTTCCACATCCTTTCATGCAGAAGTCCATGGACGTGCTGAAACAGGGGAAAACCCAAGAAGTTGGGGAGGGGAATTTGAAAAAATGCAGTCAACAAAAGAATTAATTTTTTTCCTAGTCATTTCATGTTTTCACTTATTTGCTGTGGTTTTATTTTATGCCAATAGCTATAAGCTCTATTGCTGAAACTGAGCCTTCTCAGGCTAGGACTTTGTTTATACTTTTGAAAACTTTGGTGGTTTAATTGCTTACAAAAGACAGCAGATTTCTAAGGACTTAGAGGCAATGTGACAGATACCATAGCTTCAGGTAACATCAGGGCTCATATTCTGCCAACACCTGTGGCCTCAAGCACCCAAAAAAGCTAAGGCCAAATACTGCACTCCAAAGGCTCACCACTGCATTCTGCCTTTCCCAGTCGTCCACTGACATACAAAGTCATTATCAAGTTTGACTCAGATACATCAGAAATTCTGTAAAGCATGGAATGCGAGGAAGTGATTTCATGCTGAATCTAGCAAATATTTATGGTTTGATCATGGCAGTGGGAATTCCCTGCTGGTTTGGTAAGAGAGCTTTTCTGGGGCACTCTCTGCATTACAGAACAGATGAGCAAGTCCAGGATTGCCAAGCCACAGCAGGATGGTGTATCAGAATCCACAAATGTCTAATGAATAAGTTGCTGAAAAATCACTTCAGTACAGACAAGACACTGCTCAAAAACATTATGGCAAATCTGATGCTTAGGAAGTCCCAGACCCAGTAAATATTTGATGCCCATGGTCAAACCCCCAACAAAGGAACAGCAGCAAATGAATCGCCCTCTAGACTGCACACAAAACATCCCCTTCAGAAGGGCTATCTGATCCCTCCAGCTACCTCTAAGAACACAATTACCCCCAAGCAATGTATTATTCTTGAGAATTGCTCATAGCAAAGCCCACTGCTACTGAAGTACCAACATCCCTCAAATAAAACCAAAGCTCAGACAACCAATTTACACCTCATAATCCTTTCAGACATTTATAATGACAGACTGCCACAATGGAAACATATGAAAATAGGTTTGCTCTTCTTCCAGACCCATACAATACAGGCTTCTGAAGTCAAATTAGAAGCACTATTTTGTTTTCTTTGCTCATTTTGTCTTTATAAAGAAAACACCTGGACTGAGGCTTGCATCTCAGTCTGAATTTAAAGGTCTCTCCTCTTGACACTCATATGGAGGAAGCTCTCCATTCCCTGTTTGCGACCGACTGTCATTTACAAGCTCACTAGCACCCTTGCTCAGATCATATAGTCAAACTCCCTTTCTGTAACTGCTCTTGTGTTCAGCAGTAGCTTAACCACTTACCAATGAACCTGAAGATGAACAAAGCAAGCTGTAAAGTGAACGGGACACAAGGAAAGAGGGTCTGCAGAAACAGCAAGCAGCACACATGCATTTTTTTTGTTTTCCTTCTCTCATCCAAATGCAGCCTTCCCTACACCCAAAAGCAGGTACACTTAAAATCAGATGCGGAAAAAAAAAAAAAGAAAAAAGCCATATTTTACATTTGTTCATTCTAACAAGACGAATACAACAGTCTGCATTGTACTGAAAACGGCTTTATGCACTGCATTGTTAGCAAAATGAAGTGACGGTAGACGAGCAAGAGTTCTGTTCTCAGCTGACACACTGAGAATAGAAACGGTGTTTTATAAACCATTGTACATAGCTAATCTAGATGGACGCTGCTGGCACAAACTGCTAGAGAACACTTTAAAAGCTGCAGTCTAATTTAGTGGAGATAATTTTAATTGACTCAACGGTGTATCTCAATGGTCCTGAAATTGTTAGGAAAATGTATTACAGGGAAAGAGCATTCCCCCGGATGCCAGAACAGAGTCAGTGCAATCTACTAATGCTCTTTGTTTCCAGCTAGCTGCTAGATGTGCTGTGTGATTGGGAGAGATTGCACTGAGGATGCAGATGGGTCACATAAATGAAAGCTTTTATCACTGGTTAGCATAATTGCTGCCACCTCCGCACTGTGTTTGAGTCTGCTGGAGCTTGGTTAAGCCTTTTGGAGAGAAACACAATGGGACAGCAATTGTTTGCACAATGGCCTGCTGCTGGAACTATTTGCACCAAGTGCTGACTTTCACCTTTCCACCTTCTTGGGGGCTTCTGCTTGTCTTCTGAGGAGAACAAAACAGGTGAAGTGGGCAGGTTTCTAACACCTCACTACCTGAAGATCCATACTAAACCCGTGTAAACGGCTGAAAAAGAGCTCACCACCAGTGCTAAGGAGGCACAGTCACCGGTGCCTCTGAGCACCACCTGGGAATTCAGGTAAACAACAAGTAGGGTTGGTTAGGAAATACTGCTTCCTTCTGCTGACTCCCTAGCCTGGTAGCACTAAGCATCTTGAAAGCTCTCTCAGGTCCAAAATCCCAAAATAGACAGTATTTGGAAATTACCAGCTTTCCCACTCTCCCTGTATTCTGGGGTGGGTTTTTGTGCTTTGTTTGCCTTTATTTGAAACCTTTCTTACACTCTCATTTCTTCCTCTTGCTCACTTTTGAGACAATAAACAGCTCCTTGGTGTCAAATAAGCTTTTGTCAACACAGTGTTCTGTGTGTAATTTTCACCCTTCAGTTCAGCAAAGTTCTGCTCAGTTGGCTAGATTACTGCTGTGGATTGATTTGTCTGAAATCACCAGGATCCCCAGCAGGATCACCATGCAGGGCCCTGGGTGATGAGGCTCAGCAGCTGGTCTGTAGCTAGGACACTCAGGTTTTCAAGGGGTTACTAAATTGGGCTGTGCTCTGTACCACTCTTAGAACAAAGTAGAAGTCACACTTTCACTTTGGTTTTTCCATCCTAGTCTTTGAAATGAATCAATAGGGGGCAGGAAAGAACGAATTAGAATAGCAATTGTTTTGACAGAGGATTTTCTGTATGCATTGAACTACAATAAGTGCTACCAAGAGCTTGTCTCAGTTGAAAACCTCTCAGAGCACACATTGCATTTCACTTTCTTACGGTATATAAGAATTCACTTTGCCTTTGATTTTTGCCTGGTACTCAGTGAAAGCATTAGCAACTATCAGAGACTTCTGACTGGTTGTTTGCCTTGGTTTGTGTGCATGCAAAACAGATCAGACCTTATAGTGGTTGAGCCAGACACTGCGACAACCCCAGAAGGACCTCAGGCCCTGAAGTGGCAGCATCCCTTGTTGAGTCAAAACAGATCTTTCAGCTTCGAGTCATGCCAGTGCCAGAATATGAATGGTGCTCAGCTAAAGCTGCTTATCCAGTTCTTTTGTAACCAAAGATCAACCAAGTCCATCATCGCTATGGCTGAAGATGTAATCACTCTTGAAATAGCAATGCTACCACGAATGAGGATGTGACCACTTCCTGCCAGCCCCAGGAGACACAGCACCCTACTTCTACAGCAAAAACTCAAGGAATCTGGAAGCCTTTCATTACATTAATACAGATCATTCCAAGTGAAACAAACCTTCCACTTGCCCTGAAGGATGGGACACTTGCACAGCAGGTGTGCTTCAACTGGTGGCATGACAGATTAAGCCCTGCAGATCTGGTTTGCCACTCTGTGGGTCTAACAGATATGAAGCATTCTGTTTTGACACCAACTTTCCATGCACGCAATTGCAGTTCCTTGAAAAATTCAAGCAGCCACCCTAACTCACAGAAATTCTGGTGCCTCACTTGGTGGTTTTTCTTTTGGGTTTGGTTTTTGGATTTGGTTTTGTTTGGGTGGTTGTTGGGTTGTTTTTTTTTGAGGGGTGCTGGTTTGGGGATTATTGTTTGTTTGTTTTCCAATCTGACCAGTCAAAAATCACTTAAAATCACACCATAGTCCTAAATCCTGTGGTCTGGGAAGTAATAAGCACCTCACGATATAGACACTACCAACACAGCAAGCTTTGTTTGTGTGCAAGAGCAGGCAGTGAACACTGGTCTTTAAGCTGGCACAAAAATGCTTTCTGAACAACTAAAAGCTAAGAGAAAGTCTTCTAGATACTAATTGCTCTGCTTTCCAGAGAGCCAGAAACACTCTGTGAACAGTAATGCACTTTGCAACAACTTTTGGTGCAATAGTCACAGAATTACATATGAATAGTTCTGACTAAAGCTTGTTTTTAGGTACCAGTACAGTGTGCTAGGAGGAGACAAAATGTATTTAAAGGCCTATTCAAATATTATTTAAAGAATAAAAATGAGCTTTGGTTAAGACTTTTTTCACTGTTACATCAATGTCAAATCCTTCTTTGCAATACGTAGAGCTGAAGCGAATAGAGGGGTCTACCAGTTTGAATTTTGATCCTTGGATACTCCATTATTACTAACTACAATCTCTTAACTGAATGCAGAATAATTGTCACTCAGGGTAATAAGTTCCAACCATGTAACTTGGTAAATCTATCATCATTATTACCTTGCACTTCTTTCCTCTGCCTATGCAATTGCACAATATTGGCTGCCCTAAATTAATTGTTATTTTAATAGAGTAAGACCAATTTAATGATTTCAAATATGAAAAGGTCTAAATTGATTTTCCTCCATCTCCCCCACCCTTTTCTTATCAACCTGGACCACAATCCCTGTCATGAAAATACAGGCTCTTCAAAAATAATTGTCCAGCAACCAATTTAAAATCTTCAGTGCTTAATTTATATTCTACCTATCCCCTAGTTAAAAGAAACACACTATAAGAATAAGGATGTTTCAAGATAGTGATGACAGCAATCAATTTAACATATGTATTTAAAAATCATACAAAGGCAAGTAAAAAAAAAAAGTTTAAATTCATGCAGAATATTCTGTCCAGGTTTTCTAAGTAAGTGGCAATATCCTGCTGTACTGGTCTTTACACGTTAAGATTGGTTGTCTACAAAGCAGAACACATAACTTTTGAGTTTGAATGCATGGGTCTGAAGGCCCAAGATGGTCTGTCTCCAGTTTCCCTTGCTCTGCACATTCACACATCACTAATCTTATAGATGGAGATATTAATGGACAAGGAAGCCTGAGAAGCTGAGCATCTGGGGGTCTGGGGTTTGTTGGCCTGACATAGAGAGAGGTTTGTGGGAAGCTTTGGCTTAATGAGCTTCCACGTTAAGTCCTGACTATGGATTTCTTTGTATTTGATGTGCTTTGCTACGCTTTGCACTGTGCCATTGTAGCATTGTAGTATATGAATTGCCTTTTAACTTTCCAACTGTCCAGTCCTGAGTGTGAGTGCTTCTCCTTTGCCCCTTTTGGAAGGGGCAGAAGGGTAACCTGTGCCACTTTAAACCTCCGCAGCACTTCAACAGAAAATGGTGTGTTCTCAGCATGACTCGGCACCTGGTGCTCCAGACAGTTGGGTTTATTGGCAAAGCCAGTGCAGGGGTCACACAGGATCCTGAACCTCTCACTGATTAGGGGTTTAAGAAATCACCTTCGTGTTGCCTTAGAAAGTTTACATCTATTACATATTTGAAATGGAAACAGAGGACCATTCACTGGCTACTGCTTCTGGATGCTGAGAGAGGTGCTTGGCAGAAGGTGTGATCTTGTTTGTGCTCTGGTTTGCAATCCAGAACTGCTCATGGCTGTTGTACTCTGCTTTTTGTAATAGCAGTCAGGATACTTTAAGATACCACTGCACAGATTTTAACTGCAAAGCAGCAGTGTGAACAAATGTCAGAACATAATACTGAAGGGCTGTACTTGGCTTAACTTGAAGAGGCCTTTCAGCTGCCTTCAAACTGCTGATCTGTTCAGAACAGGTAGCAAAGCCTCCTGCTTTCCCAATTGCATAAGTTGTGGTCAGATGCTGAAGGCTGCTGGCTGCAGCAGCCACACCACCTTACACACACAGGTACGCAGCTAGAGTCCCGAGTTGGCCTCTTGCCCACAGTGCCCCTGCACACAGCCGCCCGCTGGTGCTTCACAATAAAGCTCTCTCCAGCAGCTGTTATTTCTTTCCAATTGCTCTCCCTATTCTCCACAAGGCTAAGCCGTTCTAAGACCCAGGCACACGAGCACCCACTCTCCACGGAGCAGTGCAATTCCCATAACCTCATGCAGAGATACCTTAGCAGAATGCTGTGGTGCTTCACTATTAATAACCACATCTCACCTTCCAACACCCTCCTCCTCTGACCTGCTCACATGCTTATGGGACTCAGTTAAAATACTGTTGTGCTGAAAGCTGAAGAAATAAACTGCATGAAACCGCTCACGGACACACCTCTGCAGTCGCAGCGAGCAAGACAGACTGCCAGGGCACACATGGTTGGAATATTTCTGATGGTGCTCAAGCAAAGGCCTCTATTGCCATGTTACAGAGCTCTGCAGTTGGACTCCGTGGAAATACCTTGGCATTCCCCTGGAGCCCTGAAACGCAGATGTAGCGGTGTGCACTGAGTTGACGCTTTGGAGACGTGCCATCACACAGGCTCTACACATTGTTAACCTGGTCACAGTTTCCATTTCCATCCAATGGTACTTCAGATGATGTGTTTTTACATAGGAGTTACAGATAGGCTTGGAAATGTTTTAATCGGTAATTGATTTCTTACTCCACCCATAACCACATGAAGTATTTTACTTCAGTTAACAGCAGGAATATATGAAGGTTTAGAAAATAATAATGCTGAGCAACACAAAGAATGTTTAAGAGATGGGCCAAATCCTAAACTCACCAGAGCCAGGGAAAAACACTGTCCCCACTTGGATTAAGTCAGTGCTGGAGCACTCTTGCACGTGTTGGCATTTGCTTGCCTTCAGCATGTGCTGCATACTTCAGCCCACGCTTCCAAAAG
Organism: Eubucco bourcierii; assembly: GCA_013396675.1. Taxonomy (NCBI): domain Eukaryota; kingdom Metazoa; phylum Chordata; class Aves; order Piciformes; family Ramphastidae; genus Eubucco; species Eubucco bourcierii. The sequence goes on from VWZE01024895.1 coordinate 97,744, forward strand.
AGGTATTAAAAACCCACAGCATTTCCCACTTGTTAAAAATAACAAGTCTTACTACAGTCTTATTAATCATAGAAAATACTCTCTTCTATCAAAACCAAAAAGCAGATAATTGGCTGACAACCCAATCTAATGGATATTGAAACATATTCAATACAAAAACCTCCCTTCCGAGGGCAGTCAAAACTGCAGCAGTGTTACTGGCACTTAAAGCAAAAAGCCAAATGCAGCACTGCCATTCCATGCACATCATGTGAGCAAGGACTGTAAAGAAGTGCTGCACCATCTAGATATCTGATTAGAGCTTCCTGGTTTAGCTCCAAGGTGACTATAAGGGATCCACCAGGCAGCTCAGTATTCTTAAGCACTGATGTTAAACTAACCTTTGAAGACTAACTGCTCATTCCTACTGAGATAAGAAATTAAAGACCAAATTTTAATTAAGCTAATGTCTCCAAGCATACTCAAATTTTGGCTTGTTTGTGTAGGTATGAACACATCCCAGACTGTCAAAAGAAGGTCCTGTTACTTGTGTGATAAAAAAAGAGTTTTGTAAATAAAGCATTTGAAAGAGAATTGTTTGTTGTAAACGGATAAAAGATTTGGGTTTTTTCCAACCATCATTCTTAGACATGACTACCTCAGCAAAAATGAAAGAAAGTCTTAATCTAAAGTGTGGAGAAGTTCAGTCTACAGAGCTAGAACTCAGTGAAGTTCTGAACTAAAATGACCATCCCATAGAAAGGAGTGCTGGGCAGTGCTGGCAAATGCATTCACTCCAACACAGCTGGCAGCCAGAAAGCATCCACGGCCTGACTTCTGGCTGCAGTTTCACTCACCTATCCGCACAGAGTGCACTCTTCAGCGGACGAGCACAGTTGCTCATTCTTTTAGCCTGACGGATTTTACTGCACGCTACTTTGCAAGAGAGTATCCTCTATTGTTACACAGCCTGATGAGCTGCCTGGTTGCAGCTCTTTGTCTGCTGAAGGGAAGGAGCAGCTGTAACAAGCAAGTCAGCACATGCCATCGCCAGCCAAAAAGGAAGATACCATCAAAGAACGTTCACTGTCTTCTAGGACATGTTCACTTTCCGTCAGCCAGCTGAAGAGAACTCATTTACAAGACACCCCTATTCTAAATTGGCTTTTTCTGCCAAATCTTCCCCAGCCAAGCTTCAAAGCAGTGCTTATCCTGCAGTTAATCATGACATCTGTGCAGAGTCACAAGAACCCTTTAATTTGGTGAAAGTTCTGCAGGATCAAGACTTTTCTTTAACAACCACTGCATAAATCCCAGAGACTTACCAGCTGGCTGCTGGTATTTGTTGGTTTGCAACATGCTTGTGAAAAGTCCTATGAAAATAGCATTTGGTGCAGCCTGGGTTAGTGCTGCTGCAGCTCCTGCAGCCTTCCCTGTACTTACAAGATAAACATTTCCAAACCTACACTACCTACACACACCACAGGTCCAGCAATGCTGCTCTTCTAGTTTCTGCCAATGGCCTTTCCAAGGCATGCTGGTTTATGGGATTAAATTAATCCCAGAAACAATTTAGAATAAAAATCACATTTAAAAGTGAAATAAAATGGAGTAATTATACGCTTCAGCATGGTTTACCATGGGTGCCCTGAGTGCAGAGTCAGGAGAGGAAAGGCAAAGGAGTTTTGTCATTATCTTCAACCTGAGTGCTTCACTATTCCACATCAGCTCTGAAGCAGCTACCAGATAATACAGCAATGAACAACAAAAGAAGGTAATCATACATTTTCTGTCCCAAAAGTCTCGGTTACAACTAGCCTTTCTTTTTAGTTGTTGTTTGTTTCCTTTTTTCTTTTAATTATGCTGTAATTCTAGGCATCGCATTTTACCCTCTTAAAGCAGTATGCTGCTGCTCTCCCAAAATGGAAGAAAAAAAAAAATTAGATAGAAATTAGTCATCTGTACTCCCTCCTTCTTGAATCATAAGGATACAAGGGGCCACTCATACAGAGGTCTGAGGCTCAGAAACACAGTGAAGGGGTCACAGGCAAATTTTGACTGTCCTTTGAAATATCTGATGGTAAATGGAATGAAGTGATCAAATGAACACTCTTGGAAAAGAAAGTTTTCTTGTTCAAGATACTCTAAGCCACAAAAGATGACAAAGATGTCCTATTTTGGGAAAGCAAAAGTGTTTCACAGCAAAACAATACCCTCAGAGAGTCAATGGCATTTTAAAAAGGTCTGAAAAAGTGAGTTCCTCTTCAAAGTACATCACCAGGTAATTCTTTAAAGGCCACATCGTCCTTTAGGAGTTTATAAATCCATGCTGCATTTTCAAAAGGAGGGAAAAGAAGAACAAACTCTCCAGGACGTCACTGGCATTGTTAAGAACACACATTTAGGCAGGACCAGGATCAGGACACTACGCTGGTGGTTAAGATCAGAAGCAGGCTGGACATCATTACAGCATTTGTCATTCGCACGAGTCTCTCAATGGAAGCCCAAAGCGCATACTGAGAATTTCTTTAGAAGACAAAGGTTTTCAGAGCAAGGAGGTGTAGTCCGGATGCTCTCTAGCTACACACAGATGTAAACAGAAGTTTGAAGTGAAAGAAACAGCATGAACTTTCAGAGAGGATTTACAAATTATCTCCAGATGAGCTAAGCCTACCAGGCAGTGGTTCACCTCCCCAAGTGCACACACCTTTGAAGCAGCGCAGTAATGCCACAGCAGAGACGCTTATGCGGCAGGGGCATTGTGTGCGTGAGGCCGTGCTGCTTGCTGCAGCACTGTACCTGGCACTTTGACTTGTCCACCTCGGAGACACTGTTTAGCAGTAATGTGTGACACAAAAATATCAAATAGGTGGATTTAACAATCAAGCAATGTCTTTGTACAGCAGTTGGATACAGCTTCAGCACCAAGTGTGTTATCACAGCCCAAGAGCGAGAAATGGGTGTTCCAGTGTAACAGCAACAGAAACCTTCCCTGACTCAGGCCAGTGCATCAAGCAACGTTTTCAGAAATAGTCATTTGACTCTGAGCATGACAATATCTCAGGAGGAGCCACATGGCTTCACAACTTCACACCCAGAAGAGTCTCTAAAGCTAAATCCTATTTATGTGGAAAACAATGACACCGGTTTATTTTGGTCCTCAGCTTGCTTTCCTGAAACAAGAAACAAAGTTTCTCACTAGGAGTGCAGACTGCTTTGAAGCCCCAACACAAGAAGGACACGAGTCTCTTGGAGAGGGGGTTCAGAGGAGGGTCCCAAAGATGACCAGAGGGCTGAAGTACCTCTTCTACAAAGAGAAGCTGTGAGAGTTTGGGTTATTCAGCATGCAGGGAGAGAAGGCTTTGAGGAAACCCTTGAGCAGTCTTCCAGTATCTGAGGGAGGCCTGCAGGAGAGCTGGGGAGGGGCTGTTTGCAGAGGCTGTGGAGAGAGGATGAGATGCAGTGGTTTGAAACTACAGAAGGGCAGACTTAGACCACACATTAGGAAAATGTCCTTCCTGTGGGGGTGGTGCAACACTGGAATAGGTTGCCCAGAGAGGTGGTGAAAGCCCCATCCCTGGAGTTATTCAAGGTCAGGCTTAATGGAGATCTGATCAACCTCATCTTATCGGGGATGTCCTTGCTGACTGCAGGGGGTTGGACTACATATCCTCTAGAGCTCCCTTCCAGCCTAGCACATTCCATGGTTCTAAGAAGTGTAGGCAAAGAGGTGATTTTATTTGCATACAGTGAGGCTCCCAAAAGAAAAGGGCAGACACAGCTCTCACGGTATCACACTCTCCCCTGTCTAACTTCCTGCACACAGAAGGATAGACACCTACTCAGGCAGAACTTCTCCTTCAGTTCCCACAGTGAAACATCTCACAAATTCATGTGCTATGCAAGCTGCCTTTGCTTCCCACAATCGTCTTGTCCTCCATTTCAGCATCCAGGCTAGACAGCTCTTTATGAGGCAGTTATCCACTCCAGCTCCAGCCCCATGCATCTGTTCCACACATCCCAGTTTAGGCTGAGTTCTCAGCTCCCGTTTTCACTCATTACTGTTTCCTCCTCCTCTTCCTCTGCCCACTCTAACATCCACAGCCATCCTCTCCCTTCCCCTCTTCTTTTAACGTGGTTCAGTTTGTTTGCCTGTTTGTCTTGTGTAGAAACTGCCACTCACCCTCCCAGTTCCCCTAAAGGTACACACAGATGTTAAGGAGCACCTTCAAATAGAGCAAAGCAAAGGTTTTAGCCTAGTCCTGAACCATTTGAAGTCTGGAGTGCTACAATTGTTTTAAGTCTTAAAACAAAGTTTACATCTTAAAATGTCTTCCTAGCAAAGGCATGCACTGCTCTGCACTCTGACAGCAGCTTTCAGACTCTGGGGCTTTAAATCTTTAGTAGCCAGCATGCATCTGCAAAAGTATGCCTGTGCTTGATAACTTCATAGTTGACACTGTTAGCTCCTAGATCCCAAACAGACTATTAAATCATTAGCCACACTGTGCAACCTGAGATCCAATTGAGTAACATGGGAAGGGACAGAAAAAAGCTTTTCAGTTCAGTCTGAAAACTATTTCCAGAAGAATCTTCCACAGAGCCTGTTTTTAAAAACGCTCCTTACTGAAGCAATCTTTAATAAACAATGCAGGAATATCATTGACTGTATGGCTGCTACCAGAAGGTGCCACGCGATTCAGAGAGGGCAGACATCTGGCGCATCTGTTTCGGTGGAAACCCCCCAGGAGCGTTCTGCAGCTTGGCACTGCAGCTGAATGAATGTCAAATATGGAGAACACTACACGGCAGGGTGTCCAGGGACAGCGAAAGGCAGTCCAGGAGGATTGCCCTAGTTTCTGTTAAAAATAGGTCAAAAAGCAGTATAAGCAGAGCCTGGCAGTGCATACTAATTACTGACAGCACATCTTAGAGTGTCTGCAAGCAACTCATACACTATCCTATTAGACAAATACACAAAACAGTCTTTTGAAATATTTAATACTTGAAACAAAACCAGATTTCCTATCACCACAAGAAACTTCTTTAGCTCTGAGTGACCTGTCAGATTAACCCCAGTTAAATCAATAACTAATGGAGACACACTCCCCACGTGATCATTTAAAATTCACTCCTTTGTATTTGCTGAACTAACAAACAAATATGTGAGACCAGGAATCTCAAACAGCTTGCAGATGTTGTTCATCACAGGACATCAGACAGCTGCACAAATAGTCAGCTGTAATCGCACTGGCAGAACGGAAACAAAACCAAATACCGATTTGCACACTTTAAAGGTAAAACGTAGTAACTGATGAATCACCACACCTAAAAACTGGCATCTGTCTCTGACATTCCATCTCAGGCCAGTCAGTAACTGTGTCATTGCTTCTAATTTGCAGAGGAAGGAGCACAGGGGCAAAAAGCTGATGGTTCTGTATGGTTGAGACAGAACATCCCTGGTTCAGCTCCTGTCACAAACCATTCCACACACTCATGCTCTGTCAGCTGCCAAGGCCATCAGAAAAGAGAAAGAGGTTGAGCGTTTCAGAGCGCAGTTTATGTTAAAACAATGGATGAATTGACCTGTGAAGCCAGGACTCTTACCAGAGACCTCAAGGGGTGACACAAAATCCTCCTAAAGGAACATCTGTAATAAAGGTTAACCCCGACTCTGGAAGTGAAGCCATGATGCACCAATGACTTCAGTTAGGTGTGGACACAACCTGCACATTGCAGCATCACTGACTTGCCTCTATCATCTCTCCTCTCCAGCCTGTGCACCCTACCAGAAGAGCTGGAAATAGCAATAATGTACGCACTAATTAACAAGATTATGGGTCCCTGAAGCCAAAGTAAAGACTGCAGACAAATGCTCTCCAAAAATTATTTTCCTTGAGTTCTATCATTCAATTTTTGAGAGGACAAATGAGGAACCAGATAGACGAATATGGCATAGTTTTATCTTTGTCTGTATCACTATCAAATTAGTACAATTTGGCAAATGTGTTTGGAAAGTTTATTTAGTTGTGAACAAAGTTCCCTTTTCCTCCTCTAATACAGTCCTTTTTGATACAGGCAACGTGCAAAACCTAATGGAAATTTGCTACTCAGACAGCAGAGTGTAGATAGCAGAAAATGCTCCAGCCCCTTCAGACCAATGGATTTCCCAATTAGAGCAGAAGCCACAGCAATTCAAGGACTCTTTCTAGTTTTCTCGAATAGTTTTAAATTGGGAACAAATCAAAGAATCTCATTTACTTATAGTTGTTATAAGTATATTTTTGAACGACTGGGTGATTCTATCCCTCCTGTCTCAGCAAAGGTCTTGTGCTGAAGAGCATCCTTGATTGTGTTTTTCAGTCAGTAAGGAAGAGTTGGAGGGAGCATTATTGCCCAAGAGCACATAGCTGACCATTCCTTGTCAATAAATAACTGTCTTAATTTAGGGAATTTAAATGAGACATCCAAGAGCTAAAGACTCTGTTTGCCAAAGTTTTCTTCCTGTGGCAATAGATACTTGTAAATTACACCCTAATGTAGGAAATTACAAACACAGGGTCAAAACCTTCTGCAAGTACTTGGCCCAGTAAGTGCCCTGAAGCTCAAATACCTTCAGTTTTCACTACCACTAAGCATTTTTGTACTAATTTCACCCTGGACAAAATCACAAAGCAGATTTTGACAGAAGAAACATTGCTTCCACACCGAGCCCTTACACATCTGCCATAATGATCCATTCATCCCTCCAACAGGACACTGCTGACAGCATATTCAGGCATGTAGGGAGAGAAGATCCTTATTATAGTAAAGAGGATGATATGGATTGATTAGATACACTAAGAACATGTACGAAACATCTGCAAGAAAGCAATTAATTGAGTAAATAATCACTTGAAGTCGGTAAAAATCCATTCAGGTTTGGTTTTCCCTTTTCTCTTCCCAAGATTCACATGATTAACTTTGAGTGACAATTTTTCAGCTTGTTTAATAATCCTAGATCACTGCCTATCTCCCATTTCTTCAGGTTAAGACAAAACAGTGTGCCATGGAACTAAGGGCTATGATCAGCAGCATTCATTGAGTGAGATGATAGGTCACAGAAGTAATTTGAGTGTTCAAAAAGCCTAGAGGAACTCTGATGAAAATAGTCTGCGTTTGAGAAATCATGAGAAGTAGTTCTTTGAGAAGGTTAATTCTACTGTGTAATGGCAGCCTCTTCAGTTTTCTCATGACAGCATCAATCCTGGGAGGTAAAATCAGTAAGAGATTGATCAGTGAAGCAGGACAGTTATGCACCAATCTGTCATGCAGCAGAGGTTACCTAATGCTTACGTAGATAATCTCTTGAAAATGGCCATCCAGAGTCACTGCTGTAAGCTCTTTGGTTCCACCAGGGCCCACGTGGACAAGTTAGTCCCTAACAAGTCACTTGTGAACTGAAGTTCCTGTAATTCAAAGATACCAACTACCTTTGTTGCTCACCTTCACACTTTCCAGGCAGCATATTCTCCACCGTTACTTAACTGCACATTGTAAGACAGAAGGAAAAGAAAATGCAAGACAGATTTTGGCTGTGCTGTTCATGGAGAAGATTCTTTTGTGGACAGTCAGGAGTTAACTGAAGCACTTTGCAACTTACAGGCTCACAAACCCCAGCCACTCCTGCACTGTTGCTTCTCTTCACCTTAGCCACAGACTTAGGAATTCTCTGCAAGCACAGCAATAAAGCCTCCTGTTTAGGAGGGGAAAAGATCTAGCCAAACAAATCCCAGAGCCAGACTCACACCTGACCAATCCAACTGGGCGGTTGGGTTGTTCCGGTTTTTCCTATTTTTGTCACCTAGAAACTGCTGCAACTGTTATGTTTTTACTAAAACTGGAAACAAGAAGAGAAACCCATAACTAAGATTTGACTCTGTCCCACATGACATCCTGGTCACCAAACTGGAAAAGCATGGACTTGATGGATGGACCACTCGCTGGATAAGGAATTGGCTGGATGGTCGAACCCAGAGAGTGGTGATCAAGGGCACAATGTCCACCTGGAGACCAGTGCCAAGTGGTGTCCCTCAGGGGTCAGTGCTGGGACCAGTGTTGTTTAACATCTTTGTCAGTGACATGGACAGAGGAATGGAGTGCACCCTCAGCAAGTTTGCAGATGACACCAAGCTGTGTGGCACAGTCGACTTGCTAGAGGGCAGGGATCCATCCAGAGGGACCTGGACAGGCTGCAGAGCTGTGCCCAGGCCAACCTGATGAAATTCAATAAGGCCAAGTGTAAGGTCCTGCACCTGGGTAGGCACAATCCCAAGCACAAATACAGGCTGGGTGGTGAATGGCTGGAGAGCAGCCCTGAGGAAAAGGACCTTGGAGTCTGGGTTGATGAAAAGCTCAACATGAGCCTGCAGTGTGCACATGCAGCCCAGACAGCCAACCGAGTCCTAGGCTGCATCAAGAGAAGCGTGGCCAGCAGGGCAAGGGAGGTGATTCTGCCCCTTTACTCTGCTCTCGTCAGACCCCACCTGGAGTACTGTGTGCAGTTCTGGAACCCTCAGCACAGGAAGGACATGGAAGTGTTGGAGCGGGTCCAGAGGAGGGCCACAAAGATGATCAGAGGGCTGGAGCAGCTCTCCTATGAGGACAGGCTGAGGGAGTTGGGGCTCTTCAGCCTGGAGAAGAGAAGGCTTCGAGGGGACCTGATAGTAACCTTCCAGTATCTGAAGGGGGCCTACAGGAAGGTTGGGGAGAGATTATTTACAAGGTCCTGCAATGACAGGACAAGGGGCAATGGGCTTAAACTGGCAGAGGGGAGATTTAGACTGGATGTTAGGAGGAAGTTCTTTACAGTAAGGGTGGTGAGGCCCTGGCACAGGTTGCCCAGGGAGGTTGTGGCTGCTCCCTCCCTGGATGTGTTCAAGGCCAGATTGGATGAGGCCTTGAGTAACCTGTACTAGTGGGAGGTGTCCCTGCCTATGGCAGGGGGTTGGAACTAGATGATCCTTGAGGTCCCTTCCAACCTTACCATTCTATGATTCTGTGATTCTAAGATCATAGGAAAGAGTCTCTTAGTGGATCTTTTCATCACAGAATGGCTTAGGTTGGAAGGGACCTTAGAAATCACCCAAATTTCATGGCTACGCAGTGAGCAGACATAGGAATCCTTTATGTGAAAGTTTCTCTCCAAAACAGATTTCCCCATCCAGTTTGCCCAAAGAAATAAGTCTTGGGCATTCATTCTAGATGTCTGTGCTTCTCCAGCTGTCTGCCCTCCCAGCAGTTTTTCACCACATTGACCAATCTGAGCTCCCCTTGCCCTTTGAAAGCATTACAGTTCTACCAATTCACCAAAATCAGCAGCTATGCGAAAATACAGGAAAGAGAGAGAGATATTCATCACTTCATTTTCAGACACTTCACTTACTCCCTGGCCCAAACTCAGACCCCTGGACAAGCACCTGGAAAGCTTGTATCCCAACAGCCCAGGGACAACAGGCACACAGAGCCAGGATCAGAGCAGTCAGAAGACTGCTGGCCAGGTCCAGGACCAGTAATGCGTTTGCTATAACGTCTGCTTTCAAGCAGGGCTGCATACAAACCAGCAACAGGAGTGCAGGCTTAAGACAATAATACTCCAAGTGGCACAAGAAATACTGAAATTCTGACACAATGAGTTTTAAAAGAAGTATCTGATGGCTCATAACTAAGTCACGAGACCTCATCAGCTCACTCCAACAGTCTTCATGCTTCCCCTAAATGCCAGGTGGTCTCCAGGGAGCCCTCTCATTAATATTGTTCAGTAGTACATAGTCTGAGCACAATTGCCACTAATTTTAACTTACCTCATCTGCCTGGCATATCTGTTTTATAATGGTTGGCACTTCTGATGCATTTTAATATGGTTTTAAAAGGAATCAGGCTGAATAAAGAGAAGAAAATGCTATTGCCTCCATCTTTTGTGAAATCTAACTGCAGGCACTTCCCAGTGTTCCTGGCAGAGATACCAGTTTATTACACAGGTCTCACACCTCAAGATTCACGCTGCATCTCAGTACCAGCCATGAACTGCTACCAGGACACAGTGTAGGCTGGTAGCTTCTCAAAAGCACAATCCCTTGCTAGGTGCCCAGGGACAGCAGAAATGGTAAGCTCCCTCACTGTTGAGGGCAAGAGAGGCCCCTGGGTTCCTAACTGGGAGGCAGATCAGAGCAGGCAAGAACAGGACCCAGTCTCTCAGGTGATGCTGTGACACAATGTGAAGGGAGGCTGCAAAGCGAAGTAGCTGTAGCTGGACAGGAGAAGCATGGCAGAAACACCAGCTCAGGGTGCAGGACGCTCCTCAAAAGACCACAAGCAATGGGGGAATGTGCAGGATGGACACTTCTGCATCTTCCCTTCCCAGCAACCTCTCTCTACTTGATGTTCTGCTCTCGTCAGACCCCACCTGGAGTATTGTGTGCAGTTCTGGAACCCTCAGCACAGGAAGGACATGGAAGTGTTGGAGTGGGTCCAGAGGAGGGTCACGAAGATGATCAGAGGGCTGGAGCAGCTCTGCTATGAGAACAGACAGAAAGAGTTGGGGCTCTTCAGCCTGGAGAAGAGAAGGTTTCGAGTGGACCTGATAGTAGCCTTCCAGTATCTGAAGGGGGCCTACAGGAAGGTTGGGGAGAGATTATTTACAAGGTCCTGCAATGACAGGACAAGGGACAATGGGTTTGAACTGGCAGAGGGGAGATTTAGACTGGATATCAGGAAGAAGTTCTTTACAGTGAGGGTGGTGAGCGCGCTGGAACAGGTTGCCCAGGGAGGTTGTGGCTGCTCCCTCCCTGGAGGTGTTCAAGGCCAGGTTGGAGGAGGCCTTGAGTGACCTGTACTAGTGGGAGGTGTCCCTGCCTATGGCAGAGGGTTGGGACTAGATGATCCTTGAGGTCCCTTCCAACCTTACCATTCTATGATTCTATGATTGGTTCCTGAGCTAATGCAGTGTCTGTGTGACCTCTGCAGGGTCTTCATTGTGCTCACAAACCCACAGGATTCAAAATGAGTAAATGAATATTTAATCCATCACTATCAGGTAAGTGTGAGAGCCGCAGATAAGCCAGTCACCGTGGCAGGGGAAGTCAGCAGCCATTCGCTGCACAGAGCACATGCCATGCACACCTTGTGGCAGACAGAAGGGATGGAACAAGAGGGAAAAGAAGGCCATTTCCTAAAGGGTTATTTTATTTTTTAACGTGTAACACAACACTGTGTCAATCCTTAGCTATCTAGGAAATAAAAACAGAAAGCTGCAAAATTGTATTAGTTTCACACTTGATGCACAGGAGATTACCCAACACTTCCCACGGTTTTTTGAAAACATCCCAAATTCAGGTCATTGCCTCCACCTTATCCCCCTGGACAGCATGTCCTGCTGTCACTAACAGCGTAAGCAGGCATTCTAAAATTCACAGCCCTACCACTACACAGAAACTGCTCCACTGCTGCACCCAGCAGCAGCAGCTGCCTGCTGTGTGGAGAGAAGGCTGTCCCCATCCTCTGCAGCTGCTGCCTTTGGGTGCCTCGGGCTGGCAGTCTCAGGCCAAGGCATTCACATTGCCAACAAGTCCCCTCTACTCTGCCACAACACTTCCCACTGACTAGACCTTCCAGCAGCCGCTCCCCAGTGAACTCCTCTCTCCCATGGGGTAAGTCCCAAGTGCCCTGGGCTCCCCATGGCCCTGGCTCTGTTGCAGACTCTGAGCATCTTCCTCCTTTCAGAGAGGCCAGGGGAAAGCAATGAAAAGATGTTAGAGAGTGCTGTCGCCACACATGCGCACACTGTGGGCACACCTGCTGAATCAAAAGCAGCACCAATGTGTTTTTCAGATGAAGCTGCACTCTGACACACCTAAGTTTGCACAGAGCTGTAGGTGAGGCTAACTCACAGGCACAGGCGGTCTCTCCAAGCCATGCTTTGAGAAGGTTTCAAGAAGCAGGTAGAGTCTTGCACAACATTTAGCTTTTGGAGATGGTAATGGGCTACACTCCCCTGAGTGGGTTTGTCTGCATATTTCCACGGATCACTTTTCTGATCCATGACAGTAACTGCCAAGCCTTCCTGTGTACAGTTTTCGCCCTACACAGTGCTAGACAGACCACACTGTTGACAACACACATGGTGATGCACGGACTCCCAGACCACCACCCCACATCCTCAGAGCACTGTGCCCATCAGGAGCGCTCACAGAGCAGCAGCCCTCTGAGTAGGTTCACCTCAATCTACAGCAGAGTGCCACAGGTTGCCCAGGGATAAACGGATGAACTCTTCTTTCCAGCACTAGCAGTAGTTAGTGAGATTCAGCAGTAGCAGCTTTGGGAACAGTGAATGGGCACTTTGTCAAGGTCTTCCTGCCTTGTCATTCTCTGAGAATATTCAAAGCAGCACTGGAGCTGTCAAAAAAGCTCTCAGTGCACCAAAGCTGTCTTATTGCAGCTCCCTAGAAGTGTCTTCTATGGAATTCCGCAGTTTAAAAGGTAGGGCACAGTGGGAGGTGAAGAAAAATACATTCATTTTGCTTTTCCACCCTCAGGAAAAGAAAGCCCTCCTATCCAGTTGTTTTCTCATAGCATGTTCCTTTTCTTCTGTGGAAAAATACATATCTATATTTAAAATACCATAACAATTAATCCAAGCATCCTCTAAGGCTTTACAAATGCTCAAGATGCCTCACAGAAACAGTCGTCTTTTTTGACAGGAATTTGCCACCTGTGCCTGGGTCCTGCCACAACACACAGACTTCAGCTTGAGTGCAACAGGGAGCAGTTCATCTGGGAGGGAGATCCCTCTTAGTATGTATGCAATTAAGAAGATGCATATTGTAGAGCGGGGTAGCTGCCCTGCAGGTTATGCACTGAAATTCCTCTGCTGCACAGCTGGTAGTCAAGCAGGCTTTTTCTAATAAAATGTAACTCTGCCTTTAGTCTTCCTGTAAGTGTGGCATTTACCTTATGCTAACAATCTTTTTGCAGTGATAACAACTGCACTGCAGACTCAAAATAAACACAGTTCTATACAGTGCCGCATCTGTAGCACAGTATAATGAAACTGCATTCTGCTGTGCAGTAGCATCTGCAAAGTCTGATAAGCAGCTGCAAGAAAACACTTTAAATGTACAAATTGTGATCCATGTAGAGCACAGAGAGGAAAATTGGAGCTGTCTGGGCAAAACCCTGAAAAATGCATTTGTCTGGAATTAAATTGTAGGGTGTTACTTATTTATCTGGCTTGCAGTGGCCATAGTAGCACCTCCAAACATCATCTCCAAGCCCCAAGAAAATAGAGAGAAAGCTCCTTAGGTCTAAGGCTGTGCACAGCTTTCCTGGTTTCCATTTTCCAACCCTTTATTTGCATAGAAATATTTTCAGGCAGGAAATTGCCACACACTGTATCTCAATATAAACTTTAGAAACAAATAGCCTAGAACCCACTTCTTACACTTCAAACAGCAGAATCCCATTGAAGGTGGAAGAAAACACCTTCATGACTAGACTCAAAACTATGATTAAGTTCTCTGAGCTGGATTAGGTAGAGTTTATAATTAAGAGAAACACGCCATAATACTACCCCTAAAACAAGGACAAGAGTGTCTGAGAGAGTAGGAACTGTCTTGTTGACAAAAATACATCATCAGCTCCGTGCCAAGCCACAGCAATCCACAGTGCCTTGAACACTGTTGAGCAAGGGGAAGAGATCTCTCTGATGTGGACTTGGGCTTCTCCCACTACTTTTTGTTGTAAACAAGTCCAAGTTCAGATTCTTCAAAAGAAAAAGGCAGCAAACTGGCAACTCTTATGGAAATTTTACAACTGTCCCATGAATGAGCAGCAGCTCTCCCTTGCCCTCTCTTTTGGGACACTTCTTGTCCATCACAGCAAGAATGAAAAGCATAGTTTCCTCTACTAAGTAGCCAAAGTACCATGCCTGAGGGCCCAGAGTATTCTTGTCAGCCCTGGGAGAGGTAGCTTCACCTACTAACTGGGAAACAGCAGGAGGCACAAAAGAAATCTCAGAATTGTGTAAGATACAACTTCCCCTGATGAATGTTAGCTTGGTGCTAACCTGTGGGGGCTGGTAGCACTAATTCTGCTTACAGTGCTAAATATTTGGTCATTAGCATTCAACAGGTACAAACACTCACAACAAATACTTAGGGAAGAATGAAATCAGCTAGAGCTCTGTTCATTTGCATAATTTGCCAATACCTCTAAAGTGTGTTTGCAAGTTTCAGAAATGTCAGAATATGCTTTCAGTAGGAGATGACACTGAATACTTGCTCCTGGCTTATTAAATCCAGAATATATTTAATTTAGACACACACTACATAAGGTAAATGCTCATTTCAGCTAAACAGATTTCCAACATATAGGTAGCTTGCAATTTCAAAACCTTCTTAAGGGAATGCAGCATCAGAAAGCCCTTAACATTACCCCAGCCTCCTGTGGTTGCCCTTTCGCTGAAAATGTAACCTTAGGGATACCTTGGCCCATTTGAATAGCAAAGGGTCAATCCTCAGATGCTAAATCGGTTGTTCTGCACAAAATTCAGACTGCAAACTGAAGGAAGCCTTTAAACTAAACCATTCCAGTAAATGCTCAGAGATACCCACTTCATTCCCCGAGGTACTGCATTGAAAAGCCAAGTGCCTCCCAGTCAGTCATCTCTCCTGTCATTCACCCTCAGTCCTGTTAGACCTCACGACTTTAACTTTTATGACCCAGTCACAGGAGACCGCTGCTCAGCTGCCACTGCTGCCAGAGTCCCTTCCTGGTCACTGACAAAGCACCGCTTCCTTACCTGCCTGGTCAGGAGGTGACACCACCATAGCACACATCCCTTGCCTAACGTTGCCATGGTTCACTTCTCTGTCCCACTAGCAGAACTGATAAGTACGGAGAACTTGGAAGACAGCCAATTGACAAAACCAACCCCCCTCTTTGTTTTTACCTCCCTTGCACACTATCCAATTTTAATCCTCAAATCTCTGTCCCAGATTTCTAAATCACATATTCCTATTTTTATGTGATAAAGTTTGCTTCGAGACTTTATTTTGTTCAAAGGAGCAGCTCTCAAGCAAGGGCACTCTGGTAGTGCGTCTGGGCTGGGCAGACAACAGCTTGGAGGCTGAAGAGGTACCCAGCAGTTGGTGGGATTTAGTTTTCCTGCCAGCCATGAAAAGATGGGAAATAACTTACATCTCTTCACACTATCACATCACTTGGAGAACAGAGCAGAGGTCACTGTATGGAATAGATTTCATCACCAGCTTAGGGTTCCCTCACTGCTCCAGTATGTCAGCCGCAGGCAGTGTACAGGACTATACAATGAGACTAAGCTTTGACTTAGTTCAACTTAGGTTAAACAAAAAAGGAGTTGTTATATGTTTTGGGTTTTTTTCCACTTCAGATCTGCTCTGGTTTTGTCTTGATCTCTATTTTCATAGCTTAAAGGTTCGGCAGGGATGTTTAGGACAGACGTGGCGAACTTCAAATAAGTTTAGGAGACTGCTTTTTGCTTAGACACTCAGCAGCTTGACAGAACAAAAGGCAAGACCTTGCTCCATCCCAGAGCAGAGGATCACACAGAGATTGAGAACTCAACTCTATCCTGCCAAGCTGCTTGGCACAGCCCAGGTGAAGACCACTCCCCTAAGGCTGTTTATAAAGGCCTGCTTTCCACAAGATCCAAATGCCGCTTTCCTACACAACCAATGCATAAGCCTTAGAAACAAAAAGACAGAAAGGATGTGCTTTACGAGATAATTTCTGGAGTTGCCAAGAAACGTGGACAGAGATTTCAGGAAAGCCTGTTCCCCACTTCAGTTCATCAGGCTGGATTGGAAAATAAGTTTGTCTCCTATAGGAAAAAGATTCTCAGTGGAAAAAAAAAAAATGTTTTGAAGTTAATCACATCTGGTTAAGAAATGTATTTTTTCAGCTGAAAGTGTAACTTGTTCATATTTGAATCTTTGTCATGTTCACAGGGTGAGAAAAGTAGCTTTTAACTTAGCAGCAGCTGGAATCAAAGTCCAGGAATTGTGCTTCCATCCGTGCTTCACCCAACTCTCACCCAGATGGCTGGCTCTAGGAGCCTTCGATGTGGCATGGTCACCAGCTATGACATGTGCAAGACCTCTGCAGGAATCCAGTTAAAGCATTNAAGTCTTATTCAATGGCCCTGTAAAATTACTGCACAGAAATTCCACAGCCTGCCTCTTGTTGCATTGGCAGCCCACAGGATTGGCCTTTGCATTCGGTATGTGTTAGGAAATTCAGCTGTCCTCAGCGCAGAACCCAGCGCTGAAGGCCCAAATGCAAACTCCTCTGCCCTCCTTTGGTGTTTTTCTGCAGCAGCTGCATACCACTCATACAGCAGAGGGAAGCTCTTGGCATAGAGAGTAAATACATGAAAAGAAAGCTAAAATGAAGAGACATTGAAGAATCCAACTTCTGCAAAATGAAGTTTAAAAATCTCAGTATCTGGACTGCTCAAATACAGACAAATGAACCAGCAGGTGTGTCTAGGTCCACAGATGACAGCACTTAAATTTTAATCTTGTGAAAGCCCTCAACCCATCCTCTGGAGCACAAGCACTCCTTTAAGCTCATTTCATTAGACAGAAGACAACAGAAGTGTTTTAAGAACTTTCACCAAACCTCTGGCCCCTTGCCTACTGTATCCCTCCAGGTAGGCTCTTATTGCAGGTCTGTTTTCAGTTAGCTCAGTGACAGCTGCAGTAAAATGTGTGTGCAACATCCCCAGAAGCCTGCCTGACATGTCCATACTTCTTCACTGTCCTCACTATCATCAAGGCTTCTGGTTCCAGGTATGTCTTTCCCACTGCTTCCCATGCCTGCCAGCCTCTGGACAACTATGTTTGCCCAGTTGCTCCCCTGGAGAAGCCTGATCCTCCCAGAGCTCCACCTGACCAACCAACCCAGTCACTTTTCTCTCTAAGGAATGTAATACAAACTGCAAAGGAAGTAGTAATCCCCAAACACTGTATGTCATAGCGGGGGCTTTTATGAGGCTCCCTCTCCTGCATATGCAGGTTTATCTCTCTAGGAGCACCTCCTGTATTCAGATGGTAACAGTCAGGGAGTCATCAGGGGACATAGATGCCCCTTTAGTCCCCATCCACAGTGATTATCTAATAATCCATAACTAGCTCCTCATGAACAGTCTGCTTTAGTTACACTTCCCAAACCCAAAAGTTCAAAAGAAACCCTTGAGTGAAGAAAGGTTGTAGCTACTTGCCTAACAAATATTCCCCCAGTGTTTGCCTAAGGAGCTGTAGGAGGCACAGATGAGCTGCTCTAAGTCTTTAGTGACTGAGACACATTAGGAAGGTTAATCAGTCATGGTCTAACTTGCACATCAGGTTCAAACCCACAGGAGAAGTGGAGCATATTTCTCAGTGGCAGCCACTTGGCTCTGGTGGATGTTCCTAGCAAGGAGGCTGCCAGGAGCCCTGGAAGAGTTGACGCAAATCTGGATCAGCAGCTTCAGCCTGGGTACCACACAACCTGTCCTCTGTCAGCAAACCAGCAAAGCACCAGCGCTTCCAAACACTGAGGAGCAGTTCGTAAATCAAAAGCCTTGTGAAGAAGCGAAGCAGAAGCTCCCTTCAGAACGCAGGCTTCCTCTCACCATCTCCATTAGCAATAAAACATCACTAGCAGAGAGAAGGTGACCGAAGAATCTCCTGTAACACCTTGTTTATCTTTCATGCTTAGTTATCACACAAAGATTTATACCCGATAGAGGTTGACAGCTCAACCAAGCTTACATTTACCACACACTAAGCCAACAGCAGGTGGAAGAAAGTCAGGAACAGTCTATGATCTAGTTCTCATTGCTACAAAGATAACTTTGGTAATACAGAGTTCTTAAAACTATGTATTGTGACTAAATGTGAAGAAATAAAATCAAATGGATATCAGACTGTAAATGTCAGTGTTAATACCAAGCATTCCTTGCTGTGAAAGCAGTCATCTCCCCCAGCTCTAAGGTGTGTCTTCATGCAGCAAAGATGCAGGGACCTCTGGTAGCCTCGTGTGCCTTGCAGCACAGCAAAGCACACAAAGGATTTACAGCAGTCTGGAGTGAGGCACAGATATCAAAGTCTATGCAGCACTGCTCTTGGGGAGCTTTGCACTCTGCTCAAGCAGTTTTTACAGGCATTACTTTTTAGACAATAACTCTGTTGAAAGCCGTGCTCGAGATTAAAATTTACTGGCAAGAAAGTTATTTTGCTTACCACTAATGTAGGCATCATTAGGTGTTTTATCGTGTGGACACTATTCCTGTAACTGAGAATACTACAGGTATAATCTCTCTGTAGGACAGCCTCCAGATGACTGCCAGACCAGCTGGTTTGTTTGGCGTGGTTTGGTTTTTTTTCCACCAGTATGAATTTTGGTATAATCAATGAACTCACATCACCATAACACCTATATGAAAGGCAGAGAACAAGGCCAGGGATAAGCAGATTCTGCTCTGATGAAGTTCACACACTTGCTATCTAAGTAGCACTAGGCACAGCACACTATCTGCTCTGCAATAACGCCCAGCACAGAGTGGATTACGCAAGCCTAGTAATACC
The DNA here is from genome assembly GCA_013396675.1 of Eubucco bourcierii. Classification (NCBI taxonomy): domain Eukaryota; kingdom Metazoa; phylum Chordata; class Aves; order Piciformes; family Ramphastidae; genus Eubucco; species Eubucco bourcierii. The sequence goes on from VWZE01024895.1 coordinate 116,367, forward strand.
ATCCCAGAGTGTTCCCTTGCAAACAACAGGGCAGAAGCATGAAAGAAGAGTCCCTAATCAAGACATTGATGAGGACATGTGAGCATTAGGAGGGGATCAGATTTTATAGCAAGCACATGCACACAGATGGAAACTCAAAAGCCAAAAATGGCATTACTAGGATGTTATTTACAAGGCAATACGGCACCGACTTGAACTGGAGACTTCAGATTCAGGGAAATTTGTGCAACCTTTGTCCTACCTTCTCATACGTCTGCTCTCTGTGCTAGGGTGTCACGCAACAATAGGTAGCTGATCATACACAAGAGTCTATCATGTGGCATATTCACCATGCTTCCACAAGACTAAACAAACTGTGGTCAGCAGCAGAAAGATGTCATCCTAGGCAGAAAAAAAAAAAATAAAAATAAAGAAGGAACCACTGGGGCAAGGTGACTGAACGGTTTCACTTAGCAAAGGACATCTGCCTTGTGTCTACAGGTACAGAAAACAGGAGAGCATGCTGAGGGGACTTGCCTCAGTGAGATCAGACTCTGAAGAAAGAGCTGTTGTTTTTCAGATGATGGTTACAAAGTACAATTCACATTCGAAACCTCTAGGATCGTGGCTATAGGGCACCCAAGCGCTGAGGTAGCTTTCCTAGGAGTTGGTCTATGAGGAGGCAGGAGGCAAGTCCAGCACAGTGTCTGTGAGCTCCCACAGCCACTCCTGCCAATCCCAGGTCATTCCCCAGGCAGCATCCCCTGTGCATCTGGCAGCACCATAAAGCCTCGCTTTCACCACTGAAGCTCCAGGTCGGTCTCACGTCAGTTTTTTTTTCTTACAAAAACAAGCAACAGAAAGGAAGTTAATATTATCACCACCATACATCTGTGCTGAAGTGTAACAGAGTTTAAGACCAAGCTGTAGCACTGCCACAGCCTTAGGGCTTTCCTCCTGTACTTCCAAGGGACAGAGATGCACATATAGCAAAGGTGCTGAACCTCTCCAGATACTGCAAAAAATCCTTCCTAATGAGAGGTGGCAGGAAGTTTCTTTAGAGAGTTCACTGCCAACTCTGTAGCAAGATCTAATTTAATGAGAACAGTAGAACCCAAACGATTCACACCACCTCTGTTTACAAATCAAAACAAAAAAGGGCAGCAAGGCAGTCCTCCTTGGCAGGCCACTAAGTCAAACCTTCCTTGAGCATTAAAATAGGTTGTAGTCATGCTGCCTGTTCTGCGGCTCTGAAGGACACATCTCAATCTGAGACGGAAGAGCTCTTCTCTTCGTGCTAAAGCACTGCCCAGAAGGCATTCCACTCACAGAACAGGTAAGGTACCACAGCCACCACAATAGCGAGTTTGCGACTAAAGCCACACGCAGCCACTCTCCAATCATTGCAGCACGTTCCCAGCTTGGAAAGAGCTCTGGAGCTCCAGAGCCGTGCCGTTAATAGTATAACCACAAAAACAAGGGGTACAGGCCTTTCTTGTACTATCGTACCTCTCCACAAACGGCCAGGCTTGCGTATGACAACTGACTGGCAGCAACCAGTCAGACAGGGAGGCTGGCACTGCAGTAAGCAGTATCAGTGTCCTCTCTCCTTGCCCCTGCACCATGGCAGCCCCAAGGAAGGGGCCACATCACTACATGAAGGGTTGCGGGCTGGCACAGCAAGAGTTGATTCTAACAGAGACTCCCCTAACAACTACTTTCCACACTACAGAAGTCGTTTCCCATTTCCACTGTAGAATTTAATTATTAGGGTGCATCATCAAACCCTAGAGGTGAGCTTTAAAATGCAGGTTCAGCAGAGTTTGCCCTGTCCTGCTATTTGTATCATTAAAACAGAGGGGAAGGTGGGAAGGGGAGTTGTGAACATGTTACAGGGAGCTCAGAGGAGCAGACAAAAGTTGGCAGTAAAATAAGAGGTTAATTTTGTCAGATTTTCTGTAGGTGCAAAAGATTTTGTTCAGTTCTGGGAGATCTTGGGATTTGAATTGTTTTTTATTAACTCCTAGCCCAGCATATCAGGGCAGACAATACTAATTTATTTATTTTTTATTACGAAAGCAAATGAAACAGTTCGAAAAAAATCTACAATGATAGATTCCACAGTCAAAATGCCAACTTTTATCCCCGTTTTGGGCCACCTGGGCCAAGTAACAATTCATTGCAGATTTTTTTTGCACCTGCATTTTAAATCCTCACACATCAGCGTTCATAGCGCAGTGTAACAGACTTCAGAGCTACAGAGCAACCCAAAGAGCAGCAGCCAATCTGTGGTGAGCAGCAAAGTGTGGCTCTGTTACAGGCAGAGCCTGCCATGCAGCTTTTCTGCATCGCCCTGCAGCAGGGCAGCCCGAGGCTCCCCGCTACCAGTAGAGCTCTCCATTTCACCTACGTTCTCTCAACTACTAGCTAAAGCAGCAAACCAGATTCAGCCGGTTTTCACTGCCTGTGGCAGGATATCAGCTATTGAGAGGCTGCATACATTAACTGCCAGAACAGATGAGCACTTTAACACTTACAAATCACGGGAGGGGAAGAACAGAGCAAGAAGAGATCATTCCCCTGCTCCTCGTTTAGATATGCTGATATCTTATCAGCTCAGCACAGGCAAGCCAGATGTGAAGGTGAGTAGAATTCAAGTACAAAAATCCCAACCACTCCGTCTGTAAGCAGGGGCAGAGCACATAGCAGGAGTGTGAACGGGAATGCTCCAGAGATGCTCTGCTACAGCACTACAGAAATTCCAACCATCAAAAACCTCAATTATGGATGGAAATTAAACCTCGATCCCCTGCCAGAAAATAATTTTTAAAAACCACACCAAACAAACACAAAACAAAAAAACAAACAAAAAAAAAACCCAAAACCAAAACAAAAAACCCACCAAACACAAACCAACACCCAAACGAAAAAACAGCATAAAAAACCCAAACAAGCAAAGACAGGAGGATGAGGGCAGCACAGCCTTCTGGATTCAGAGCAGGCAGAGAGCTGCCCTTGCTACTCAGCTCGTTAATGGCAATCTGTTACGGGGAAATAACATAAATTCTGCACAATCCCCATTTTACTGCATGTTGTTGTTCACACTCACAGGAATTTCCATTTATTGCAACCATCCACGAGGTTATTCAAGGGACAGTGTAAAAAAAACTTAAAGGAGGGCTAAGAGATTATTCTTCCAGAAGTTCCTTTTTGGTAGGAGAAAACAAAGCCTCTATTTCCTCTGTGGAGTAGAGAGAGGCTGAGGTTTCCCATGGACACATTTGATTAAAGGAGTGCAGTAACTTGACATGGAGGAAACATTTGTTTCTGTATATAAACAGAAGCATGAAAGATTAAGGACAGCTGTGCATCTGTTTGTCTGTAACGTATACACTGTTATCTGAACTGGGGCAAGCAGAGGTTTTAAACTCTCCTTCAGCACCTGATGTATCATTTCTTTCTTACTCACATGCCTTCCTGCAGCTGCTCACAGACTATAGAGGCGATTGGACTGTTCACATCACACTTAAGGCAGCTAGCGGGAAAGAGGTAAAGCCCTTCTTCCCTCAGTCTCACTTCACTATCACTTGGCATCTTTCACTCCATAAAGCATTGTTTCAAGTGCTAAAGCACTTTCACACAGCACAAAGAGGAATAGACACAGGTTCCTTTAAAGCCAACAGAAAGGGTGAAGGTTGAGTTTGAGAGGCATGGACTGCTCCAATCCCAAAGTGGCTCCATTTACTGGAGCAGTGGAAGATGTAGATCTCACAGCCATCACAGCCTTCTGAGCTTAGACAGAACATGGCCCATTCTCACCTTATTCCCCTAGTCCTGTTTCTGAATCCCATGAGGTATCTGAAGAGGGAGATGCTGTTACACCAAATCGGGGATAACTGAATCCAGCTCAGAAAGACCTCAGCAGGTCTGCTAGCACCCTAGCAGAGAGAAGGCAGAAGGAGAGAGCAAACAAGTGTCATCTTGGCACTGCAAAAGCATGCTCCATAAGAACAGGAGGCTCAGGAAAGTGACCTTGGGTCACAGTTAAATACACAGATACTGCAGAGATGGCAGCAGCCAAGGCTACTCTCTGTATCTCTTTCCTCAAGACCCAGCCTGTATACACAAAGTGTCTGAGCTGAACCACTGCTGCCCCCAGAGCAGAGCAGAATGTTGCTCTGAGACATGGTTACTGAAAGAGGTAGCATTGGTTGGACCAGAAGAATTCACAGCTTTGGATTACTGCAACAAAAAGAATATTCAAGATTAATTTCTCTGCTTCAGTACTTTTTAAATATAAGATTTTGGGCATCACTAAAACAAACAAACAAGCCCACACACCAAAAAACAAACCAACCAAAAAAAAAAAAAAACCCACACAAAAACATTCCTTAACTATGAAAATGGCTAATGAAAATCGGAACAAACCGCTTCCTTGCAGATGCATTTTTTTCAAAACTTATATGTTTGTAGGTTGAAGTTTTAGGTCAGTCAAAAATAAGATTTCTTTTTTTGCAGTCAAATAGGAACACAGTTGTAATAGCCAGATTGATGCCTGAAAGGTGGATGCCAGCCCCTCCAGGGTAAAGAGTGACAGCACATCCCTCTGACATGCATCTGGGAAGAGGAGAGTCCTAGAAAACTCAGAGGAAGAAGGCAGGCAATTAACTCCACATTTCCCAAAAACTTTTTTTTTTTTTGAGTGGGTTGGTTGGGCTATTAAAAACAGCTATTTATAGAAACCTGTAGGACTCCTGTGCAAGAAGAGCTTGTTAGGAGAAGTGCTCATTTTGGACTGGCCAAGGATAATGTGTGCAGTGCTTTCATATCTGCAGGGCATTTCCTTAGGCTAGAACCAACAGAAGAATGCAGATTTTTGCAGTATGCAGTCTGCGTGCCCCGTGCTTCCGGAGGCAAGTCTTCTCCAGGGAGGAACCAGACAACAGAGACCACAGAAATCAAACCATGAAGGCACTGACTGACTGCTTCTCCCCTTCATAAGAAGGCTATACACAAACATATACCTGGTCAGCAATAGCTTCCTCTCTCTGAGGGGGGAAGATAGTACACACACGCAGGAGACCCTTGAATTATTTTTTTTTTTCTTCTGACTGGCATTGGTTTTTAATGCTAGTTAAGCCATAAGTCCAGCTTTTTTCTTAATGAAATCTGAAAAGAGAACAAACCCACCCCAGCCTACATTTCTATGAAGTACAGGCATGCTGCCCAAGAATGGTCACCTGAACATGAAGGGCTGCGACTTGCAGTTTTGGAAGCTGACACCCTTAAATTACTGCTGAATACAGTAGGGGCAAGCTCAAAATCCCATCTTGGTTTTGGCAGTTAGACAAATCTCTGTGTGAGCCACCAGGGTAAAACAGCAACTTGTCTTTGCCACTATTGACAATGCTGCCAATGAGAACAGAAGCAGACATAGTGCGAGGATGTTGGGACACAACACTGTGACCAGAACCCTGTGCTGTACTAAGCAATGCAGGGAAGGGTGACGACAGCAACAAAGGGCTAACCTGGCCCGGGCTGCCTAACCTACTGCAGAGTATTTCTTAGATTCTCCACAGAAACATTCACACATCTGAGAAGTCTGTGGGATTAGATGTCTGCAAATCAGTTTATAGACCAATGTCAAATTTCTACCTAATTACTTCCACCCTTTTTGTCCACACAGATGCAGCTTCCTGCATCCCTGATAGTCTTAAAAAGATTGTCTAGGAAAAAATTAATGTGTGTTTGGAACCAGAAACCTGGTACCAATCAAAAAGCCAGACTCAGCACCAACAGCACACTGGGGGTTGCCAAACCAGGACTCACACTTTACTAGTTCAAAAACCCTTTTTACGCCTTGATGTCAGTCACTGCAGTTCCAAGCCTTCTCTTTTTTTCAGGTTGTTGATATCTGTTCCCAGTTTCCTGCTCAGTTCTCCTTCCCCTTCCACCACCCTTGCTCTCTTACTCTCTTTACTAAGAAAATAAAGATGCACTCTGCTCTAGCATCTTTCTTACTCAATGACCAGAGCTTGTATAGACTTCTCTGTCTGCAGTCTTCTATCCATCTATTTTCATTAAAATTAGTCTAGAACAGAAGTAGGGTATGGGACAAGGGGCTGGCAGTTGGAGAGACAGAAAGTACAAGACAATTTCCATTAAAAACCAAACAAACAAAAACCCGAACAAACAAACACCAAAACAATAACAACCATCATTAGCAAATTCAAGGAAACTGAAAACTGAATCTCTGTCTGTAATTCTTGTGGGTTGCTTTGCTGCTGGCACTTGGACCATTTCATTCATTCTTTGCCAGGTCTATATTCTTTAAAAATACAATAAGCTTTTCAGGAAAGGATTAAGAATCTAAAACAACAGGGTCACAATCTTGAACAGAAATGCAGATGCAAACCAGGCAAAGTTTTTTATTGCCCATTAGCACTCCATAAAATCTCAGCTAGCAACCGAGGAAGCAGTATCCCAGGTACTAACAGGCACCATCAACAAGGTCATCCCATGCACAATTATTGATGCACAAAACCCTTCATTACTGAGCCTGAAGGGAAGAAGTCATCACTGATAACTGCACAGGCAACCTTCAAACAAATGTGCGTGTCTCAAGTTGTGTAGTGCGTTACACCATTACTTTCTGATCTCCTGGATCACTTTTAGTCCCCTTAGCAATTATTAATACCAATAATTACTATATTAAGTCATACTTCTTAAAAAATGTAATTGTGGCTTCCTCTCCCAGCTGACACAAGGTAACAATCATTTGCCTGATGAACCCTGGCATTCAGTGCTGGCATGACAGAACCTAGAGCAAATGACAAACTGTCCAAGGAAACACACTGTGGACTTTATCACCAAATCACCAAGGTATTTTCTTCTTCTGCCTGGGAATGAACAATTATTTAGTATTCACATTACAGCATAGTCCCATCCCAGGCTGATTTAAAGCCTACATTATAATTGCTAATGATTACTCATGAAAAAGAGACTATTATATGTAAAAAATGCAATCAGTGCTAATCTATTCACCTATCCATTTTACAGCGATACATTTTCTAAACAAAGCTCTGCCTGAATTGCTGATAATTAGCTTCTATTCTTACATTTTTAATTGCTCTTCTTCTCCCCCTCCCGTTTTCCAACAGAACATTTTACAGAGCTTCATACTTTTTTTTTTTTCCCTAAAGACTTGGTCTGAATTTTCATGAGTGAAAACCTGACACTGTACAATTTGGAGTTAAAAAAAAACCTCCTGTGTTGTCAAATACTAAATGCTTAAGCCGTGTTTCAGGCAATAAATGTTTTCTAACAAGATGAAGATTTCAGGCACAGCATCAGCCTCTTCAGTCCAAGAGCACACAGGAGTTACAGCGCCGAGCATGAGGAGAAGGCTTCCCTGCCATTCTGTTTGCTCTGTTCGAAAGGCAAGTGCACTGTGCCCCTCATCTCCAAGCTGGCAAGAGCTAGGTAATCAGAGACATTTGGGACTCCAGCTGGGAAAGCCACTACATTTAAGGGTGTCTCTCATCCAAGATTCCAGTGCTGTCAGGGCAACACCAGCACATGCAGCATGAGAGATGCTTTCTCCGCTCCACTGTCCTTCAGTTATCCAAGCTGCATTGATGCAAAGACAATTCCCATTACAGTATTTTCATCCCATTCTATGAAATGAAATATAATTACAAAACCCCACCTTGTACTCCTTCCCCCTGGTCCTCAGGGCAGGAGGAAGAGTGCATTTGTCTCTAGCTACAGTCTGAATACAGCAGTGTTCTCCTACACGCACAAAGTTGTGTGCAAGTAAATAAAACTGTTGTTTCACCGCATTTGACTGGTGCAAAAGGCACATGTTTGAATGAACTGTTCCTCTGCTAAAGCACTCAAGTAGCATTTGCTAATGCTTATCTTTATGTCAATTTTGGATGCTGTTGGGTCAGGCTTTTCATCAGCAGAGTCCTTCAGCACCAGTTTTATGCAGTTTGCCAAAGGTTGCACTCACCAGTAGGCACTTGAATCTCCATAAATACAGGAAAGTTCTTAGTCACAGGTGCTACAGTGACTGCAGAAACTCATGCCAGAACGTTCTATTGGTTTCAGAAGCTTGAATTTTCAAGTTCAACAGAAATGGCAGACTGCATAACCCACATGAGTCTGGATCATGAGATTGAGAGCCAAAACAGACCAAATTCACAGTTTGGTCTTCAAAATCAACTCCCCTTTCTCTGCCTAGTGGTACCAGTTGCAGACTCACAGCAGGCCTAGCAAATGTCTGCCAGGAAGTTGTCTACTTCTCATATTCTGCAACATCCTTGGTGTTAGTAGTCAATCAGCCCTAACATATAAGGAACATTTGAAGGCAGCAGCTGGTGACCAAAATTCTGATTCATCTAAGAATCTGTGATAGGCCTTAAAGGCTAGAGCAGTCCAAGAGCTTCTCCACATGGAAAGTTTATTACACTGCTACTTCTGCAAGAGCACATTTCTTGTATTCACACTGGCAGACCTTAGATGGACACTTTTGTTCAGGTTGATGATGGTATTTTAGTTCATTTTGAAAAGCATTAAAACTACAGCTAAGCTTAAAAGAATGCACTTTTCCCCTCCCACATTTCCCCCAAAACATTGATCTTCATCAAGGGAAACAAACTTGTTCAACATTTAGGTGTGATGGAGGCAAATTGACGATGCCAGTCTCACCCAGCAGCGTGATGTCTACAGGCAAAGTTCATGAGTATGTTTTACTTCTTCCCATGTGCTGAATTCTTACCACATGCAGTTTCATTTTCATTTCACTAAACCTAGTGAGCCACTTGTTTTTGCTGCAGTTCAGGATCAGAACAGCACTAAGCAGCCTTAACATAGGTGGGAAATCGAACTAGGAAACTACTCCTGGCTGGCATATGACAGAGCAGTGAAAAACCTACTGATTTTATTTACTGCAACCAAAACTAACCAACAGTGGCTCTTTAAATGTTTGGCCATATTGTATGGTAAGCATTCCTAATTCTACTTTGAGATACACTACCTCAGTGTCGTTTAGAGGCCACTGATTAGATCATTACTTTTATTAGCTGTC
>VWZE01024895.1:125450-139742 GCA_013396675.1 Eubucco bourcierii
GGGCAGCAGAAAGGGACTGCAGTAAATGCAAATGAAAGACCCCAGAGAAAAATCCACAGAGCCTGCAGGAATTGCAGCAGCAGTGCATCTGCTAAATTGGTAACAGCATGACTGGTTGTGTGTTGGCACTTACAGGTGAAAAAAAGAACAACTGTCTGGCATAAGGCACATTTCTCTGCCCTTGGTTATTTCCTGTGACAAAGCACACTCCCAAATAAAGCAGTGGTTTGGGTATCTGAAATAAGTGACAGATTCCAAGGCTCTAAGTTGCCTCATACCACACAGGGCAGTGCTGAGAAATCTCAGTAAGAAAAACGTTCACTGTTCTTGCAAAGCCAAGGGCTCAGTCCGGAGTTAGACAGCAAAAGCACTTCTTAGCCATCCAGTCGATGGGAGTCCTGAAAAGGATCTTTTTTTAACCAGTCATCTGCAGACAAAAAGCAGCTCTGGGCTGCATATCTTTGCAAGCATTCTGTAGACTTTCCTATGTTACTGTAGCATAGTGACTTTTCATACAGAGAGGAATAAAACAGCACTTCAAATTTTGAAAGTGTCCTTACTTAGGCATCCAATTTTCATGAATTAGTTTAAGTAGAACCATGAATAAGTACTGCAGTTATGCACTTTCCTTCACGTTAGTTCTTTGTGCATATGAAAGCTAAAGGATACAAAATGTGTGTTCAGATCTGGTTACAAAGCCATGCAATTGAGTTTAACTGCACTATATTCAGAAGCTACAGATGCAAACATTGTTTGCGTAGCTGGATACCTCTGATGTCTTCAGCTTTTAAATTACACACTTCACTAGAAATCACCTTGTACAATTCATCTCATGAACAGTGAACGCTTCATGTTTTGGAATCAGTTCTGCAACTAAGAAGCTATTTCAGGTGACAAGCAATTGTCTTAATATTGGGTCGACTCACTGTGGTACCTCTTAGGTATGCACAATATGAATTAGACAGCAGTTCAGACATGAAAAGCAACATCAGTCTCAAATCAGCTGATACTCACAGGAAAAAAAAAAAAAACCAACTGAAGCCCAAGTGTCATGCAGGACAAAGCCTAAAGCAAAGGGAAAAGAAGGAGAGGTGTGCCTAGGTTTAATAGGCATGCTTAAGAAAACATTCAGAAAATAAAGCCCAGAAGTTTTTGGAAGAGCAGAATACAGCTTGCCATACTGATTGCCAGAGGAATTGTATGTACACAAGTACAGTAGGGACTAGAGAAAGACACAACAGGGATACAATGCCCTTGAATCACAAATGCTTCATGGATCCTTGATGTAGAAATCATGAACAAAAGCTGGTAGCTGCATTTCGAAGCAGAAATTGCTACCCCAACACACGATGTGGTGGATAAGGTGCAACATTTAGTTGCATATCTCTGCAACTTTTTGCTAGAAAAACACAAATGGTTTTGTTTGTATTTCTGTTCTGCACTGTTTACATACAAGCTAGTAAAAGTACAAAGTAAACCAAAATAGCAAAGCCCTGTTGAAAAACCTTTTACTGTTATCAGAACTGACTGATTTACCTCCCTTTCATTTTCCAGTCCTTGTTCAAGCTGATGGTGAATATTGTATATCTAATTATAATCCTGCTGTTATCACAGATGTTATGTGCTTTATTTTTGATGACTCAAAGATGTCCCAAAATTGCCCTAGATCCCTGTCAGCCTTTTCAGTTGCATTATACAATCAATTAAATGTCCCTGACCTTACTCCTGTCTCTAGATAAAATTCAGACGCTGACACTTCAAGCAGCAAACGTGTGCAAATCGGTTCTAACGACAGCTATAGATGTGTAGTCATATGCAAATAGAGGATTATCAAACATCAAAATGTCCAGGAGCAGTAGCTAGATAGACGCAGTCAGGAAAAAATAACTAGGAAATGCAAACTGCAGATACTTCCCACAGTATGCAATGCAATTGAACAGAGGCAGAGGCAAATTCACACTAGAAGCTGCCACTCTCCTGCCGTGCCTGTTTATTCCCCATCATCTGTTATTATTGTTGAGAATCTTCGCATTGTCTCTCAACTAAACCAATCTCTGAGAATTAATAAAGACTGCTCCTCTCTATCAGATCTTTCCTGTCTGGAGCTGAGCAGGCTGGCACCTAGAGCTGTGCACAGGTACTGGGAGCAGCAGCAAAGGGAGGATGTGCTGCCAAAACACCATGGCCAGGGAGACTTTGTTGCAAGGGTGTCTTGTTTGGGAGGACTTAGCACTATTTGATGGTGCAGCAGCAGTTGGCAGCCACTGATACTGAACACAGCAACTATTAAAAAAGCAGCTTATTTATGGAACATTCAGAGTACTGGGCCATTGTTTAGGCATGTTGGAAACAGAGTATTTTGCCACAGTTTGTTAGTTTCTCATAACGGGGACTTTACAAACACTCCAGATTAGGGTTTTTTTGGTTGTTACCCTTGGATATTCTACACTATAAGTTTCATAGAGCTCAATGACAACAAGATAATAGCATTCAAAACTTCTTAAGATCATGACTAACACATCTGATCAAAGCATTTCTTGATCCTAACCTTTAAGTTACCTGCAAAACAATTTCCAGGATCCTGATGCACTATTTGATATGTTTTAGTTGCATTAATCTTATCACTTCCTTGACTCCTTTGTTTCTGAGGCACTTTTCATGACTTTTTGTCATTTAAAAAAAAAAGCAGAAAATTATATGAGGATACTACACCTTACAAATAATTCTACCAGTTCTTTCTCCATCACAACACAGCACAAACTGAGAACTGGTTTGCATCTTGACTTAACAAGAACTATGACTGAAGGATCTTCCAGGTTTTCCCTGTGAATTGAGACTGCCTAGTGAGCATTTGCCTTGGAGAGGTTTTCTCTTTTTTCTCTCTAACCTATTGTGCTAGGTTAAATGTACAACTTTCCTCCTTCGTCACCTGCAACACAATGAACAGTCCTCAGATAAAAAACTCTAGAATTCAAAGAGTATGATTTTACTCAAGACTTTCTGATGAGATATGTTAATTGAACAGAGCTCTGCGGTACTCTTTGCCTCATTTTTCATTATCTCACTCTCTACCCCTCTCCTTCACTCTCACACCACAAAAGCATGACACAGTGACGCTCAACAGCCACTTCAAGTGGGTGCCACCTCTGCAGGTAGGTTGAAATCTGCTAACACCACATACAAAACACCAATATGTAGTACAAACAGCAATGACAACAAAACCCAACACCACCACAACAAAACAAACCAACCAAAAAAAACCAAACTCCACCACAACAAATACATACACACTAAAAGGACAAAAATCAAAGAACGGATTCCATTGAACTCCCCTGAAACTCTTTTTCCAGAGTGGTCTGTAGGTGTGCTTCAACTCTGGCTAGTATCCTACATTACCTTCACCTGTGAAAGGCAGAAGGAAGGGAGCAGAAAAGACAATAGTACTATTTAATATTTAAAGCTAGATCATTCCTCTTCTTACCTGAATTTTTCAAAACTTAGTTTGTACCTTCATGAAAGCAAAGCACAGGAAGGAAATTGGGCATTGATTAGAGTCCAGCTCAGTAACTGGGTTTTCCCATTTCTCTGCTCCAGTATTGCATTATCATGAGTGCACAGACGTAAGTATTTAAGACGACATTTGTCCATGCTCTCCCCCCCTCTTCCTCCCCTATAGGACATTCTTGGCCCAAGGAACCTATCTTGGGTGACACAGGTGGAGACAGACCACTTTGTCAGGCAAGTTACCAATTCCTTATGTCCAGTGTAGTGGCAAAAGCTCCCAAACACACTGCAAGGCTTCCCTAGAAGCCCCAGTAACTGCTTCAAGTTGAGTGCAAATTCATTAACCAGACAAAAGGCATCTTCAGTCACATGTTAAGAACTAAAACTGGAAGACTGTGACAATCACAAACTATTCAGAATCAATGAATTACACAAACTAGTTCAGAATCAATGAATATTTCATGCCCTTTAGCCAGTCATACTTGATCATTTCCCAGGGCTGTACAGGTGACACATAGGTGCATGAGTATTGCTTATTTGCCCACAGGTAGAGCAGTTTTTTCTGCCTGCCAGAAATCAAAGCAGTAACTGTCTCATTCCAGATAGCACTCTGCTCTCAAACCAGCTGTGGAGATTCTGTGGCACAGTTGCTATGATGAAGAGCAAGAGGCAGGGAAAGAAACAAGCACCTTTCAGAGCACACCAGCTGCAAAAGCATGTAGGAAAAACAAAGGTAGCTTTAGCTTGAATTTGCTTCAGAGCAACTGTATTCTAGTCCTTTGCCTGTGGTATTCTCCGGGAGATTTTTTTATAGTATTGTAGCTGCATTAACAACATTTTTTTTCGTGAAGTGCTTCAAGACTCACCCCTCTTACCTGGGAAGCTACACTCTAAAGCAAACAGTAAATCTAAAGCCAGTTGTTGCATTTGACATGGTTTAATGGCCACTGTGGTCATGGTTGTCAGTCGGACTCTGATCCCAGAAGTCTTTTCCAACCCAAATGATTCTGTGGTTCTATGACTTTTAAGCCCTGTGAGGACCAAACAGCCACGCCAATGAAGACACTCCTAACAATTAGTTACTGATAGTCTATGCAGACAATTTTTCTGCTGCAAATCCTTTGACTTTTCCCCCTCTCCTCTTAAACAGTGTGAGCGCTTCAGCCGTTGCACTGCAGGCTCCTTTGGTAGCATCACTTCCTCCTCCTCTACACAGTCCCAGCCTCTCCCATTTACCCTGTCACAGGAAACCCTTCATACAGCACAGCCCTTAGCTGCAATTCTGGTAGTTGAAAGCAATCATAAGACAGTTCACCTGATGAGTTCCCAGCGCAGCTTCGGTTTCCCTGTGTAAGAACAGGGAAGGAGCTAGGCCTGTTATGGGTGCAGGGCTACCCGAGAGCCTGGAGTGAGGTTTTTAGTTGAAACTTAGAAGGGAATTTAACTCAACCTGAAGTTAAATCTTACTTCTAACTTACAATGCATCACTTCCTCAGTGCAGCCTTTACACAAGTTTGATTCTAGTTTCTCTGCCCTATAGAAGGTCCCAAACAAAGCAACAGACTTCCTGTAACTGCATGCCTGCAGCAGTTGCAGCTGCACCTGGAAGGTGCTGCTAGACTCATCTGACCCGGCCCAGCAAGCATCCTGGGTTAATCTTCAGTTCCGGCTTTTGGAACCACAAATCTGGCCTCCCGTCACATTTGCTGCCTTCCCCTTTCCTCACTATCCACCATAAGGTACAGATTTTAATTATCAGCAGTCTTTTGAATAAAGTAGCAGACTCCAGGTCAGACCTTTGCCAAATGCTTTTTTTCTGCTGAAATTCAACGAGTTCAGACAGAGGTTTCAGCACTCTCACTGTTCTTTCAGGTGGACCTGTGTGAGCAATTATCTCCTCCCACAAATTCCTGCATAGTTGTTTGGGCTTTTTTTCCCCCCAAACTGCCACAAACTTCAAGTATCCCAAAAGATCTTTATCTATAGAACTCTGCATCTTTGAAACTCTGCCAGTTTTGGAAGAAAAACTTCCTCCCCTCACACATTAAATATTTACAACAAAAGCAAGATCACCAAGATCTCTAGGCTGTTCTGAAGCTTGAAATCCACAGGTGCCACTGAGATGGTGTAGAAAGAGAGTAGCACACTCGAAGTTCAACAAAGCAGTTACAACCTGTGCAAGTGCTTTCAGTGTCTTGGATATCATATATTGCAGTCAAAGGAAACCTGATATTAAAACAATTATTTCAAAACAGTAAGGAATGCCAATAGGTCTGTTACACAACTAGATAAAACAACATTACAAATGCACGTCAGGAAAACCAGTGTGGGTATATCTTTAATTCAAACATATCAACTCTCAGACACACCCAAACTACACAGCAGAAGGTAACTCTGGTCACATTTTGGTTTCTAGAGACTTTCCAACAGTTTTACATAGGCACATAGAGGTTAAATGAGATCTTCCTTCAGAGAACAGGGTAACTATCAATGTGTGTTTATGAAGAATTCATGTTTGACATCAATGTGTTTATTGCATCATTCATTAGCTACATTACTCTAAATAAAGGCCTCTTACCTCAATCAAACAGATGTTGCAAGCACTCCATGTATATTGAGATAAATCAAGAGCTCTTCTGAAAGAGCAGTTTAATCTGATCTCATCTACTGTTCCTTCAGGACAGTCTTGTTTGATCAGAACCCTTCTGTGGAATCCTCCAAAGTGTCAGAAAAACCCTCATTAAAACAGGAATGTCAGGCACACTTCTCTCTGGGTTCTGATTTCTCATTGCATGACCACTGTTTCACCTGTCAGCTTATTTTGATTTTAAACCCTTCCCAATTATCTTTTTCACAGTATCACCAAGGCTGGAAGAGACCTCAAAGATCATCAAGTCCAACCCATCACCACAGCCCTCAAGACTAGACCATGGCACCAAGTGCCACGTCCAAACCCGCCTTGAACACCTCCAGGAATGGTGACTGCACCACCTCCCTGGGCAGCCCATTCCAGTAGCCAATGACTCTCTCAGGCAAGAACTTTCTCCTCACCTCTACCCCAAACTTACTGTGGTGCAGCTTGAGACTGTGTCCTCTTGTTCTGGTGCTGGTTGCCTGAGAGAAGAAAGCAACCTCCTCCTGGCTATAACCACCCTTCAGGTAGCTGTAGACAGCAAGAAGGTCTCCCCTGAGCCTCCTCTTCTCCACACTAAACAATCCCAGCTCCCTCAACCTCTCTTCATAGGGCTGTGCTCGAGGCCTCTCACCAGCCTCTGGACATGTTCAAGTACTGCAATGTCCTTCTTAAACTGAGGGGCCCAGAACTGGACACAAATTTTTATCTTGCTAAAGAGTGAAAATCCTCCAAGCAGTGCTTTTCTCTGGAGATGTGTTTCTACCAGAGACTGTGTTAATATATGCAGTCTGATTTTCTGACCTTTTGAATTCATCTAGGTGTGAGGCTGCTTCTCTGCCACAACCAAGCAGCCAGATAACTGTAAAATAACAAAATCATTCCAACACTTTCCCTTCTCCTTTTCAAATCTTCAGCATTTAAAGAAGATCCTTGCCTCAAATATCTCTTCCTTCTCTACAATTGCAATACTGCATAGAAGCTCTTCACCTACCCCTGTACATGCTACTGTCCTCACCTTCTGTTTCACTCAGAGAAGGCAGTTTTCTGGCTGAGAAAAGGAAGGAAACAACATCTAAATTGCTCTGTTATGAGCACTTGCAATGAATTGGTAGACCTAGAATGATCTGTCCCATGAAGCTCAGCAAACATAGTCCATAGTACTGAGATAAAACAGAAATAATAATTTGTTTCCAATACGTGCCCTTCTGTTTTGATTTCTGTAGTACAATTTTACACCAGTACCTAGAGTCCAAACCTCGATAAAGAAACTGCACTTTAGCTGATACTAAAAAGCAAAGCTATTACAATAATAAACAAACAGTTAAAGAAGTAACACAGAGATATGCAAATAGTGCCTTGAACTGCAATTGATAAGAAGTTCACTTTCAGCAGACACACCACAGCACCACAGTTTTTGAAATACCAGCCTGGGACAGCGTCCAGTGAAATTCCTGTTCACTGCTGTTACCTGTTTGCAGCCACAAATCTCTTAAAGTAGATACCTCAGTATTATAGGCTAATACATCACTTTCACACACCGTAACCAAGTTCAACTCCCCTAGACCTGGGTGAATTCTCAAGACTGGAAAGGATGCACACAGAGAGCATAAAGAAAAGGGATTCATTGCCATAGCCGCAGTGTGAATCCCAAAGCAGCAAGGTCCAGCAAGCTGCATCTCTTCTTTAACTGTTTATTATTGTAATAGTTTTGCTTTTTAGTAAAAAGCAGGACCTCACACAGCACACCAGAGGGGAATAATGTTCCTACAATCTCTCCGGTAAATCCAAGTCTATTCCTAGTGACGTTTCCACAACTAAAATCAATGCACACAAGTAAAAATCAAGGTAATTTGGGAGACAGTCTTGTCCACTCCCCAGCTGGGCTAGTAACCAAAAGCTAAGCAAGCAGGAATGGGAAAGGAGATGTGTGAAGCTCTTCCACAGTGCAGCACCTACCTTGTGACAAATCTTTTCACATCTTTCTGCACTCATCTGCCTCTCCAAGAGAAGAGCTCACAATTCACATGTTGTGAACTGTAATTCATGTTTTAAGAGGGAGCAGTATATGAGAGGTGTGAAGTTAGACATGACTTGTTGGTTGTCCACCACTAGCTGGGATGATCAGTTCTTCTCGCATACAAATAATTTTTTAACTAGAGTGTGCTGACCTTGGAGTGTATCACAAGCCTGAATATTCAGCAAAATGTGCACTTTATTAGCTGTGCTAAATTCAGCAAAGCCATGATTCAAACACTTGCTGAAATCCTCACCACAAAGCACTAGATGCAGCCTCAAGTCTCCACTCTCTCGAAAAACCTCGCTATGAATGTGCCATCAGCATCTGGACACCTTCTCTCAGTACTGCACATGCACAAACATTGCTGGAACATTGTCAGCCCTATGCCATAACTTGGATCTCATCCTGACAATTGGTAGACCTCAGCTACAGACCCTGCAAGCAACAGAGCGCAATTCGTGTCATTTATTAACATTCATCCATCGGTCTGAAACTAGCGTCCAGTCCAAGTCTATACTTCTGAGCAGTACTCCAGACAAGAAAAAGGCCTTCTGCTGCTTCAACAGAATCACAGAATTAAGGAGGTTGGAAAAGACTCTGAGATCATCGAGTCTGACCTATCATCTAACACTTCTAATTAACCAACCCATGGCACCAAGTGCCTCATGCAGTCTCCTCTTAAACAGGGATGGGCACTTCACCCCTTCCCTGGGCAGCCCATTCCAACGTCAATCACTCTTGCTGTGAAGAGCTTCTTCCTAAGATCCAGCCTGAACCTCCCCTTGCACAGCTTGAGACTGTGTCCTCTTGTTCTGTTGCTGGGTGCCTGGCAGCCGAGCCCAACCCCACCTGGCTACAACCTCCCTTCAGGGAGCTGCAGAGAGCAATGAGGTCTGCCCTGAGCCTCCTCTTCTGCAGGCTGCACACCCCCAGCTCCCTCAGCCTCTCCTTACAGGGCTGTGCTCCAGGCCCCTCCCCAGCCTTGCTGCCCTTCTCTGGACACCTTCCAGCACCTCAACATCTCTCTTGAATTGAGGGGCCCAGAACTGGACACAGCACTCAAGGCGTGGCCTGAGCAGTGCTGAGCACAGGGGCAGAATAACCTCCCTGGTCCTGCTGGCCACACTATTCCTGACCCAGGCCAGGATGCCATTGGGCTTGCTGCCACCTGGGCACACTGCTGGCTCATCTTCATCTTCAGCTAATCTTCAGCATCCCCAGGTCCCTCTCTGCCTGGCTGCTCTCCAGCCACTCTGTCCCCAGCCTGTAGGCTGCATGGGGTTGTTGTGGCCAAAGTGCAGACCCCTGCACTTAAACTTGTTAACACTCATGTCATTGGACTGTGACATCTGTCCAGGGCCCTTCTACCCTCTAACATATTCACACCTGCTCCCAACTTGGTGTCACCTGCACACTTACTGATGCTGGACTCAATTCCCTGGTCCAGATCATCAATAATGAGATTGAACAGGCCCAGCGCTGATCCCTGGGGCACACCACTATTGACAGTTGCCAACTGGATGTGGCACCATTCACCTCCACTCTCTGGGCCTGGTTCTCCAGCCAGTTCCTAACCCAGCACAGAGTGCCCCTGTCCAAGCCAAGAGCTGGCAGCTTGGCCAGGAGTTTGCTATGGCAGACAGCATCAAAATCTTTGCTGCAGCCCAGGTAGACTATATCCACAGCCTGCCCCAGACCCACCAGGCAGTCACCTGGGCATATAATGAAAATGCAGCAGGCCTTTAAACCAACATAACCTGCATGCTTTTCGAGAAGTATTCAATGTGAACCCCCCATAAATTCATACAATTTGGTAGCTTTAAAAAGGAAATAAATTATTTCAGTTTGAGTTCTTTAGTAACAGCAACCTGGGTGAAAGACTCCTCTTTAGAAGAAAGGAGGTTCTGCAGAAGGTAGGGCTCTGGGCTAACAAGAGGCTAACGCCTGCAGACCCGGTTCGCGTGGCTCATGTTACAGCTGCAACAACTAAACCATAGGGAAGCCACAAGCAGTGTAATGAGATAGTTGCGTTGGACAAACAGATCATTTTACCTTGCTGGGTACTCTGAAAGAATCCACGAGGACCCCAGATGTAAATTCTTGATGAAAACGGAAATGATAGAAGTGTCTCCAAGATTTATTTTTACGTCCTGCTCAGCAGAGTGAGCAGCTCATGGAGAATAACAAGTCCATTTATCCATAACTGCAGATGTTTTACACATCTTGCTGAAATGTGTGCATTAATATGTTCTGTGCAGTCCCTCTTCTGCTTCCAAAGTGTTACAAGAATCAATCTTTGATTCGTTCATTTGAAGTGTGTGTACATGTGCCCAAGTTCCTCTGAGCTGTTCTTATGGTTATCACTGTTACAGCTTGTGTCAATCACAAATCAAATCATATCATCACTGGAAGGTAGGGATGTGGTATAGTTATGGATACACAAAAACACAGTTCACACTCTGATAGGCTCTGGCAAGCCAAGGAACTGAGGTTCATTCCTGCATGCTACGCAGTGCGAACCTCTTCACCCACGTTAGCTGATAACAACATGTCATATAACATGGATAATTATATTACCACTCCAAAACTGCTTCCAGTCATTCTACAGATCACATCAGATAGCTGTTTGCTATATAAAAAACTGCCATGGTGTTCAAAGACACCATCTCAGAGCAGGGAATATGCTAAGAACTAAGAGAACACAAGGTTTGAGAGAACAACAAAAGGGCTTTGGTTGCATTTTTATTGGTTTGGTTGAGTTTTAATCAACTATTAAAATACTTTGGATTAGTTTCTTTCAGGTCAACAATTTTTTCCTCCCTGATTCTCACTTTCTCTCTTATTCCTTCTATTTCCTTCTCCTCTATATGAGGGAGACTGCAGGGAACATAGCATCTTCTAAGGAACTGTATTATTAGCCTAATAGGCTTCCAAAGGCACTGCCCAAAGATTGTTCTTTACATCTTTTTCCAGTCCTGCCAGTTTTTCCTACCCCAAGTTTCTTTCTCAACTGATTTTTTTTTTTTTAAAGTAACAATGGTATCTCCATTCATGGGATGGGATTTTAAGTTATTTGCCTGGAAACATAATGAATTATTGACATCCCAGTTTCCCCAGGAAAGGAGGAAAAACAACAGTTTTGCAAGGAAAAAGAATAGCTTTGGAGCAAAGTTGCCCAGCCTGTCACCACAACACTGTACAGTTGCTCTTTTGAGCTTTGAGTATTTTCCAGTACCCTCCTTGCTAGTGCATCTTTATATAAATTGGTTTGGTCCACAGTTTGCACAGGTAATCACGGAAAAGAAAAGACTCCCAGTGATGGAAAGACTGGCAGGCACAGGCATAATTCTTCTGGTTGGAATACAAGTGAAGTTCATTTTCACACTACAATTTCTACCTGGTCAGATTGAGCATGCAGGGCACAAAGTGAATTCTAAGCATATCAAAGCGGGAGAAAGAGTTGGCTGTGAGGGACAAATCTTAGGAAAGCTTCAGCTTCCATTCACAAAGGGTCTGTTCTGAACTTTACACAGAAATGAAGAACTGGGATAAACACAGAAACAGCAACTGCCAGGTGTCCCAGCCCCAATCTGAACTTTTCATCCAACGGAGAATTATTAGGAAGGATTCTTCTAGCATTTTGGTATTTCATCTTCTAGTTAGTGTCAAAATTGGGAATTGCAACAGAAGACCCAGACAAAAGCATTTTTTCATTTGGACTAGAGAAATAATTTCTTAATTCATGTTTGATGTGACTGGAGTTATTTACCTAAAACACACTTTGTGGTATGCTATAGTCCCTGCAAAAATCCAAAACGCAGGAGCTCATAACAGAGTTTGAAGGCAGATGAGGGGAGCAAGGTGAAAAACCCACTGAATCCACATCTTCTGATAATTAAACCATGGCAGCTTTTTATATGGGTGAATGCTCTTGAGACAAGTGGTTTGAGTTGGAGCAATGAAAAATTCTTTTACATAAATAATAAATATATTTTTTCTCTTGGGGTGTTTTGGTCTTTTTTCCTCATGACAAAAGGCAGGGGGGAGAGTGTGAGAAATTTTTGCCATTAAAAAGTGGGTTTCACCTGTGTGAAAAAGTCCTATATTCCCAATATGGTGATTGTACAAAAAAAAAAAAAGATTTTGCCTAGAAGGATACTCTGCTTTCACTGTGTCATAAAAAGCATCACATAACTGAACTAATGGTAGGTTTCTGTGGAAAGGTGGTTTTTTTTAAAAAAAAAAAAAAAAAAAAAAAAAAANCAAACAACCAAAATACAACAAACCAAACAAAAAAACACATAAAAGAATACTGAAAAGTATGAAAACAGAGTGGGTTTGGTTTGTGTCTGGGTTTTTTATACATTTGGTTTTTGTTTTGTCACGGTCTTTTGAATTTTTTTGTTTTGTTTTGTTTTTTTTTTTTACAGGGTTCCACAGTCTTTGTACATCACATTTAAGCTAAAAGCAAACATCTATTCTACAAACCCAAAATTATTCTACACATGACATCATATTAGGCAGTCTTTGAATAATTTTCCTTTGAACACTAAAAGCTTGTGTATCACAGACACTAAAACAATGGGGGGGAAAATGGAATTATATAGCCTTAAGTATCATAGTGTGAGGTGTCTACATGTTGCTCTTTGTTAAACAAGTGCTACACTCCCTGTCTATCAGGGCTCCCATTTTCAGCTGTAGCTTAGCACTACCTCTCTCAATGACACACAGTAAGAAAAATAAGGCTTTCAAAGAAGCCTTACGGAATTAAAACGGTAAATATTTCACATGCTATTCTGGCGTCTGCAGGAGACAAAGCTTCGCATGAAGCTAACTTATCCTGCACACTCAAAAGGAAATGAAGCAGTTGCGGCCATCAGATGGCAGACTTCAACACACGCTACAAAGAGACTGTACAGGCTTTGTTTTGTCTTCACAAAATACAGGCAGAGATAGGAATGAGACCAAGTCACAAAGAGAACAGCTCAGTCTTGTGAGGCACGCAGTACAACTTATCTTTCAGCAGAGCTCTCCTTTGACTGCCGTGTGGAGTTTAATTTTACAAGTGCTGAGACAACAGACCCTCCTTAGAGCAGCCACAGAAGCAAAAATGAAGTCTTACCTGGTCAAAGTTCACTCTTGCTCCTGCTGAAGTCTGATGAAAATACCTGTTGTAATAGAACAAAATCCACCCCTTCAAGCCCTAGTTTTTAAGGGCTCTCAGACACAAAAAGCTAGTTTGTAAAATAGAATAAACACGACTGTTTGCAAATAAAATTTGTCGAGTGCCTAAGAAGCTGCAGGGCCAGAGCCTCAATCGCTGAGTGGGTTATCAGCCGTTTGCCTCTGCAGTGTTCCTTCGAAGTACATTCAATGAAACACGGACAGAACACACGCAAAAAGACAGAATTTACCCTGGCCCAGCACACTGACACCCGCCCGACCTTTGCCACGTCTTTATAGGGCTAACAAGGTGTAATTCCAGCAAGATTTGTCCCAGGTGTTCCACTTTCTCTGCTCGGGGATGGGAAGCTGCAGCGATTCCGCTGAGCCACAGGAGGGCTCCACCACGCTCGCAGCGCCCGCGGCGGTGCTGGGCTGGCGGCGCAGAAAAGGGCATCGCACAGTCCTCAGCTGCCGAGCGGGGTTGGGAGCAAGCCGCGAAAGCTTCCTTGCAGCCGGGCTGAACCTCCTGAAATAATGCGCTGCAGTCAACAATGGAAACCGCCTGCTGAGGGATTTCACGAGTCACACTTTCTAGTTGTTCGATTTTAAAACGCAGGAAGAAGGAAATCTCAGTGTCATGCCCCTCCTTTTGCCTCTAACTGCCTGCGAAAACTGGGTCATAAACTGCACTCTTACATCTCACGTGGAAGGCTCCTGCATAGAATCATAGAATCATAGAATCATAGAATGGTAAGGTTGGAAGGGACCTCAAGGATCATCTAGTTCCAACCCCCTGCCATAGGCAGGGACACCTCCCACTAGTACAGCTCACTCAAGGCCTCATCCAATCTGGCCTTGAACACCTCCAGGGAGGGAGCAGCCACAACCTCCCTGGGCAACCTGTGCCAGTGTCTCACCACCCTCACTGTAAAGAACTTCCTCCTAACATCCAGTCTAAATCTTCCCTCTG
>VWZE01024895.1:146128-191653 GCA_013396675.1 Eubucco bourcierii
CCCTGCCTATGGCAGGGGATTGAAACTGGATGATCCTTGAGGTCCCTTCCAACCTTACCATTCTATGATTCTACAGTGTTGTTCCCTGCACATGGGATGTATTTTCCTGACAGGCAAATCACATTCAAAAGACCAAGCCACAGACACTAACCGCAAGGCATATTTTCAAAAGCACAGACTTGAAGCCAACTATTCTAAGCTCAAAGAAGCTCAGAAAAGATGTACAAGGTCAATATACAAATTAAGCCATGTGCTGAAGAAATAGCCTACAAGCTTTCCACTGAAAAGTGACAAATGAGTAACAGAGAACAGAGGTCTCCTATTCCTGATACACAGAGCAGGGCACTTCTTGCACTTTATTTACACACACAGCCAGGAGCAGAGCAATGAGCAGTTGCTTTCAGGGCTGCACGTGCCCAAACCATTTTTCACCCTCCAAGAAATCTTACGGACAATCCACTACCAAACCATCCAAACCAGGATGGAAAAAAAGATCCTCTGCATAACCACATTACTCCTTTCAAAGAGCAAACCTCCTGAAATGGGTGGTGTGCAGGAAGTGCACGGAACTGCATGCTGGCACACGCTGGATTTCGCAAGTGATTTTTTCTTTTTCTTTTTATTTATTTTAATTTTTTTTTTTTTTAATGAAAAGGAAGGAAAGAAGAAATCCAATCAGCAGCAGCCTGGCTAGTTCAGTTGGCAGAGCATGGGATTCTTAATCCCAGGGTCGTGTGTTGAAGCCCCACGTTGGGTGCCATAATTAATGCAACAGGTTAGGGTGGATCCCTCCCTGGTAGAATAAACTCACCACAACATGGATTTTTTTTTTTTTTTTTAAATTTGTGTGTGTGTGTGTGTGAAGTCAGGAAAAAAAGAAGATAAATTGTATTTCTTATAGATTAAACTAAATATGACGGTATAGGGAGAATATAGCTACAACCTGAAGGAAGACAGGGAAGGGGTCAAGTGGTGGCAAAGCAGGAAAAGCAGCATCAGCAGCCAAAACAGCTTCAAGGGGAAGATAGCAGCAAGCACAGGTGAAGCAGCTGAAGCAGCAAGGGGAAGGTGCAAGCTGTGTTTCCAGACATAAAGCTCTTGATGCTCCAGTGAAATTATATTGACTCATCCATTGTTGCCATTATATGGTCTATCCCTAGAATGTTCACCTTAGAGCTTCCACTTCTAAGTTTCTCTGTTCTGAATTTTTTTTTTTATGTCTGAGATAGGAATCCAACTCAAACAGCCACACAGGGTTTGCTGCAGGAAGGTGGTAATTCCCTCCTGCTACTGTGACAGCAATCAAGCTTCACAGGAAGGCATTTTAATCATGGAACTGAAAAACACAGCGGTTTCCAAATCTGCACCTCGCCTTGGCTGATCTGCACTAATTTAGGCTCACCTGGTTTACAGTGGAACAGGGTTGTGTGTGGAAGATAACAGAGGAGGAGCAGCTCAGAGTAATTTCTAGTTTGTCTGTGCAGTGTCCATGTTTATAAACACTTTGGGAGCATCCCAGATAAGCAGGAACCACTGAATCCTTTCAAAGCACAGGGTAAACTTCAAGGCTCCTTAATCCCATACTAATTGTTTGGTAAATGCTGTTTTTCAAAATACACAGAATGACATGGAAAAGATGAAATATGTTAACCTCATGAAATTCAATAAGGCCAAGTGTAAGGTCCTGCACCTGGGTAGGCACAATCCCAAGCACAAATCCAGGCTGGGTGGTGAATGGCTGGAGAGCAGCCCTGAGGAAAAGGACCTTGGAGTCTGGGTTGATGAAAAGCTCAACATGAGCCTGCAGTGTGCACATGCAGCCCAGACAGCAACCGAGTCCTAGGCTGCATCAAGAGCAGCGTGGCCAGCAGGGCAAGGGAGGGGATTCTGCCCCTTTACTCTGCTCTCATCAGACCCCACCTGGAGTACTGTGTGCAGTTCTGGAACCCTCAGCACAGGAAGGACATGGAAGTGTTGGAGCGGGTCCAGAGGAGGGCCACAAAGATGATCAGAGGGCTGGAGCAGCTCTGCTATGAGGACAGGCTGAGAGAGTTGGGGCTCTGCAGCCTGGAGAAGAGAAGGCTTCGAGGGGACCTGATAGTAGCCTTCCAGTATCTGAAGGGGGCCTACAGGAAGGCTGGGGAAGGATTATTTACAAGGTCCTGCAATGACAGGACAAGGGGCAATGGGCTTAAACTGGCAGAGGGGAGATTTAGACTAGATGTTAGGAGGAAGTTCTTTACAGTAAGGGTGGTGAGGCACTGGAACAGGTTGCCCAGGGAGGTTGTGGATGCCCCCTCCCTGGAGGGGTTCAAGGCCAGATTGGATGAGGCCTTGAGTGAGCTGTACTAGTGGGAGGTGTCCCTGCCTATGGCAGGGGGTTGGAACTAGATGATCCTTGAGGTCCCTTCCAACCTTACCATTCTATGATTCTATGATTTCTATGATTAACCTTGGTCCAATCCAGCACCTGCTGAAGCCCACAGAGAGTCTGTGTCAGAGGCTAAGAGCTTTTGTCTCCAGCTCCTTCCTCGGATTATCATTACAAGAAAAGAATTCCATACAGGCTGCTGAACAAATGCAAATCTTCTGTCAAAGACAGTTAGGCACCCCAAAATTCAACATCTGACTACACAGGCAGCATCTTAAAGGCAGTAGCTTTGGGCATGTGGCACAACATCTGCTACAAAAACACAAGGTAGCAGATCTGGGGCAAACTGGCCCCATGCCAGCTCTGAAGATTGCACACACAGCCTCTTACCCCTGCCCAGTCTGTCGGCTAGATGGACAGATGGCAGCCCCTACACTCACAAGACAGGCAGCTCAGCTGCCAATCAAGGCTGCGAAAGGATTTCAGACTCACTCTGCACTGAGCATTGTGTGTTGCACTGAGCCATTAACACCGTGTTCTACCGGGAGCAGTTTGTGTTAGGAATCCGGCAGATAGTGTGCTTGCCAGGACTGTTCCTCTGGAAGAAAATGCCAAGCAACATTAAATCTGTCTTCATGAACAAAGCCAGAACCTGCCAGGACTGCCAAGCTGGTTTGTTCACCGTTCTAATTCAATGGTGTTTGAAGAGTTAGGATGGAAACAAAGATGAAGATACAGGTCAGCAAATGACAGGAGCTGCTCCCACAGGTGAGCTCAGCTGAAGGAGAAGAGACTGGCAGCACACAGGACACCACACCACAGCCTGCTGTGCTACAGCCACCAAGAGCAAACTCTGAGTGACATACTTGGCATCTGAGTGACATACTTGGCATCCGAGCATTCAAATGGGGGAGATTCGCTTCTGGCAAATAAGTATCTTTTGGTTTTTAAAGGGTGCAGCCTGTAAACAAAGCTTGGCCTTTGTGCCTCAGTGCTGAACACCAGCAAACAAGTGGACCTTTTGCCCCAGCATTACAGGACACAATTTTTAATTCTCCCTCTTTATGATTATGTCTTTAGCAATGTGTTTGCAGACTTAGTGACAGCGTTACTCAGTCGACCTCCTTTTCGGCATAGTAGCNTATTTTGTCTTTCAGTTCTTTCCCCAGCCCTTTCTGCTGCATATCTGTTCTGTTCATACACCCAAAATCCTATGCAGATAAGCAGCTGGTCAGGGAAGTTATCTATCATATATCTGACTCCCACAACCATTTTATTTTTCACCATTTCACCCAGTAAGCCCCTTGGGAAAACACTCACCACCACCTCTTTTAGGCCTTTAGGAATCCTGCAGCAGAAGGGGAAAACACCAAGAAAAACAAGTGGGAAAACAGAGGATTAGGAGGACAGAGAACCAAAACTGGCTCTCCTGAAGAAGGAGGAGGTGTGCCCTGAATATGAGTGAAGCCAGCACCTCACACTTCTTACTTGTTAGCTCAGTTGTAAAGACTAGAACTAAGAAAACTGGAAAATATAAAGCACATTGAAGGGGAAATCGATAAATTAGTTGTCTGCAGAGTCAGGTAACTGCCCACCACAAACCAGCATGCTGTCTGCCTGCTGCTGTGGAAGACTTGTG
Source organism: Eubucco bourcierii (assembly GCA_013396675.1). NCBI lineage: Eukaryota > Metazoa > Chordata > Aves > Piciformes > Ramphastidae > Eubucco > Eubucco bourcierii. The sequence continues at coordinate 150,139 of VWZE01024895.1, forward strand.
CTTTGGAGTCACACCTGGAGCTTTTCAGAAGCACAGATCTTATACTACCTTAAGCACTGATCCCTGAGAAGCTGACTTGCTCTGCATGTTATAACAACCTGGAACACTCTCTCCAAGCAGTGAACCTGCCTATAGTCAGTCTGTGAACATGACACAGATCTCCTGTTAGTTTTTACTTTCCACATAGCACTGGTTTGCTTCAGCTTACAGGGCACCACCATAGTTATTGCAGACAGCTCAGCAGTGGCAGCCACACTCCAGACACAGAGATGTGTTATCAAGGGTTCAGGAGGGCAGCCGCAAGAGTTCTGCATTGTACTGAGCTCCTCAGTTGCCCACTCCTCCTCTCTTGAAAAGCAGACAATGTTGTGACTACTGGTGTGTGATGACCAGAGCAGGGAAGTGAGAGATGCCATTTAAAAATAAAAATGCAAATCTGTAAAAATGGAGACAAGGAAGCAACCTCATTTTCTCTCTCAACTTCATAAACATCCTATTGGATCCTAGTGACATCTAACTTTTGTCTTCCAGACCTTCTGGAGAAAATAAAGGGAAAAAAGAAATCTTCTCAGGTCAAAGTATTAGAGGAGAGAGAGACCAGCTGTCTATTAAAAAAAATGCTAACAAACACTTATGTTGTTCTTGGTGCTCATTGCCTGGTAAGTCTGCACACAGTGCCATTAAAAGGTAGATCACAGAAAAGCTACACATCACCATTCTCAATAAAGTGAAAAGTAAACTTGCCAGATAGCAAGGCATAAAGTACAAAAAGACAGGAGGTGTTAGAGACAGTAGCTAGGAATGCTGGGCAGTCAGAAAAGAGCATTCACTTGTGATGCTCAGGCAGTCACAGAGGTAGAAAATCTGTCTTCCAGCAGTCCTGCAGTGGGGATTTGTTTCTCTTTTCCTTTTAATACCTACTACAGATTTACAGCAAAACCAAAGCTAGCAGATCTAGATTCTTATGTCATGAGCCTTTCCCCAGAACAATCCTGCTTCAAAACCACTCATTAGGCTGGAACTGACAAAACTCAAGTTCCAGTCTTGTTTTTAAGGCACCACATCTGCTCTCTTCTCTCCTTGTCCGTTTCCCAGTAATGCTCGCTCTGCATTGTCTCATGACAGAAAAAAAAAGAAGAGTTTGTTCTTTCTTTCTTTCTCCATTTTTTGTTGTTTTTGTGGACAGCTAATGCATGGTATCATTAGCCCAAACAGAGACCACTGCAGAGTGCTGCTTTCTGGGTGTGATGAGCCATTTGCAGAGCAGCAAAAAGCTTGTACTCGGGGGAAGAGGAAAGGCTGTCTGTAGAATTTTATTCCCATCTGTCAGACCAGCAGCAGCCATGGCAGCAAAGCCTCTCTGCTCATTCAGCATCTGTGGCCTAATACTTGCCAAGAGTTTGATCTTGACCTCTTGGTTTGTGTCTACAATCCCCAGGATTCCCAGGTGCTCTCACAACTGCAGATTGCTGAGCTCGCAGAACCAGTCCAGCACAGATTGCTCTGATGATCCGGTGGGTAATGGCAGAAGCTGGAGCACTGACATCTCACGGAGTGTTCCAATACACACCATACAGCACTGTTAGGGTTTTCAGCTTTGGGGAAAGCAAGCAATTATCATCAGAACACAGCAAGCTGGGATTTTTTTTTTTTTTAAATTAACCCACAAATTTAACATCTGATAAAATTGTATTTGTAGGTGTTTTCCTATAGTTATCTCATTTGCAGTCATGCTAGAGCAATCCATTTTTGTCTGACATCATGCAGGGCAAAGTGAAACATCCAGGAAATACAAGAGAAATGTAATTGTAAGGCAATCCTAATTATGGTTGTGCAAGCCTAAAATAATTGTAGATGACATTTTTATGCCAAGCAAGGCTTAACACTAGAGGATGACTTGGGTGATGTATCATCCGAGAGTCCAGCTTAGTTTGAACTGTTTCCTCTACATCCTTCTTGTCACCTATGAAATCTTCCACTTACAAATCGCATGATACATGCAGTCATGCAATGGTTCTGTTGCAATGTGGTTACACAGCAAAATGTCTGTGGGATAAAGTACACTGCTTAAAATAATCATATTTTAATTGGGCAATTAAAAGTTCAACACAAATATTGCAACTGTATTACTTGTAAAATGCATCTCTGCAGGCAGCTGGAAGGCTGGGGTGAATCCCATAGCCTAATTTCTTACTCTACAAGCATACTGCAATTTTTAATCCCTTCCTGCCTGGGCAAGTAAGAAGTTGTGTCCTATTGAAGATTAATTAGAAGGAACACTTGTGAATGATGTCACATCTAGTACTACACCTAAATTATTTGCTGTCAGCATTGGCCGTGTGTCACGGTGGTTAAGGTACAGGATGTACTAACTGCCTGGCGTGACCATACCCAAGTTCTTCCTGGACTTTGCAACCTCTGTGAAGAAAGAGGATGAACTCTTATAAAGCACCATGAAGGACATAAAGTGGGGGCCTGCAGGTTAGTTTTGGTGGGGGTTTTTTGTTTGGATCTTTGTCAACCAACTGAGTTAAGAGAAGTCCTGTGGTATGAACAGGTTCTGCTCTTCTGGGACACCTCTAACATGAACATGGAATGATCATTACAGTATCACAGTATCACCAAAGTTGGAAGAGACCTCAAAGATCATCAAGTCCAACCCGTTACCACAGACCTCAAAACTAGACCATGGCACTGAGTGCCATGTCCAAGCCTGTCTTGAACACCTCCAGGGACGCTGACTCCACCACCTCCCTGGGCAGCCCATTCCAGTAGTGAATTACTCTCTTAGTGAAGAACTTTCTCCCCACCTCCAGTCTAAACTTACCCTGGTGCAGCTTGAGACTGTGTCCTCTTGTTCTGGTGCTGCTTGCCTGAGAGAAGAAAGCAACCTAAGTAGCAACTGCCTGTTCTGAGTGCACTACCTTGAGGAGGCAGCACTGTCTCCAACACCAACTCTGAAATAACAGCACATTAAACACGCAAAATCCAAGAAGGTATCAAGTTTCTGTCCTTTGATCTTCTGTAACAGAAGGAACTGTAAACCAATATCAAGTCTATTAGATACAGATGAAAGTGCAGTCTAGTTCCTTCCCTTCCAAGAGGTAAATTGGAGGTAAATTATTTAAGAAAATTACTTTTATATTTCTAGGTTAATTTTGAGTCATAGAATGTACTAGTCTAACTTTTAAAATCAGCTTGTGGACACTAATCCCTGTTTCTGCTGGCTCTAGCTCAGAGATTGCTGTTCCTCCCTTGTGTTAACAGGGCACACGGACATGTAGCACAGGAGCTGACAAACTTATTGCAGTAGCACATCACAGTTCAGAAATCTGAGCATTGCCTTAAGATATGTCTTACCCACCAAAGACATGTTCTGTAGATGTAGCTTTTACTGGCAGGTTGGTGGTGCAGGTTATTTGAAACTCCTTCATTATTTAAATGAATACAAAAACTTGTGTAAGCTGGAAGCACCTTGGAAACTGTCTCCTGTTCCTAAAAACATAGGAATTCATAACTTCAGTGCACTGCATAAGAAAAAAAAAAAAAAAAAAAAAAAAAAAAAAAAAAAAAACAAAAAACTATGCTGCACAAAGATTTCACTTTTAGGAGCAGTCAGTAACGTTTTACACTCAAGAATTGTAATTCTTTACAACAGTGGCAGCTTGAAGTATATTATAGAGCCTCATTCCTCTGAAAGTTAACCGTGGGATGCTCTTATTATAGCTTTTGAAATAAAACAGAATCTAAGTACCATAAAAACCTTACACCTTCTTACATAAGTAAATTACTTCAGTCAAAAGCAGTATCTAGCTTTGCAGGTCAAAGCACCAGCAATGTATGCTAAGGCACAACTTTCAGTAAGCAAATACATTAACAACTGAGATTTTTCTGGTTGTATCTTTTCATCAAACTTAAGCCAATATGAAACCAAGGCACCTGTGAGTGCCAGGCTCCTTGTGTGTATTTGTACAAATAAGTATTGAAAGAGGGCAAATTTTTAAGTGACACGTTGGGTTATTCCCACAGCAGTCAGCAGGAAGTTCGACAGAAGCTTCCACTGGTATCAGCAGAACAAGCTTGGCTCCATGTAAGGCATCATCACTGTGTCACACTCGTAGCTCACCTAAAACTTACCAGGACCTAAGGCAGCTCTTATTTCTCAGCAGATCAGGTGTTTGGCAGCTGGCAGCAGCTACAGGTCAGACCACTGCCTCTTCAACTTAACTTGTACTCCCTCTTCTCTAGCTCTTACTCTAGATCCGTCACTGTAGTCTAGTTCCACCAGAGCCCATACAATAATGTCCAGACTGCATCCTGGGTTTGTCTTCTTACAGTAGGTTTCAACAGCACAGGACAGAATGGTTTGTGTTGAGTTTTCAAAGTGGAGCCTGAGATTTCCAAATGCCAGCCCAAGCAGATGCGTTTCCCTCCGTTCCCGAGGGAGCTGCATAATGCTGCTGCCCCCTGGTCAGGACAGACCACACTGCCGCTTCAGCGAGGGCTGCACTCTCCAAGCGATGACAGAATTTCACCTCCTCCCTCTACTCCCGCCGAAGTCCTTTCCAATGCCTGCAGCAGCGCTTTGAAGTAGGTGCGACTGCAGCAAATGCAGGAGATTAAAGGGTTCTGGAGATGAGGGAGCCAGGCGCGGAGCCCACTATCGCCGACAAGATTCAGCTGAACGTTTTAATTTTTTATTTAAAGAATTACATCATGAGACGAATTCCTCCATAATACCTTTCCCCAGGATGTTTTACATAACTGTCTGTGTTGCCTGTGACTGAGTCCTTTGATGCATCCAAACAGATCCACGCTCAGCCTCGCACTCCTGTTCTCAGAGTTAGAGCAAGATCTCATGCACTGACAACAGAACGGAAAGGCTGAAACATGTTCAAACTAGACAGCAGTACTAACCTCAACTTTTTCCTTTTTTAAGCAGCTTGCACACAGTTTGAAGAAGTTTCACATTTAAAGAATCCATCTAGAGAAGGAAGTTGCAATACTTCTGACAGACATTTGCCTTTTTGTTAGGCATTTCAGTTATTCAGTATCCTGTCAGCTTAGAAACCAGGAGTCAAGGCTTTCAGAAAGCAACTGATGACACGTGTGCCCTGACCACTGTGTGTCCCTCCAGAGATAGCTTACTAAGTTTTGTTTCTTTTACAGCAACAGGCTTTTTATTGTTATTCTCTTTCATTCTGCAAATCACAACAGTTAACCAAATTCCAAGTCAAAAGTGAACGAACACTCAAGCAATGAAGGTTTCAAATCAGTAGCCATTTCTGAATAATCTGGCACAACCAATATACACACGGTAACAGGACATTTGTTCACTAAGATATGTTGACATCTGCTCCTAGGGCATGCAGCACAAGACAGGGTCCAGCAGACTAGAGTCTGATTTTCAGTCACAGACTGTAGAAGACTCCTTAAAATTTTGATGAATGTACAACTGCCAATCAAGCACATCACTCGTGCTGATATTTATGTTGGTTGCTCTTTAGAGATAAGGGTTGTAGATTAGCAAACAGATTAACGGCCTCAAGTAGTTCTGAGAAGCTTGAACTGCAGCCTCTTCTTTTCCCTGAGGGCATACCTTGCCATCGCCAGTCAGTAGCTCAACACCATATCCCTTTCCTCCAGTTTTAATACCATTCAGCCCTACAGTCACATCCCACCACAGTCTTTCACATCTTGACCATCTATGCTCTCTCCTTACCTTCTTGCCTGACTCTGCAGCTCCTCCAGTCACTTTGGGTGATGCAGAGCACCTGGCTGAGTGAACAGCAGCAGTGTCCTCAGGCACTAACCTGTTGGAGGTATCTGCAGTAGTTAAGCTACCACAACTCAGCGGGCTGGTCCTACATTTACTTCTAGGGTCCTGAGCTCTGTGATTCACATGTCCCAAGGACCAGCACAGAAGGCATATGAAGTGTGCTGGAACTCTCCCTCTTACAGCTGGCCACAACGAGCACTGGTGGGACTGCTGTTGCTGGTGCACTTTCATTTTAGAATCAGTGCAAATTATTTAACTGCATTTAACAAAAGCTGGGTTTGTTGGTGTTTTTTTGTTGTTGTTGTTGTTGTTTTTTGCTTTTTTTTTTTTTTTTTTTTTTTTTTTTTTGTTAAAGAAAGATATTAAGGATGTCTAATGGGATGAATCTGTTTGTAGATCTCACTTTCTCCTCCTGGACCTGCTAGTTTGTCCTATTTCTTGTACTTGTCCTTCTCTTAGATCCACGCTCAGCCTTGCACTCCTGTTCTCAGAACTAGTGCAAGATCTCATGCACTGACAACAGCAGACCGAGAATAGAAAGGGTGAAACATGTTCAAACTAGACAGCAATATTAACCTCAGAACTGCTGAAACATGTTACATGGGCACAACCTCAAATGTCCCCACAGTCTGAGCACCTAGAACTGCTGCAAGGTAAGTAACGCTGCATCACCAGTAGAAATATTTGTAAAAATAGGTTTAAAGCCCTGGCACATAAACAACACTCTGAGTTACAGCACTTTGTCCTTAACAGAGTCAGCATGAGAGTCCTAAGGCTACAGCAAAGTTAACAAGCATGGACAGCAGAATTGCCAACACCAGGACACAGTTTGTATGCATCTTGTGCACATGCTTCTTCAGATGTAACTAATTCTTGCTGAAGATAAATAGGAACACTAATGAAAATACCAGCCCGAGGTCCCAGCCTGGTAGGTGATGTGCACAGTGAGAAAGCACAACAAATTTAAGAACTTTTAAAAAATACAGCAGCAGCAATATTTAGCTTCTTGCTGGTTTGGCTTACATTTGCAGTAATGCCTAATGAGGTCTTTAGACTTAATAATTTAAGACTTCTTTACTTGTGCACAGCACTGCAGGCACTGCTAAGGGCACTGGTGCCAAGAGGTCTGCATTTGGTCCATCTTCTTTCCAAGCAGGATGGTCATTTGCTCTTCCCTTTCCTTTGTGTTGAGCAGCCACACGAGGGTGGAACACTGCCCAGGCCAACACACCCTCAGTGACAGTTCTCATTTGTCACCAGCACAGCAGAACCTATGAGCCTCAAGCAGTAGACAGCTGGTGCTGTGCCTCCTCTGCTCTGCCCCCTGGCTCTGTCTTTATGGACAAACCTTTAATAACCCAGAGGCGTGACGAGATGAAAGCCACAGGGCAAAATACAAAATCACTCTATCGCCTGACTGGTAACATCTAAGTTTCCTTGGCCAGTCCTCAAAGGTTCTTGCAGAGATCAGAAGCCCTCATCCAATGGAATTCAACATCAATAACTCCAAAGTCACACTCTGCAGGCACAAAGGGGAAATCAGTCCAGCTGTGATACACTGTGATTAGATCAGGTGCTGCCACTCAGAAGAACTCTGTGGACGGTCCTGGGTAAGTGTCAGTTTGGTGTTCAGCAACAATGAGAAAATTAATCAAATGAGAGCAGTTCTTCAGGAGCAGAGAATGAAATATAAAACACACTGTGCATCTATTGCTACAAGCCTGTGGTGGCATTCGAGTTTTGTTTTCCCTTTTTAACCTCTGTTTAGTTCTACTTCCAATCCCAAAGGAGCACTATGGACAAGAAATTCTAGGAGAAAAAGTATCAGCTCTAAGGCTGATCTACACCACACTAGTCTGAAGAAAATGAAATGTAAATGCTTCAAAGACTGGTACAACAAGGATGTGGGAATGGAGGTAGTGAGCAGTGCTTTGATAGAAGGACAGACTAGAGGTCTCTTGAGATCAATTGTCCACAGCTCCAGAACTTGTCCTGTGGACCAAATTTCAGTGTGACTTTGGTTACTCCCTGAGGCAGCCTGCACCATATATCTGGATTTGGTACATGTGGTCTCTACTGAAAAGAGCAGGTTCCCTGCCTTGGACATTGGCAGGCTCTTAAAGTTTCCAGGAGCCACTACATTTAAGCAGCCCACACTGGGCTTTGGAGCTTTTGTCTGGGAACATTCTTCTTCTTTTTTTTTTTTTTTTTTTCTTTTTCTTGTTTTGGTGGAAGTTGGTGTTGGAGGTTACATACACAGGTGACAGAAACAGTGCCTCAGCTTGCACCCTTTTGCCTGGCAGCCTCCCAGGTTACAGATCTCAGGAAAAGGCACTGAAGTGTCAGGCAGTTTTCCTTCTGCAGCTTCCCAGCCCATTAACATACTCTGCATACATCTGGTGTTCAAACAGGAGGAAGCAACACCTCCTGAATCTTTACACCACTCACTCCTGCCCTGACAGTACTTGATTATAAACTACACTGTACAAATCAGATACATTTGCCTGACTGTGCTGCAAGTGAAGATATCTAGCAGGTAGATGGTAAAACCTTTCAGAATTTTGCCCAATTATTAAATTGTAGAAAAAATATTCTAGAGTAACTTTCAGTTGAAACTAGGAGATTATTATTTCAGTCATCCTAGTAACACAAAACACCAAAACTGATGACATTGAGGACAGCTGTGCATAACAAAACCAGCAAGGCTTTGGCCAGAGCACATACTGAAATGATAGCTAGAAACCCAGGCTGATATTAGTATGCTTTTGTTACATGACCTTGTCAGAACTCCACTTGGCTGGAGAGACTCTTGTAGTTTTGTTCTTTCATTTCACCCCTAGAGGCAAGTATCACTTAGATAGACTTAGTTTTCTCAGTGTGTCATTTGAGGAAAACCCTCTCTCCAAACTTGTCCATTGTGCATCTAAACAGTAAGTAAAACTGATGCCCTGAGAAAGCGTTTCATTAGCAACCATTCAGACTGCATCTTTGTTAGAAAGTTGTCTTGAAGAGCACATTCATACTGCAGCCTTCCCCATGAAGTTATCAGTGTGCATCAGTCCTGTGTGTGCATAACTTATCAGAAGAAATAAAAGAAGAAGGTCACATCCAAAGATGAGTTCACCTTTGCTACCTGCTTTTCTCAGCAGCTGCTCATGGCCCTGCTGTTTCTGGAAATGTCCACAGAACAGCGAACAGCTCTTACACTCTTCAAATATTCACAGACATCTTCTAGCAAATGAACTCCGGGAACCAAAGCGCCACCACAGGCATGATAAGAGCTTGGGCAGCCTCCATTCAAAGACAGGCACCCAGTCACACAGAGCACATTCACTGACCATTAGCTCTATGTATGAACCAATTGCCTTTCCAATTGGTCTACAGACAGCTTAGGCAATGACCCTGCTGGGCTGACATCTCCCAGGTAACAGCAATTTATGAGCTCCCACAGGGTTCCTGACCCTTACCAGGAGAAGCCAACCTCACAAAAAGAATTTCCACATTCCCTGTGCCAACAGCAATACGTGATTTCAGCCACGTGTCACTGGCTATCTACCTATTTCAAGAGCAGCAACCTAAACTGTGGCTTTTACCAAGCGGCTTCATGCTGCCAGGAATTCATTTATCCCTGCAGACCTCCTGACATTTCCATAGACCAGGAACTGTTACTGAAGTGCTTTCGGTCATCTCTCGTCTGCCTGTTTGCATCCTGAATGTAGCAGTGGTGCTGCTGCAAGCAGAAGCAGTTCACCCAGCATAGGCTCACTGCAGTGCTCCCAGCTGCTAGTGTCAGCCACTGCTCCCACTTTGGCATCAGCAGCACACTTGCTGAGTGCACTCTGTTCCTTCACCCAGGCTGCTGATGGATACTTGGAGATTTTCAGTTCTGTCCATGGCTTCAGCTCACACACTGTGAACCCAGAAACTAGCATGGGCACTGTAAGTCAGTGCCCTGAGGAGGCAACTTTGCCATTTTGTTCCAAGATCCTGCTTTTCTGGCAGAGGCTTTTCTCACCTGAAGATTTTTCTATATTTTTATTATCATTATTTTACTGTATTGGGTTTAAGTGCATAGAAGATATTTACTTTAAATAAATCTGCTCCTTTAACAGTTTGCAAAGTGGGTGCTGCTGCAGTGCATTGTTTACACTAGCCATACGCTGCCTCCCAATGGATTTCTTCTGTTTCTTACAGGGAATCTAACAGCAGTCTCTCCAGCCCAACAGAACTGACACCCTACTTAGTCTGGTGAGGCTCTGTGCTGGGTGACTCCCAGAAGCCTCTGTTCTCTCTAAGAGCATTTGTTTTAGGGACGTGGGGAGTTTGTTTCCATATGCTCCTGATTTTTCAGTACTCCTGTTCTCACAAACCAGCAAATGAATGCCTGCAGCTAGAAGTAACATTTCTATCAACGTAACAGCCCAGCCCACAGGGATCTAATTTACTGAAACTGGTTAAGTGCTACACAAACATCATCTAGAGAGATTAAGTGGCTGTTAAAATTTGATTGTTTTGCAATCCCTTGGTGACAGTTGGAAAATGAAAAAGTGATCTTTTGTCATTACACAAATACCTCAAGGTATGGCGTCTGTGCAGGGCTCTGTTTACATCTACTAAACATAGCAAATCTTCAGTGAAAAGGAGACCCACGACCCAGTTATTTATACCACAGCTTATTTAGTATCTTCATTACGGGTGACATTTTCCTGAAGTTTATTTAGAAGTAAAGTCTTCCCGGGATGTAATTAATCCAAATTAAAACACATTTATGTTGATCATTAAAGCAATTTGTTGCAGACAAGTTTCCATTTGATCATTTCTAGAAGTCTGTTTTACTGTATTCAGAATCTTCCATTTCCTAAGAACAACTTTTCACTTCTAAAAAGATGAAAGCCCCACCCAAGCCAGATACCCCTGCTCCAGGATTTCTTCCTCTCAAAGGTTCCATGAATTTACAGGGGAATTTGGTATCGCTCTTCTGTTACTTACTGTTTGCCATTTCTGGTTTGTGAAACTCTTCTTAACCAACAGTTTCACAGTCTCAGTTTGCTCTGGCTGGTGAGAGCCCTAATCAAATGTGAGGAATGTTACAGAATAGCTCAGAGCTCTGCTCACTGACTGTGCTACAAGAATATGTGCTGGAGACAGCAGCCAAATGAGCTGTCAGTGTGATCATATAACTCCGGCAAATAAAAGCAGCTGAGTTACACAGCGCAGTTCTGTGGATACACAAAGCTACCTTTCCGTGACAAACTGTCATCATATTTTCTCAGGCTACCTCACTGACAGCAATCTACATGCCCACTGAAACCTGCAGGCATGCCCAAAGGGATAAATGCCTCTCGTTATTGTTAGTATCAACACTGAGAACGATCCAATAAAGATCAGAAATAGGTAGGCAATGGAGTGAGAATAAGCACCATTAAAACCAGGATGGAAATAGCTGCTAGCAACATGAACATAGAAAGGAAAACATTGTTTTCCAGGTTCAGGGAACTGGAGCCTTTCCATATATCAGAAAAGAAGCCTTTCCTTAGGCTCAGAAAAATCTGATCAGAAATTGCAGGCAGTAGCAGGAAACCCTCAGCATACCACATTCCACTTCTTCTCACTGATACATGACTGAACATCTGTAAGAGTTTATCAGCTGAGTTACATCCAAAGCAGCAACACCGAGAGGGTGCGTGACAGCCCAAGAACCATAGCACAGATTTCATATAAAACAGTTCTAGCACAGACTTCCCAAGGCGGCCATGAAGAATTTGAAGTTTGCATACAGTGATACATTTGTAGTCTTGGGTATACGGACAACCCCCCCACTCTTAGCTGCATGGTGCAAGGGATACCAGCCCATTTACTGAGGAATCTAAATTAGGGATCTGAAAGTTCCACAAGCAGGCAATCTGAAGAAAGCATCTCCTCCAGATGGGGTGTAGGGCAGAAGGGTGGGTGCTAATCTGTACCCAAGTACGGTACCCAGTTGGTACAGGACAATAAAGTAAAGGACTTTTGGGAAAATAAATGGGGGGAAATGTGGTTCTATGCATTAGCAGAAGCCCTAAAGATACCAGTGCAAAATGAGTGCTCAGATACCATGGTGATGAGCATGTTACAAAACCAGAGTGGCAGTTTATATAGTAAAAGGGTCTAACAGAACTGTTCATAGAATTTGTTCAAAAGCCAGCCCATCAATCCCCCAGGAAAGCCTCCTTTAAGCACTGGACTACCTAACTAGGTCCTTTGGGGTGCCTCCTCTGCCTTGTCTATTACAGTTCTGAACTTGTCTTTGGACATTGAATTAGATTCTATGGAGGGAAACAAAACAAACAAAAAAAAAAATTAAGAGTTTGGAGGTCAGGTTTCCCCAAATTCGATGTGGATGATAACTCTGAAATTGCCTGCAGAAGCTGGCACACTGGCACACATGCACTGCTCCCCCTTACCCTCTTTCTCCCCCACCACCGTTCTGTTATACCTGCAGAGCCAGGCATGTATGCAGTAGCACTTAGTCCAAGATATGTCACTGGCAACCAAAAAAATAACACTGAATTTGGTAAATGAGAGATGCTGGAGGCCAAGACTAGCAAGGGAAGAGGGGGTGCTAGCAAGGGAAGGGGGGGTGCACCACTTGGAGCTGTGAGTTATCACCTACCAAGCAGATCTTTTGCAGCATTGCCTGGGCCACTGCATGGGCAGCCTGAATCTGCACACTGTGCTAGAGGTGAACTCACCAAAGCCTGTTTGAATTATTTCAAACCGGCACACAGCTGCCTTGGAGCATGGTTGTGTAAAATAGCCTTCTCAAAGGTCCAGGTTACTCTCCTGTTCAGATTGCATCCCCTCACTCATTGCTGTATTTAAATGAAATTACTGTAAAATAGGCACCTGTATTAGTTACCAAAACCAAGGCACTTTAAAAGAAGCAGTAAAACTGCCTGCTTCCTGCAGTGGAAAGCATCCTGACTGCCTTACCTTATCAACACCTCCAAGGTTTATAGTGTCATGTGGATTCATCTCCCTCATCCCCCTCTAAGAATGGCTATTTGCTGTCACAAATACACAGAGGAGGCCCTGTGTTCGTGCTCTAGCCAGCAGATAAGGGGTACAGCAGGTCTCTTATTTACACTGCACTCCTCTGGGAGTAAAGCTGTTTGCCTTCTTCCCTTCAGTTGTGCACGTTGGGATCAGCACTTCAAGGATTTTTACATTCACTTGAAAGTGTCCTTCCAGGGCAGCAGGCTCGGGAATCTCACCCATTATATATGGTGCTTTAAAGTGTCCGTTGGGCTTCTCACCACACTCCACTTTATAGCTTCCTAATTGGCTGCTTTGCAATTTACCAGCAGAAACTTCACTGATCTGCACCTCCTGTATCTAATTGCGGTGAGGGAGGCCTCCTTATTTGTTGTGCCTTTTCACTGACTTACAGCCTCCAAATCCTTACTTTGTACAATGTTGTCAGAGGCAGTTGTGGCATGTGCGTAAAGCCAGGATCCACCACAGAGCCTAAGATCTCACACCACAGTCTTCTTCACAACCTGTAAGCTGCAGTGCTTGTTCCCATCTCCTTCCTGAATTGGCCTGCTGAGCCATTTTCCCCCAGGTGAAATGAGTTATTTGGGTCTTCCCCACCCTTTTTTCTTTTTAAAGACACTAATACTCCGTTTTCCTAACATCTTTAAAGATTTCAAGGCAGGATTTTTATTGCCTGGCTTCTATCAAAAACAGCTGGACACTAACGGCAAGGGAGCTGTCAGCACTTTCTAAGACCCAGATCATCCCTATGCAACTTTCCTCAGAGCTCTCAGGATCCTAGGAGGACCTCTTTGACTTTTCACACTCCTTTACAGCCTGCCAGTGGGACTGACTCGTACTTCAGCAGGTAAACAGTTAATTGTATTACATTTTTGCAAAGTCCTTTCTCATTTGAGGCTTGAAAATTCACTGAAACTTTAAAGCAGCTTCTAAGACTTTCTTGATGAAGGACATCAAACAGTGCAGTCTAAAGTTTTCCAGTATGTCACTCGAGCCTCTCAAATAAGGCTGTTACATGTTATTCACCTTCTAGACCTCAGAAATCTCCTAAACTTAGCATTTTTACTGGTTTCGCTTGTTTTAAAGTCTGCTCACATCTTTCCATCTCCATTTCCCCATGCAGTACTGACACATAGCAGTTATGCCCACCACATATTACTTACCACTTCTGTCGTCTTGTAAAAATTCCTGCCTTGTTTTCAGAACAAATCTGAATGATTGAAAGACATCTTTGCCTTTCTAGCATATAATTAATGCACCTGCAAATCTTTCATCATACATCTGAATAATTTTCCCGTATTTTTCAATCGTTGCCTTCTCACTGAAGGAGCTACTTGACTGTCTTGCACTAGATTTTGGCCTTTTAAATCTAAAGTAACGGAAATAGATTCACGTTCCTTCTCCTAGGTAGCCCAGTGAAGGGTTGCCTCTGTCCCTCAGTCTGATATCATCTAGTGCTCATTAATTTGTTGCAGCAATCATTAATCCAAAACCATATAACTGGATGCTTTTGTCAGTTATGCTATGGAAAAAGGTATCCTTAACAATTTTAGTTTCTCTTAAAATGTTGTAAAAATAAAATCTTTGTCAGCCATCACAGGAGCTCACGAGTATTTACTTTCCAAGATTCTACTTTGGAATATGACACTGGTGATGTTTAGCCTAATGCTTCATTCATGTTACCACAGCCACATAAAACTTGAAAGATCACCAACCCTGGCCTCACTCCAACTACCTGGCACCTCATACATGATACATAGCACATATAGATGCCAAAGAGCTTAACAGCCTTCCATCTCTTTCTGCTGAAAATTAGAACCAAAAAAAGCCACAACAGCCACAACCAAACCAACCAGGCTATACCCACCAAGTACCACACTTGCCGTTTTTGCACTTTGCTGGTTTCCTGTATAAAACAAGCACACAAACACAGATAAGACAGAGAGTGTCACTCTGCCAGAGTCAGTGTGTCTTCTCCCTGGGCTTTTGCTGTTAACCCAAGTCATCATTCTGCTTCCAAACCCCCTTGCCTGTCCTCCAAATTCACCTTGCACATAAGGCAGACCCTGGCATAAGGTAGAGGGGTGGAGAGAAAGCGGAAAGGTGGTTGGGAGCCCCTCCTTGGGACTCTGATTGCTGGGAGGGGAATTGTGTTTCTGTATTACCTTTAACATGTGTATGTCTGTATATAGCTGTATATATATTGTAATATATTGAAAATATCTGCTTGTGTATTGTGAATATGAAGTTTCATTCCTTAACTTCCAGCCAGATGAGTCTAATCTGAATGATTTTCATGGGGCAGGGTGGGGGAGGGGGCAGGTAACTCCCAAACCATCACAAGCAACAGTGAATTTAAATTGTAAGAGGCTAATTTTAAGCTCTCTGCTCAAGTGAGAGCATAACAGAGCTTCACAGGGTTAGAGGAGCTTGAGAAAGGAATGGATTAAACAAAGCATTGCAGAGCGCCTGCATTTTTAGTTCTATTAAGTGCAGCACATAGAGGGCTAAGTTATACCTTTTACCCTGGAGACAGGGAGCAGATGTGGAAGAGAAGGGCTGAACAAGGCTGTTAACAAACATGTTCTCTATTCATTTCCACAGTTTTCAGTAGAACAGACCCACTGGGTACTGTCTGGACCTCACCACGGTACCAGAGAAAGGAATCATGCTCTGCTCATGTCAAGGAGTCCTGTGGCGCAGCATTTGTGCAATGTGTGGTGGATCAGAGCAGCTATACTAAGGCAGTAGCAGATGAACAAATAGCCTTAGTGACGACAGAGGTAGTGATAGCAAAGATCATATCCGTTTCTCTGCCACCCAATCCTCCTTATGAGTTTTCAAGCAGGAACAGCAACCTCCTTCATGCACACCAGGATGAGCAAAGTGCTGGCATAGCCTATTTTGTTCATCTTTTCTTGCTAAACTCTGACACACCAAGAGCCAACTCAAACTAAATGTGCATTCTCCACAGTGCCAGTCACAGAGGACCTGACTTCCCCTGGGAAGTATCTACATGTAAGTCCAGGAAGTGTTAGATCATCAACCAACATCACCAAAATGTTGGCTGCTGAAGAAAGGAGTTCCTTACATTTCCATGTCAAAAAAAAAAAAAAAAAAAAAAAAAAGAGTTTNAAAAAAACCCAAACAAACCAAAAAAACCCAACCAATCAACAGAAGAAAATCAAGACAAAAATTTTCCAACAACCCAGGCTTTGGATAAAGGCATTCTTAGGTTGAGCCTTTGCAGAACCAACTTCCAAAATCTCTGACACTTCAAATTAACTGAATTTGAATATTTCTATAAATGTTTCAAACCCAGCTTTCTAAACATAGCCCTGACAGCAGCTCTAGTAGTGTCTGGAGGTGCTGCTCAGCCACCTCTGGCAGCAGTAGGGATTAGTCTCTTAGCCTCACCTCACTGTTACAGCATCTCTGGTTGCTCATGATGGAATTGCTCTTACACACTCCGTGCCATGCTGTGTGGCATCTGCAGGAGCACAGGGCACTCGCAGCATAGTGCAAACTGACAGATAATCTGATCTGTGCCTCCTTTGTCTTGTTTTCACCATACAGCTGCAAATGTCTGACTCTGGTGTTACGATGCCTTATTTATTATATCAACTTTACTGAACACCACAACTCTCCTGCTGCATTGCTCTGGAGGCTCCACTGCTCCATTAGCCCAAGGTGCTGTTCAATTGTCTATTAACTGAACCAATGTTTGAAAAAAGAAAAGAAAAGAAAAGAAAAGAAAAAAATTAATCCAAGAGCTCTTTGCAGAATGATTAAAGTGACTGAATCTAACAGCAACTGTAAACCATACAGCAAAGGCCCCTGAATGACTGCTGTCATTTCTTCAGGGGCAGTACAATCAGCATTTGTTTAAAACAAGTTTGATCCAACCAGAAGGTCTGACAGAAATCTCTCTCCCTTGCCTTTGCAATTTTCAAAAACAGCCCAAACTCTGAAATTCATCAGAAGTGTAGAAGATCTGTTGGTATAAAACTCCTGTTCATGTCTCAGTTTACAAAGTGAGTCATGCCTCAGTGGCACTGGCATGGCACTTTTATAACGACATGTTAGTATTCCCTGTAAAATTCTCAACACTTGAAGTTGGATATTACATTAAAAAAAACCCCCAAGTTGGCATGAAATTAATGTGGAGCTTTGGCTATTTTTAACAAGTATTCCAAGCGCTTTTTTCTCTCTTGCCATGCAGCAAGAACCAAGACCACTTCACACAAAGTTTCAAAAGGCCATTCGACTGGAAACTGGAAGTGCTTAACATTTTGATGCAGTTTGGACTGCCATGCCTATATCTGATGAGGCAATCTCTTGCCTTACTGGACAGTTTCAGAAGGTTCTGTCCTCAAATCTGGTGGCTGACTTAGCACTGCATCAGCCCTTGTTTCCGGCAGGACTGAGTCAGTTTGCAGTGCTTAACATTTTAATTCTGGTGATCTTATAATGCCTTCCTGTAGAAAGCTTAACCATTTGCCAGTTTCCTACAGCTGGGTATTTCTCACAGATTACCTGCGAGAGTAGGAGAGAAAGAAAGAGAGTGTTCAGCACACCCGATACTTTCAAAGAAGGTAGGGAGACCAAATAAGCAAGACACTTAAAAAATGCACTCAGGTGAGTGGCTGCTGATGATGATACAGTATCACACAATATCACCAAGGTTGGAAGAGACCTCAAAGATCATCAAGTCAACCCATCACCACAGACCTCAAGACCAGACCATGGCACCAAGTGCCACGTCCAAACCCGCCTTGAACACCGCCAGGGACGGTGACTCCACCACCTCCCTGGGCAGCCCATTCCAGCAGTCAATGACTCTCTCAGGCAAGAACTTTCTCCTCACCTCCAGCCTAAACTTCCCCTGGCATAGCTTGAGACTGTGTCCTCTTGTTCTGGTGCTGCTTGCCTGAGAGAAGAAAGAAACCTCCTCCTGGCCACAACCACCCTTCAGGTAGTTGTAGACAGCAAGAAGGTCTCCCCTGAGCCTCCTCTTCTCCATGCTAAACAATCCCAGCTCCCTCAGCCTCTCTTCATAGGACTGCACAAACTGCAGCACTTCCCACCAATCTCACTGCATTGTAATTACAGAGATGATTTCTTTTGTACGTTGCGCATAATCCTATTATCTAGCAACACAGAATACAGCCAATTGTGCAATTTCCAAAGACAGGCTTTTGGCATGTATTTAAAAAGGTCTCTTTCCAATAATTTCAACAAACAAACAAATAAATAAATAAATAAAAGGAGATTACTCTCTGCCAATATTAGGCATAAATTTATAATTCATAATATCACCATTCATTGTTGCAATCTGACTTCTATTCTGGTCTCTCCAAGAAGAGCTGCAGTTTCTCACCATCTTTGTTTCACAACACACCATGCTTTTATAAATGACTAATACCCAGGGACTCATCCTGATGCCAGTGAGAGTTCACCACTTAATTTTGATTCTGACCCACTGCTATTTCTGAAGCACAGCAGGCACAACAGACATCCAACTGCCCTTCACACCTAAGGTAGCACCTGTTGGATGAAAGCTGTTGATACATCTGGAAGGTCAGCAACGACCTTTAAACAAGGGCTACAGGGAAGAGAGATCCAGTACCAGGCTGTGAGCTGGCCAGAACCTAAATAAGTGCTCAAGAGCCACCACTGATGGCTCAGCTTAGCACAAGGTCATTCTGGTCAGTCTGGTCAGTCTGCCATCATGTAGTGTGATGGTTTTGAAGTTACCTGCCCCCACACACACTATGAATTCACCCAGACTAGACTCAATCACTGGAAATTAAGGAATGCAGCTTTATATTCACAGCTTAGCACAATGTGCAAGCAGATATTTACAGTATATCACAAATACTTACAGCTATATACAACTTAAGTTATACAATCCCACTCCCAGAAATCAGACTAAAAAGAAAGACTGAGGTGTAACCGCATTAAAAATGATACAAGGTTATGTTTTTGCTGGAGTTTAAGTGGGTTTAACTGCCCTGTCTCCTCTGGGTTTAGAAACGGGGGGGTCAGAAGTGGAGTTGTCTTTGTTCACAGCCACCACAGCGTACTCTTTCTTAAACTCTTGCTGGGAAATGCTGAATAAAGTCCAGTTAGGAACAATCATTGTTTATTATATTGACTCAGATATTCTCACACCTGACCCAAAAGAGGTTTTCCTTATATTACTCATCTGCCAGTTTCATCTGAACTCAGGCTCCAACATCACAAACCCAGAGCAAAGACAGCCAAGCCCAGAAAAGAGATGCAGACATGTACAAGTTAATAAGCATGGATAGAACATCCGCAAGCAACATTACACTCCAGGCTTCAGCAGCTGGGTTTTTGCTTGCAGCAGTACTTGTATCCTCACTATGTGGCAAAATATCTAGAGGCACTGGTTGGAGGGGCTTTAACCTATGGTTTGTTTAACTTCAAAACAATAAATATAAAATAAAAATCAATTAGAGCTATTAAGAGAAGAGAAAGCTGCATTTGTTGTCTGCAAAGAAAGGAGTCTAATACATCCTTCTATAAACAATCCTCCTCTGTACTAATGTTTCTTACAGGAAAGTGCAGGCTTCAGAAGCAGTTCAGAGGTTTGGTTTAGGGACCCAGAGGTGGAGGAAATTCAGTGGCCTGCAAAGCAGGGCTAGAGGTCTCAAGAGAACTGCTTGAGTGAGACTTTCTGATGCTTACCATGTCTGCTGGAGCACGAATGCTGCTGTAAAAATAGCCTCTTGGAGTGCTTTTCAGGAAACTAGACCTTTTCTGCTGAACCAGCCAGAACCCATTCATTTCAATACATAAAATGATGAAAAAAAAGGAGTTGTCTGCCCTCAGAGGTAAACAGAGGTCAAGGTGGAGCTTGGCAAACAGTTCTTTTTTGGTTAAAGAAGTGCCCTAGAAAAATACGGAAGTTCTCTCATGTAAAACCGCTCGAATGAGAAGAAACGATTTACATAAGGAGTCTATAAATCATCCTGCAGGAATAACCTAGCAGATAAGTTTGTTGCCAGAGGGGAACACTTTTGGGGAAAAACAAAAACTTAATTCCCTGTATGCCTAAAATATTTGTGATCAGTCTGAGCAGCTGACTCTATACAGATCTGTACAAAGAAAAGATCCAGGTTGCTGTAGATTGCATTTGACATCAAACAAATTGCAAGTTGGCTGCAGTCAGCAATAAGAAGATGAGGTTAAAAGAGAATAAATAAATAATTTCCTGTGAATCCTTTTCTGGATGTTGGTAATCTCACCCAAATTGGTTTCTGTTCCTTGACCCATAGTGCTACGTCTGCTGCATTTGCAACAGCCTCCATGTCTGGACACCCGAGGGAGGGGATGGTATCCATACTGCAACAGAACACACCACAAACAACTTCTCTCAATCAAACCTTTGTGATGTTACAAGTAACAAGAGTCTTGACTTGCAAGCTTCCTTCAGCAGCTTCAGTCAGCAATCCAGGGATTCAGTATAGATGCTCAAACCCAGCATCTGCAGGCCTTCTGCCTTTGAGTGTGTAGGTCAGGTTAATACAGCTGCCAGGACTGGGGCAACAGGAAAAGCTGTCCTCTTTCCTTCCTGCCCTCCAGGCAATCCCATCTGAAGACATACATCTTTGTCCCTCTCCTAGCTCTCTTATCTTTCTCTCTTCTGGCCCCTTTTCAGCCCCAAGGCAAGACAGAGCAAATGAGGACTGTCACAGAAAGGGGAGGATGAACAGAAGAAATGCCCTTCCCCTGCAGCCCAGAGGTAAGCAGAACAAGTTTTCAGCAATTCCCTCATTTCTCAGCTCAGCTGGTGGCAGACCAAACAGGGAAAGGAGCCACCTAAACCCACAGCTGAACCATTGCTTCCAGAGCCCATTGGCCTCTGCTCAACAGCAGATTTGATCAAACATGTCCTAGCTCCAAGGGATCCCCAGCTGAAAACTTTTGCACTTCACCCTCCCAAACCAAAAA
The DNA here is from genome assembly GCA_013396675.1 of Eubucco bourcierii. Classification (NCBI taxonomy): domain Eukaryota; kingdom Metazoa; phylum Chordata; class Aves; order Piciformes; family Ramphastidae; genus Eubucco; species Eubucco bourcierii. Next base: position 170,933 of record VWZE01024895.1, read on the forward strand.
CTTTTTTACAGACAAATAAATCAAAAAGTGAAAATAATTATAAAAAAGGCAAGTACCCAATTAGAAGTTACTCATACAGTCAAAGAACCAGCTGCTTATGGTGGCACTGGCTTGGTGATAGGACACATCAAGGGGGCTGGAGGTGGATTTTGGCTGCCTCACACACAAGATGCCTGCCTACCATCTTTATGGAGCACAAAGGAGCCACACCTGTGGCTCACAGCAGCTTTGGAATCATGCAGATCAAAATGTCCTTGCCTTAGAAAAACTTAAAATAGATATTTGCTTGGACTTGCCTTAGAAAAACTTAAAATAGATATTTGCTTGGACTTAGCAGTGAAAGACATGTTTTGACCCAGACAATCACAGGTTAGATTGCCCCTGACCTTGCTTAATCTTTTCTTGGCAGATATTTTTGTGTGCATCATCCCCAGAGCACAGTAGACAGTTTCCAGTTGCTAACACAGCTCTTCCTTCCCAAGCATACCCAGATGGAGAGCTGAAATCCAGATGTTCTAGGGGAATTATTGTAAGAATGCCTTTAGGGGCAAAGGATGACTAAATGATTGAAGCCAAGTATTTGGAGGAAAAGACAGGGAAGAGGATAGAATTGAAAGATCCAGGCTCTATAAGAGAATAGGTAAGTTCCTGGAAAGGAGACTAAAACAAGGACAAGAGTACTAAAGCTAGGAAGGAATGGAAGCAAGCAAGAACCACCAATGTAGGAGTCCCTGCCCGGGAGAAGTCCTGCCTGTCCTGCCATAAGTGAGAGAGATTCTCCTGCCAGGGAGGGTGTCCTGGATGCATGCTCCATGGAGCAACATTTGCTTCTGCCTTTCCATCTTCATAGTTTACAAAAGCATTTGGAATGATTGACTTGAGTCACAGAACCAGAGAATTAATCGGGTTGGAGAAGACCTCTGAGGTCATAGCATCCAAACTACCACCCAACACCTCCTAATTGACTAACCCATGGCACTAAGCGTCCCATCCAGCCTCCTCTTAAACACCTCCAGGGATGAGGACTCCACCACCTCCCTGGGCAGCCCATTCCAATGCCAATCTCTCTTTACATGAAGAACTAACATCCAGCCTGAATCTGCCCTGGCACAGCTTGAGGCTTTGTCCCCTCATTCTGTTGCTGGGTGCCTGGCAGAAGAGCCCAACCCTGGCTACAACCTCCTTTCAGGTAGCTGCAGAGAGCAATGAGCTCTACCCTGAGCCTCCTCTTCTGCAGGCTGCACACCCCCAGCTCCCTCAGCCTCTCCTCACAGGGCTGTGATCCAGGCCCCTCCCCAGCCTTGGTGCCCTTCTCTGGGCACCTTCCAGCACCTCAACATCTCTCTTGAGTTGAGGGGCTCAGAACTGGACACAGCACTCAAGGTGTGGCCTGAGCAGTGCTGGGCGCTGCAGGCAGAAGAACCTCCCTGCTCCTGCTGGCCAAGGTTGCTGACCCAGGCCAGGATGCCATTGGCCTTGTTGCCACCTGGGCAACACCACTGGCTCATGTTCAGTTGCCTGTCAACCAGCACCCCCAGGTCCCTCTCTGCCTGGCTGCTGTCCAGAAGAACTCTCAAGTATTTGAGCCGTTTGGTCTCTCTTCAAGACCACAACAGGGAAGCAGCTGTCACACATCAGGCTATAGCAGCATTTTGGTCACCCAGCTCAGTCAGTCAAGGCAGAAGAACTGAATACACAGTGTTCTGATGCCTTCAGAAGGACATAAGCTGTCTCAGCCAAAACCCCTCACCTCTTCCCCAGAGCTGTAGTTAATCAGATATCTTCATTCACATTAGTATGGCAGCTTTTATCCTATGATCCCACAAGCATTTCACGGCCATAAATCCCTTGTGATTTATACACCCATACACAACCTGCAGCCCACAGCCACACCAAAACCAGGAGTGATACTCTGTGGTTGCCGAGATGATTCCCTCTGCTGACCAGAGAAACATCACATGCTGAACAGCAGCCATCTTCCTATACTGCAGTTATTGCTTAATTTTGCCAGCTCCTATGAATCAGCAGGAAAAAATTGACACAAAGGTAAACATTGAGGGTTGTTCTATTTATACTAATTATCTCAAACTAACTCGAGCCACATTATTACAAGGTGTGGCTTTCTTGTTGAGTTTGCAGAGAGCTCCTTGCACGAAGAAAACATTAGCCTGAAGAATCATTGAATCCTATGAAGTAGCTGTGCCAATCTTGCCAATATGATGCCACCTTTTGGGAAATTGATAGGCAAGCCCTCCCCAGGGACAGGCACTGGTAGAGGGGCCTGGAGAGCTGAGTATAGCAGGGAAGCAGCAGTGTAAGGCTGATGCAGACTTTATACTTAGCAGCCAAAGGTTTGCAGAGCGGCAAATAAGCGAACAAACTCTCCCCCTTCCAATTCTTCAAAACGCTCCCCCTGGAAAGCAGCTACTAAATTATTTTTTCCAGGAGAGCCTGGGTATCCAGAGCAAAGAACACGACGGTACACGCTGCCGGAATTCCTTTCATCTCCGAGGACACTGTAGGTATCACTTAAATGGGACTCTTACAGCTTCACTTTCTTTGGTTTTTCCCAAGCGCCCAGAGGTTTGAGTGTTACTGTCACTGCTCCGAGGAAAGCGGCGCCAGAAAAGCAGGGTGAATAGGGAGAGGAGGAGTGGGCACCGGTTCAAAAAGACTGTGTTCGAAATCCATTAGTATTCAAGAGGCTTAAGTGCCATGATGCTCAATTCATTTCATCACAATGACTTAAAGAGCCTGCTCTGCCGCTGTCAGTCAGACAATCAAGGAGAGAGCACTTTAGCCGGCGCAGCTACACCACCGATTATTTATTACAGGTGTGAAATTTTATGGCAATAAAGGAGTCTTTTAAAATGAAAGCCCAGGATTTTCTTCTTTCAGCATGGCTATTTTATTTACTGAAAATGAAGGCAGGACCTGCTATTTCCTCTTTATTGACAATAGTGCGACCTACAAAGACCTAAATAAATCACAGTGCTACTTTAAAACAGAAACCTCTGTTGGAGTGAAGATGAAGCAAAGCAGTTCACATACCAACACATCTGGCAGCACAAGGCTTTCAGGAAACACTGGAAGGACAAACACAAAGAGGCATTTCGGTGTCATCTCACTATCTGCCCAGTGAGAATGCAGAAAGCTAAAGATCGAATCTCGGTAACTTACAGTGTGAATGATAAGGTATCTTTGGCATCCATCATTAAAAAGGACCTCAGAACTGTGTATTTGTTTTCTGTATAAATTCCATTTCACCCTTAGCCTAGAGGGAACCATCTCTCCAGCTTGTTAATAGCTGGTGACGATATTGGGGCAGAAACCTCAACACCACATTCAACTAGGCCAGCAATGCAAGAATACTGCCTCATTAGAGTTCAGGTAAGACGAGGGCTAGATCATCTCTCATAACACACGCCAAAAAGAGCCAGACCCAACAACAACACAATAACAAAGGTCTTGAGTTCAGAATGAATGACAGAAGGTAATTTTTCATCTGTGAAATGCCAGTAAGGCACAGTCATGTCATCACTGGATGCTGGCTTGCTCCCAAGCCTGGGGAAATCATCACGGGCTGAAGACAGCTAGAGAAGAGCACTTGGCTTCTGTGCCAAACTGCTTTGTGCTCAGGGGTTTTTAGGAAGAAAAAAAAACCAAAACACCAGCATCTTACAAGTCAAAGCACAGCAATAAGTGTGGGGTGGACAGGACAAGGGAGAGGAACACATTTCAGTCTGTCCCATCCAGTAGAAAGTCTGATCCCAAAGGTGTTATAACAGCCATATTACAAATACAACTCATCACTCAATTTCTCATGCCCTAGCCATGAGGCAAGCTGGAGTTTCCACTTTGCAGAAGGGTCTTGCACACAGTCTTGCACACACACGCTTCTACAAAGGGTCACACAAGTGGGCCACAGTATCAAAAATTAGTATTTATGGCTTTTCCCTGCATTTTGAAGCATGCAACAGAACCCGAGTTGTAGAAGTTCTCTGTAGTTCAGTATTGTGCTTTGTTAAGTCTTCCCTGTTGTGCCTGAGGCTTGGTTGTTCACTCCCTGCTATTTGCAGAAGATCTCAGTCATTCTTAAGCAGGCTCTGCTGCCACTTCTTGTCTCCCACATCCCACATTTTGCAAGTCTCAAGGAGATCACCTTTTTCCCCACCCCACCCCCGCCCCAGTCCTTCCAGAGCGTTCACCCAGTCACGCCTTAGAGAAACTATCCCAAGTCAGAATAGAACAGTTATCCAGCACAGCTGAAAGGGCAGCTTGAAACCAGAACACAACACTCACCTTGACCTTCTGGCTTCAGTGCGTCTCCAGGAGTGAGGGAAGGTAGCCTTCCTCTAGCTGGATGGTTTGCAATGTGCTTGTTTATTTCAGGCTCAGTACCAGCGCCCGAGCACTGTGCTAGTGGTACAAGGAAGAACAACATGCCTGGTCCAAGTGACGAAAGAGAGCAGAACAGCGAAGCTCTCACCACAGCCTTTCTCTGCACTACCTTAGTTTCCAGACTATGTAGCTATCTCAAAGGGTGCACACTGGTGCCAAATAGCTCCCATTTCCTGAGGATGACGTATTTTTTTAAGCTAGTTTTTATTTTGAGTTCATAATCTCTGACCTCTTCTGAACTCAGCCTACTGCTTGTTTACATCTGAGTTTACCAGGAATAGTTTTGTTTCACCAAGCTAGAATTCAATACCCAAATCAGGTGAGCAGAGAGCTAGAAAGAATGAGGCAGTTATTTGGGAGCTGAGTGCTGAGCACGAGAATTTGATACATTGAAAGTACTTTGAGTTGTCTGATTCTGCTCTGTCAAATACTTCTGTTTCCTTACCAACAAATATCAAAAGAAAAGAAAAGAAAACACCACCACACACACAAAACCATTCTTTCTCTTTTCTTACAGGCCAGAACCAAGCTACAGATCTTCTTTTTAAACACTTACCCACCAGATAATTGCACTGGAGTTGAAAAAGAAAGGATGGAAAAGTAAAGCCAGACTCCCTTATGCTTATCAATAATGTTTTCACCGAGACAAAACCAGGTAGCAGTTAGATGAATGCCAGACAAAGACTGAAATTGCACAGATGTAGAATTTGAATTAATCAGTCTGCTGTTACATCAGCCTTTTGCCACTAACAGGTAACAATTTTCTCTGGAAATGGCAGATTTTTGCTTTGGGTGTATGCAAGCCTAGACAGAGGCAGAATGCAATCCTGTAATGCTTTAGAGAACATTTTGTTGGGTGGGGGTGGGATGTTAAGCACAAAGACCTTTTGCTGTAATCCTAAGAAGTGAAATTTGCAGAGAAGAATCAACTGCTCTGCACCACTCAAAATACAGCCCACTAGATACAAATAATTTCTTCCAGAATAGAGGTGAAAGGATCTATAAACACTATCCAGAGCTTAAATCAATACTGTTCCACTTCAGCTGTAAATTATGGCAGTCCTGCTATCTGCTGTAGTCTGTTCCTATGATGGATTGTTATTAATGGTCACCACCATTCTGCTCTTCCTTTACATCTCCTGTGTGGAAATATCATTTTTTAGAAATAAACAACTAAGTAAACAAGCTGTTCTTCCTGAGGCATCCTTCTCCATCACAGTAACCTACTACCTGCTTTGCAGCTTGGTTTAGGCAACCTCCCCAGGGCCAAGGGCCACATTGTCTATGACACTGTGCAAGCAAACCAGAAAAGACAATCCCTGCTCCAAATCATCTTAGTGTGAGCAAAAATAGAAATGGAAGGTCAAAATCAAGTTCTAACAGATTCCTGCACAGGAGCCAAATAAAAGGAGGACTTCACTGAGTCAGAGGCCTTCAGCAAACTTTCTGCCCCCAGAATAAGTTTTTCTGTAATAACATAGCTAACTTTTAAAAATAAAGAATGGATATTTGATGCTGCCATGGTTGAAAGATGTCCTTTCATAAAGTCAGATGAAGTTGCCTCTTGGTTTTTGTCTTGAAAACCACTAGACAAAGATAATACAAATTTATATGCACTCGGTTTTAATCCTAAAGTATTAATAGAACGTGTGTGGTACAGTCAAGGCAGGGCTTTCTTTAGTAAAACAGTTTCATGTGAACAATAAAAGAGTTTTATGAAGTGTAGCTTAGCCATGACTATCTGCAGGACTTGCTTATAATGTGCTGGTGGTTTGCTTTACAAAGATCACAGCAGTATTCAACTAACTAAACTAAGGTAACCACCTGCTACAATGACAGCCACAGGAAGCAAAATCAAAAAGGACCTTCTAAGAAGTGTTAGAAAGTAATAGAGTATTTGTTAGCTCTTATTTCTCCATGTTACTGTCATGTTTGAGTCCCAGTAAGCCCAGCCCCCACTCTGCTAGGCGTGACTGTACAGTCCATTTGTGAACCAAAGATGCTTCACCCAGAGAAGAAGGTGAAATGCTGATCATGCAAACGAAGGTGCAATGGCAAAAGAAGGTGCAATGCTGACCGTGTCAGTGAAGCAGCAGGGCAGAGCTACCCCAGACAATGAGAAATGTGGAAGTTGAGAAGCTTGCTGCATTGTTAGTAACAGTAGCACTGTAACTTTGGTAACTGCTGAATCACTTGGGAATTTGATAAAGAAACACAAATGTTACTTCTACTTACACATTTGCAATCAATTCAGGGTAAACAGTTGAAGTTTTGTTCAGTGCTTTGGTTTTTTTCAAAAGATCACACATTTTCTTCCTATGACTATGACTCTGAAAACTTCATCTTTTTAATAAGTCAGCTCTTGGGACAGAATTTGGGCAGAATTAAGTCTCATTTCCACCCCAAGTAACCTGCACTTTCATGCACCATACACATCTAATAACCCATCTACGATCTTGGGCAGAAGCAGCAGTACAGAATAGACCACGGGGATGTGTTACATTTATGGGCCAATTTTTATTATATGCTGGTTTCAGAACTGAACAGTTTCATTGCTGGGAGCATTTGAACCCGAAACACACAGCACTGCATGAGCCTGCAAGTATGGAAGTCTGAGAGGACGACTCAACAAGAATCTTAACTCTGAATTTCCTTCCAGGTAAGCCTCTACTGAGATAACACAAGGCCCTTAGTGTTTAGTTTTACAGGGTTAGGACAGAACTAAATAGCAAATGTTTTTCCCTCTGAATTTGTTACTGGGAAAAAATGAGGGCAGGTCATGGAAATCTAACATTTTTTTTTTTTTTTTCCTTTATAGAGGTCACAGCAGAACAGAATTTAAGTGTTTGCCTCTGAGCTGGAAATGCCCATTAAAACATCCTCCTTGAAGCTATGTAACTGCTGGCAGAGGGGCTGGCACTGGAGGAAACGAAGCAGAACAGACCGTTTGTTCACACACTCATTTCCAGCACCCCAGAGACATTTGAGCAGCAAATACAAAGCTGAGGATCCCTGCAGAGGGCATGTTTAAGGCTCCAACATTCCCTTTCATTCCTTCAGCCCTCAGCAGAAACCTAAGGAAAAGAGGGAGTGGAGGCAAGTCCATGGTCAGGGCAGCAATGGAGCTCCTACCTTGCCCACCTGCCCCTCGAGAGGGGGCAGCAGCACAGGTTGCTGCCTGGCATGGTAGCCTGTGGCCTCGGTTATTCCCCCAGCCTCCCATGCCCTCACAGAACGGGTATGGTGCCCTGCAAGAGCAGCCAGCCAAGGAGGAAGATGAATCATCTGTCTCAGAAGTATTCCTGAGAGCAAGTCAAAGCCCAGCATCCAAACCTACTGAGACAAGGAAAGAGTCACTGTACAGGTGACTCCTTCCAAAGGTAACAGAAGGCCAAATATACAGGCCTGGGCACTTCAAAGGGAAGTCTGTTGTGTACCCGGGGCCTGAGTTAAAGATGTGTTAGGAAAGCTCCCTACCCTGGTATAGCCCACAGCTTGTTGAGTGCTAGGACACACAGGAAGAGCTTTGGGATGGGCTGCCCAGGCAGGGGGTGGATTCCCCATCCCTGGAGGTGTTTAAGAGGAGGCTGCATGAGGCACTTAGTGCCAGGGGTTAGTTCATTGGAAGGGTTAGGTGATAGGTTGGACTCCATGATCCTAGAGGTCTTTTCCAACCTGGTTGATTCTGTGATTCTGTGATGAAGGGGTAATGGGTGTAAACTACAGCACAGGAGGTTCCACCTCAACATGGGGAAGAACTTTCTTACTGTAAAACCAACCAAACCAAAAAGCACCCAAGCAAACAGCTTGCTGTGCATGTATGTTAACTTCCAAATTCTTCCTCCCAGTAACAGTTCAAAAGAGAGTTGGCACTGACTCAAGCAAGTGTCCCGGAGAGGATGCAGGCAAGAGGCTGCAGTAAGATAGAAAGGAACAAAGTGAAGCCTCACTACTGTGGAGCAGCACTTCCCACTTTGATCTAGACAGGCTGCTTAGGGCCACGTTCTGCTGCAAGCAGAAGCTGTTATCTGCAGTCCCCTGCTCAGTTGCTCAATAGGCACAGAAGACACTGGCACAGCCATCCAGCCTGGTGTCTCTGCACTCCCAAGAGAGCAGCAAGAGAGGCACCAGCAAAACCACTCGTAATCAGAAAGGTGGCACACATCCATACTCTATGCTGTCATCGCATTTCCTACACAGCAAGGTGCAGAACAGCATCTCGATTTTCTTTTCCAGTTTCTCTGGCTCTCCTGCCTGTCACTGAGGACACTGCCATTTGCTAGTCTGGTTTTATCTTATTCCAAAGTCCCACAAGTGAAGACATGAATCCCCTCAAATATCCCCAGAGTAGTTTACAAGTTTCAGAGATCACTTCAAGTAGCATTCTAGACTTTTTCTCACATCAAAAGAAAACCAAATCAAACAAACAAAAAGGAACCCATCAGTGCCACCACTGTCTAGAAGAGGAATCCCACAACCCTCTTGCACCAGAATTTTATTTTTTTTTAAGGTTGAAGAATAGAAGCAGAAATGTTTTGCTGCATATGCTTACAAAAAAAAATATTTTCCAAATTCTGACTGCTTATGCACAGAGCAATTCATAGCAGCTAAAAAGATGGGAGAGAGCTTTTGCTAATCAGTGAATATAAGCAATTAGCCAAGTGAAGAGCATAAGAACTCCTTTGCTTTCATACAGCTCATCAAGTTGATTGTGCAGTTACATACCTGTAATTTATATAAAAACCCAGTAGCCATTTGGCAAGATTTTAATCTAGAAATAGCAATTTAATCATGTATGAAAGATCAGGGGAACTGGATGCCTCAGGACATGACAAACTCCTAGCCTCCCACTAACCTGCCTGAAACTTGCCTTTGGTCGTGTTAAATGTTCAGTAAAAATAACTTAAAAATCTCTGTTTCTTTATTAAGCTCATCTCTAAACAGAAGCATGGAATTTGTCAGAGTTATCATGTGAATGCTTGCACAGCAAAAGCAAGCAGCTTGCAAGTTCAGCAATCTTCCCTCTCCAGTGATGGAACTGCTTTAAGCAAAATTCCTAGTGCGTTCTTGGCCAGGCAGAAACAAGCTGAGTGGAAGACATTAAAGATTTCATCAGGAAAAAACCCTCCAAAAGTCAAATGTTACTTCACTCCCTAAAATCACCAGATTAAAGCATTCAGATGTGACCTATGTTTAGTAGCATTCCCAGTCAAGTCTAGGATACTCTGCCCTGTTGCTTTAGCATTACCTTTCTGGCATTGCTATTCAACAACTCTGGTGCTTAACAGAGACATCATCTTCGAAGCTTGACCTCAGTGTCCCAAGTTTCACATGCCAAGCACTGTGACTGTGTAAGTGTCTAAGCTGAGACTATCCTGTGCTGATTGCTGTTTTACAATCAACAAAGTTCTTACTCAGCCAAGGCCTCTCACAGGAACCTCAGTCCTTTCTCCTTTAAACACCTCTTCGTAGTCAGCAATCAGAAAAGACCAGAAGCTGTTTACCTGCTAATGGGTGCTTCTCAACTTGTTCTAAACCTGTATGTGCCTGCATTACAAACACATGAATGGCAACAGGTCCATTTCATGCACTCCCAAGGACTGAGGCTAAGAGCAGAAGGGTCACTGATTGTCTCATATCTAAACTTATAAAAAACATGGACAGATTGCCAAGATGCACTCCATCTGGGAGCAAGCTTCTTTGTCAACATTCTACCACAGATAATGATGGAAATTGGTAGTTTAAAAGAGGAAGATAAATTTAGGGTGTGGTGTATAGCGGAATTTTTTGGTTTACTGGAGAAAGTTATATAATTTTGCCACTTAATTTGAACTCTATTTAGAAAGCTAAAATGGATTTTATCTATGCGATGGTTTGAGGCTAATGGGAATAGCTTAAAAAATAGGTTATAGGCTGTGAAAAGCAAACACTGGTGATGTCTACTTCACTAACAGGCTTGCTGAGATGTGTAAGAACAAGGACACAAAAAGAGATAAGAGGGAGAGAGTCTGGTTCTCTCCGGCTGCTTGTGTGTCTGCTGGCCTCTATGCTGAGTAACCCAACTAACCACTCTGCTTCTAACCCCCCTGGCCCATCCTACAAACTCACCTTGTGCATAAGCCAGACCCTGGGGTAAGGCAGAGGGTTGGGGAGAAGGTGGAAGGGTGGTTGGGAGCCCCTCCTGGGGTCTCTGATTTCTGGAAGGGGAATTGTGTTTCTGTATTACCTTTAACTTGCGTATCTTTGTAAATGTTCCTGTCTATTGTGTCTATCTCTGCCTGTACATTGTGCTGAGCTGTAAATAGAGCTTCAGCCCTTAGCTTCCAGCCAGTTGAGTCTAGTCTGGAGGATTTTTTCATAGTATGGGGGGTGGGGTTGGGGTGGGTAACTCACAAACCATCACAATCCTTAAACAGTTACTCTCCATTAGTCCTCTTCCTCAAAATGAAGAATCTCTTGGGAAGTGTAAGCTAGGGGGATTTTTCTGCTTTGTTTATGTTTTTGTTAGCCATTTATCTGTTTCCTCTAAAACACAAGCAAGTACAGGGTTGCAGTCAAGCCCGTGAAGCTGCTGAGAAGTTTCAAGCACAGAAGCTGATGTACATCTTAATGCCCCAGAATGGTAGGCATTATACAGATCCATCATCTGAGAGCAGTGCCAAGGCTGAACCCCCACTGTTTGCAAACATGATATTGTCTCACAGTCAGCAAAGTGCAAGATGTTTTGGCATCCCAAGTCTGTAGCGTCTGCCTGGGCCTCTCTGCATGCCCTGCTGGAGTCTGCTTTTAAAAGGCAGACTTTGCTTGAAGAGAAACAAAACAAAAGATACAATTGGATCCAGGAAGATTTAGGAGGGAGTAAGGGAGTAGGTGTTCAAACTTAAATAGGTTACATTTGGTGCTCAGTAATAGGTGTCCTGTTTAAGCTAAACTTGAAGTACTTGAGAAAAGGGAGGCACTTACACTGCTAGTCTGTTCTATCCACAGTTGAAGAGCAATTCAGTCTGCCCAGTTTTTCCAGAAGCTCAGGCAATAAGCACTGCTGGGATTTACAACAATAATTGTACAAAAGTGGTAATAGGAACAATCTTTTTCCCACAAACATGGTTGAAATCTTAAAGCAGGAATTCTGTGTTGCAAGTTTTTATCTTTTCTTAAATCATGCCACAACTAGCCAGCTTCCTGCTCATTTTCTTTTATCTTCAAATCACAAAAGGATTCTTACAATCATCCTAGTTAAAACCAAATCTGATTTAAAACAACAGTTGTAAACATTAATGAGTTTAAGCCATAACGATGATGGCTTGCCTGTAGTTCCATCAGTAACCAAATCTGCCCTAATTCCCAGCAGAATTTCTAGCTCATTTGTGTGATGCCACAAGGAACCACAGAGTTGTGCTCAATTAGTGTCTCAAATAAGCTACCAAGAGAGGGAATAATACATTTCTAACAAATATTATCTTTTATTATGATTTGAATCTGTGGCTAAAGTCATTTATTCACCAGAAGGCTGTCATTTTCCAGTAATTTAAAATATGGAAGTCAGATGTATTCTGGAAGGAAGCTAAAGGGAATCCCTTATGCCCACAAGGCTGCTGCTTCCCTGAGTGAAACCAGGACACAGGAGGTGTCAGCCTTGGAAGCTACGAGAGGAAGCTTCCCAAAGAAAACCACAGCAGCTCGCGGTCTCTGTTCTTCTCCACTCTCTTCTCCTTCTGCCTAAAGCTAGTTATAAGGCACACTTATTTCTTGCCATCTTAAACATGTTTAGCAATTTTGTTATTTCCTTCAAACAGTTTCAGGCAGCAGCCCCTTGGATACTTGGTTCTCTATGTTGGTTTTCAGGAACCTCTGGAAAATCCTGATCCCAAAAGCCAGATGCCCATAACAGCACACAGCTGGGCCACACTGACCTGCTGAGGCAGGCTGAACCTCACAGCCAGCACTGCCTTTCTGTAGCCATCTAAAAACCTTGACGTGAGAAACCCAAACAAGTTGAGTTTCAAAAGGGAGTGTGCAGCCAAGAGCAAGACCAACTCGTGTTTTCTAACCAAGGGAACCGTGTAACTTGCAAAGGGCTCCTGGACTTCCCTGTCCTTGCTACTTTAATTCCCACGGATGAGCTCTGTTTGGTGATTTCCAAGATATTTTGGTCGTAAGTCTATTGAATTCAGAAATTAATTAGAAAAGAAACAATCTGCAAAGAAGCTAAACTGTTCCAAAGTTCTGTAACCGAAGATACAGTGAAATTCTGCAAACCTTGCTACGCAGATTTTCTGTCAGAGCAGTTTGCAGGATCATGTGCAAATCTGGAAGGGTGGTTGATGGGAAATTAAGGTCTGATTTCAACTAGACAGTTCTTGTTGTAACACACCGAGTCTGGGGAGGGAAGTAAGCATGTTCTCTGCAAAGGACACCCTCACACACATATGCAATGCACATTTGCTCTGACACACAACAAATTCACAATGACCATCCTGACATCATTAATATGAATTAGAGAATTACTAGCTCTTCTCTTGTCCCTTCCCCAAGTGACTGGCTGGTAGAGCCTTACCATGAGAAGAAGGTGAAAATTATAGTATTCAGGGACTTTGAAACAGAAGGGTCATGCAGTTCACAGAAAATTCAGGTCCTATCTAAAAAGAGGCCTTTATTTAAATTGGACATAAACCCTCCTCATGATCTCTGTTATTTATCCTGCCCAGAGAAGGGTTATGAGGATGATCAAAGCGCTGCAGCTCCTCTCCTATGGAGACAGGCTGAGAGAGTCAGGGCTGTTCAGTCTAGAGAGAAGGCTCCAAGGAGACCTTTACTGTGTGCCCTTCCAGTATCTGAAGTGGGCTGCAAGAAAGTCGGGGAGGGACTTTTCTGGGGAGCAAAACTAGAAGTGGGTAGATTCAGATTGGATATTAGGAAGAAGTTTTTCACCACGAGGGTGGTGGGACCCTGGAATAGGTTACCCAAAGAGGTGGTGAAAGCCCCATTCCTAGAGGTTTTTAAGGCCAGGCTGGATGTGGCTCTGAGTAACCTGATCCAGAGTGAGGTGTCCCTGCACATGGCAGAGAGGTTGGAACTGCATGATCCTTGAGGTCCCTTCCAGCCCTGACAATTCTATGATTCTACTTATGCTGACACAAGGAGCTATGAAAAAAACCCAAAACCCAAATACCTAAAAACCCCCAAAATCAGCCCCAAACTGGACATACGTGTAAGAGGTTAGGAACATATATATATAAACAGACCAGAAATATTTTAGTATTATTGTTGGAAGATAAAATAATATCCCTGTACATTGAGGGAAAAACAACACACACACACCCGTCCAGGTTTCAGCTCCATAAACCAGCTTTAGGTCCTCCAGAACATCATATAGCAAAGATAATTTCCTGCAAGAAGTGCATTAAAATGCAGGGAATGTAGAACTGTAGTTCTCTTGTAAGAAAGTTATTTCAAAGTGAAATATGCAGCACCTTGAACTTTTCCTAGCAATGCTTTTTGCCTAGTAAGTTTCTGTCTTATAAAATTACCCCAAGCGTTATCTGGACTGTTAAAAGATGCAAAATAAATACAGGTCTTGTTGAATCATCGGTTTAGAACTCAAACTTGTGCTTTCTAGGTTTCTTTTCAAATTAATTTTGGTGATTTACCACAGTTCTTTCCAAACATGGCCTCTAGCTAACAAGGCTGTTACACATATGCTCTGACTTTCTAAAGGGCCTATTAGGAAAGAAAGAGGGAAAAAAAAGAAAAGAAATTCCACTAGTGTTTTCATGCTTTTTAATTGACTCACCACTGCACTTGCTTTCAATACCTCTAAAGGAGGATTATAAAAGTGCTTTCCCACAACGTGTGCTAAAAGAAAAGGAGCTCCAAACCTGGAGAGTATCTGAAAGGGGCCTCTTGTGAAATGAATTCTCCCATGCCACTCTTTGAAACCCTTTGCCTGATCAGGCTGTAGGCCTCCCCGTATAATCATCTATTGCTACAGCTTATCCCAAATACTCTCACCATCCTGTCACAGCAGTGATTAGGAAAAAACTTACTGCATGTCTTCATGTTGGTAACAGATCCGTTATTAGGGTCCTTCTTCAGGATCTTCAGAACAAGTTGGAAAGATGTTCACTTTCTTTACACATCTTCACTGTATGTAGGATTCTGCAGATCCACATGTCGGTTAGTTGTCTGCTCTCCACCACAGAGATTCTCTGCAAGATACTCAGGCTTTAGTGGTCACAGTTTTATCATGCAGTCCTACTTTGACAAGTAATAAATGCTTTCAGCTCATTAACAGCAGGTATATAAAGCAAGGCTCTGTTAGAATTTGCACGATTTATACGCTAGGAGAGGTAAAAACAAAGCAAAACATCTTTTGCAGTGGTTACTGTTAGATAACCTTTGTTACCTTCTGGATGTGAATTCCAAACAGCTAAGCCAAAAGGACCACTCTGGATGGGCACACAAAGGAAATGGGATTGCCTACAAAGTGGTGTGGAGGGGGTTTTGTTCCCAAGGCAGTGATGCAGCAAGTCGCATTTCTTTGCTTATCATCCCAACTGCATCCTCCCCCTTGTTGGTGTTTATTTTCAGGAGCCACCCCACTGCTGGCATTGTCACTTGAAAAGAGTTGTGTACCACCATCTATCTAAACGGTCTGATTCTTGCAGGGGAAAAAGATGGATAGAGAGAGAGAGAGAGAGACATCATTTCCATACATCCAAGGAGTCATGAAGATCATGAGTTAAACCAATAGTCCCACAGGGAAGAGTCCCTGTACCTTGCCAGCTTTGGACCAAAATCTAAAGGAGTAACAAAATACACCTTAAGTCACAGTACTTCAGGAAAGGAAAAAAATCAAACCCCACAGTTTAGCAATTACACTGCATCTGAAAAACAAACCTGGAAAATCCAGAGGCTGAAGAACTGCCAAGGGAAGAAGTGGAAATTGCTAGAAGCTTTGAACTGCAAATGCAAGGAGAAATCCTCTTCCGGAAAATCCATTCAAACTCTATATACAGAGCACACTAATGCCAAAAGAAAGCTGAAGCTTTCCCCTCTTCTTTTGTCTTTTACCCTATTTTTCTGTCCCTGTAGTTCACCTTTTCTTGTTTGTTTTCCTTCATTAACTGAGCCTTGCAGTTGTTGTAACACTTTCTTTGCTGAGAGAAGCAATCAAAACACCATCCTCCTGCACATCATCCTTAGGCAGAAGGGCCTTGTTTTCCCCAGGGTGCAGGGAAAGCCCTGAAAGTTCCCCTCATTAGCACCTGTCCCACAAGTTCTTCCTGTCTATTGCTCTTTCTGATGTTTTGGTTTGCCTGGGGCATGAGGCTCTATGAGGTTATTTATCACTGTCCATCTGTCCCCTGCAATAGCAGTGCGAATTCACAGAATGGCCAAGCCCAGACACAGCCCAGTTCTGCTGCTGCACGCCAGCACTCTGCTTCCACACTCCAGTCCCACATGTCAGATGCAGCTGAGTGGAGAGTGCCAAGAACCAGGGAGAATCTGCAGAGCACAAACCCAGGCAACCACAGATATAAATAAGCAATGAACAAACTGTTTAGTTTAATTTCAGTATCTAATCTTGCCGTCCCACAGAAGTAAAATAAACAGCAGGCCAGCTTCCCTCCTCAATGAGATGCCAGCATATCTCAAAGCACCTCCTAACCTCACACCTGTAAAGCAGTCATTAGGGTCTGAGCCTTCACCAGGGGTCAGTGAGAGCCTTCCAAAGAACATCTGAAATACAAAATCACAGAATTACAGTCAGGCCTCCTACATCTCCAGCCCAACACAAGTGGACATATGTTTCCCATTAGTGTCTAACCATTATCTCAGCACTGGAGAAATTGATTTGCAGGTTCTGACCATGCTTGGGAAAGGAGGAGAACATCTTCCTATTACTACACAGCTGTGTGACAAGAAGTCACAGAGCTGTCACCATTTTGTGAGCTATGTTGTCTTTCCAGGCACACCATTCATGGCATTCTGTTGTGGTTTCCCCTTCAGAAAGTTTTGGTCAAATCAGGTTAAACTAAATAACTGATGTAGGGAGCGGATGGCTCCTTGTGAAATCAAGTGCCAAGTGCAGCCTGCTTCAATCCCAGTAACTAACAGGCTGCTCCTAGGCTTTTGCCAGCCACATCCTAACACCAGGAAGGCACTTGAAATCAAACCAGCCCTTCTTTGGCTAAATATAGTCACTGAAAGGACAAAATTAAACTTCAGCCTAGCAGTTGGATGCAGAAACCTGAAAAATAACCAAGTCTCTTATCATGTACAAACTGGCAGTAGACTCCTAGGTTGTAGCAATCAGATCTAGATTATAAATATTATTGCTTGCTTTTCTGATCAGAAGAACCAGAATATAACTGTGCCAGTAAGAGCCCATCCAGGTACCTTGCTGTGCCAGTTTCATCAGCAGTGCCCTGCTCTGGACCAGGACCACTCCTCCTAACAACCTTACACAGTTCTTTGGATACTTCCTGCTCAAGGCAGGACTCCATGTGAAGTGGTTACTCCAAATTTAACACCTACAGTCAGAACTAGAAGGGTTAAATGCACTCTGTAGGCCATGCCTTTTCACCAAACTCTGAAACACAGGTTTTCATCTGCTTTCTTCCCAGTTGCCTCTCTCTTCCTTCAGCCTCCTGAGATACATCT
Source organism: Eubucco bourcierii (assembly GCA_013396675.1). Taxonomy (NCBI): domain Eukaryota; kingdom Metazoa; phylum Chordata; class Aves; order Piciformes; family Ramphastidae; genus Eubucco; species Eubucco bourcierii. The sequence continues at coordinate 188,000 of VWZE01024895.1, forward strand.
GTTAGGCAATGCAAGATGCTGGCCAGTGGTCAAGATAACTGTCACCCCCACATGCTGGATGACTCCTGACTGTCTCCACAACCTCTGACACTTCTCTGCATGCATACAGGTGTTTAGCACCTTGCATATAATGTCTCTTTAGTTTGCCATCACATGGGACACAATGCAGGTGAAGGAAGAGGTTTCAAATCTGTCTTCCCCTGGCTCTGATGCACATCAATTTTTGTTTTGTGAGTGTCTCTCTCAGCAGGCTGTGAACAGGAGACAAAACAAAGTAGCAGGCCGCAGGGCAAATGCATCACAGACACTGTGCTGCAGAGCTATAGGAACTTAATTTCTCTTTGGTTGTTCTTGTGCACTGCTGAGAAACGAGAAATGCAGCGTCCAGCCAGCCCTAACGTTCAGGCTGTGCACTTCTGTATTTCCTTCAGACTTTTACCTTTCAGAAGGTAGCTTAGCTGGACAAAGAGGGGTCTTTGTCTCATTCTCCATTGTGAAATTCAAATGACAGCCCTTTGCCTTAGGTGTTGCTTCTGCCTTTCCTCTCTGCTGCTTTCATTTCTCTGCCCTGCTGCCACTCTGGAATGAATAATGCATTTTGGTGCAAATTTCTATGGATTAGGCTTCAAATTAATTCCAGTCAGTTTTACAGACTCTACCAACTCAGGTTGCTAAAAGACACTTGGAATTACTGCGGCAGGGTGAGTATCTTTACATGTGAGCATGTCCCATTAGCATGCGCAGGATTTGCTTCAGTCCAACCTGAAAGCACAAACCACACTCCCATTCTAACAGCCCAAACACCACCTGACATTGGTAGCAATTAATGTGAGGAATCCCTGGGGTCTTTTAACCTTCTTTCTCAGGTTTAGATGGGAGAGACAGCCACAACCTGTGTGCTGTGACTATCTATAAAACTAAGAGGTGACGGAAGCATTTAAACCTCACTTTGGGTTTTCTTTAAGCTCTCTAATGAGCTCTAGGTAAAGCAGAAAGGCTTTTACTGAGGACTTTAAGAAACACTTTCCCCTCTCCCCCTCAATTGTTCTTTTTAGGGCACAGCATTTCTGTCTGCTTGTAGACAGATGAGACCCAGGAACAGCTCCCACAGAAACCAGGGGCACTGACTGCACATGGGATTGCAGGGTAAAGATCTGCTGTGGGAGCGTTTTACCCTTTTCACTGCCTGGGTGTGTTCTGCCATGTCTGTATGCATACAGAAAATTGCAACAAAAGTTGAAACTCTGCTTTGTTGCTTGTTTCTGCAGACTTGCCAGCTACTCCAGGGCACTTCAGAATTATTAGCTCTTTCAAATAATGCAGTTTCATGACACTACTTAAATCAACTAACCCCTGGTTGGGAGTTAATTTTTGCTACCAAACTGTGATATTGGATGAATCGTTCAACCTTCTCAAACCCAGACCTTTGTGTGCTACCTCAGAAACAAAGCATCCCCTTGGTGAAGCACTTCAATATCCTCTAACAATGGAGTGCAGAAGGATATCAAAGGACGAGGGAGAATTAGCTTTTAGTCTGACTCCAGCTTGGGGATTTCAAGCTATCACTATAGAAGGGACTCCTTTTTCAATATCCCAACCCATCGTATGGTCTATGACAAAAAACACTTCTCTAAATACATACATTGAAGATTGAACCTGCATATGTTGCAGATGAAGAACACCACACCTGAATAAAGCTTGCCTGTATCAGAGCTGTGCCAGACTTCTGAGACGGCAGCCAGCAGTTGAACCCTGCTCTGCCTTCAATACCTACATCCAGAGCCAGAGTGGGATAAAGATGGGTTTCTGCTTAGAATTGACAGTTTAAAATGGCAAAGCGAGCAGCACTTGGAGAGCTGGCTGAACTGCTGAACTGCAGACTGCAGGCACGTGTCTCTCCTGCTTCATGGCGATGCAAAGTGTGCCTTGGACAGGACAGGAAGGAGCAGCTTAAAGGAAGTGCCAGGGCCAGTGGTGCTTCACAGCACTGCAGCTGAAGCTGTGAGCTCACTTATCAGAGCCCTGGGTTTCCTTTTTCCCCTGGCGTGGTCTCTCCATGCGTGACCACAAGGCCTCTTCCCACCGGAGTCTCATTGCCAGCAGCTGGGTGAACCAGAGCACCACCAGAGCTATCTGTACTCTCACTTAGCTTCCCTTCGTGCTTTGACAGGTGTCTGAAATTCCTGGTTCAGGCCAGGAGCAGAGGAATCTTTTTTACAACACATCAATTTCTGGCCAACAATGACAGGAGCGAAACAGCTGTGTCCTGAGCTCTGCTTCTTTTTCCTGAGCACTGCTTCACACAATGTCTTGACGCAGCCTTATGACAAAGATGATCGCAATTTAAGATCTGGCATCTGAGTCTAATTAAAGATAGAAGAAACAGCACGTGAATAAATCAATTTTCCCATTTTGTGGGGAAAAAAAAGTAAGGAACAAAAATGTATCTGAAACAGAAGCATTTCTGTCAAAAAAAACCCCCACAAACAAACAATGCCAGTCATCGTCATCCCACCCCCTCCCCCCCCCAAAAAAAAAATTAATAAGTAAAATCTCCCCTGGTATATTCTGTTTATAAAGTAAATTTTTTTTATATGTTAAAATGTTATCCTACTTCTACATTTTGGCTGAAATAATTCCCTGTATTTCCTAACATTTTGAATATTTCAGTCTCTTCATTTCCCAGCAAAGTCACCTGGAAAACTTCTCCACAGTTGTGTTTCAGAGCTCCTTTCAAGGGCAGTGAAGTTACTCCATGCACTGACACTACTAAACCTTTCCTCTTTTATTTACTGTGATCTATACAGCGGCTAGAGTTTGGAGCACTCAGTTTCAGATGTCTTACAAAGATCTGCCTTTCAGAAATTCAGAAAACTTTATGAGAAATCAGACCCAGGTTACCTGTGTCTAGACATGAGAATTTTGGTTTACAGCAGCAGCAAAACAGGTCTGGAGCAAGCCCCAAATTGAACCCAGTCACCACATGCTGGTCAGACCAACAAAGCAATCCTGTTTGATTCCCTTCAGAAAGAATCCAACTGTCCTCAGGTGTTACCCAACTTACAGGCACAAAAGGTTTGGAACTGATGGTTGCTCCTTTGGACAGTTTCATGCTGTGTTCATGATGAGGACATTTTGCCCAGGCTGTATTTTTTTATTCTGAAGGAAAACCTCCAAAGCCCATGCCTCAGCATCAGCTTATTCACTCAGATAATCTGATATTGTTGTGCTGGTCTGTTCTTGATGCAGCCATAGCACACCACACCTCACAGTGAACATCAGGAAACACTGCCACATCACAAACAGTTCCTGAAATCAAATGCAGTAAAAAGGGAACAATTTGCAAGATGAATTGAAAGAGAACAAGAAGGACACAGCAGCCCATGGAGTGATTGAAGTTACATTTCTTCAAATGGCTTCTTGGTCAGGGCAGAATGAGTACCTCCTGTGTTGGTACAGAGACAGGGACACCCCATTCTTAGGTGGTCGTAGGTAATCTTCTCATAGAAAGACACCTTGCAGCAAACCAGTTCCAATAAGAGTTTCACCAGTACAGAGGCTGAAAAACCAAATTCTGTGTCCATTATAGGCCACCCAACCAGGAAGAAGAGGTTGACTGATTATTCTTTAAGCAGCTGGAGCCTGCCTGAAGCT
>VWZE01024896.1:7852-26032 GCA_013396675.1 Eubucco bourcierii
TGATTCCTCTGTGCATGGCACTGCCAAAGATGTCAAACAGCACTGGTGCCAGCACTGACCCCTGAGGGACCCCACTTGGCACTGGTTTCCAAGTGGACATTGTGCCCTTGATCACCACTCTCTGTGTGCCACCATCCAGCCAATTCCTTACCCAGCAGTGCTGCACACATCCAGTCCATGTTTTTCCAGTTTGGTGACCAGGATGCCATGTGGGACAGAGCCAAATGCCTCACTCAGGTCCAGGTAGCTGCCATCAGTTGCCTTTCCCTTGTCCACTGTCGCTGTGACTTCATCATAAAAAGCCACCAAATTTGTCAGGTAGATCTGCCCTTGGTGGAGACATTGCTGGTTCCCACCAATCACCTCTGCTTTGGTTTCCATTTGCCTTAGCAGAGATTTCAGCAGGACCTGTTCCATGACCTTGCCAGGCACAGAGGTGAGGCTGACTGCTCTGTAGTTCCCAGGGTCATCCTTTTTTCCCTTCTTGAAGATGGGTGTTGTGTTCACCCTGCTAAGGTTATGTTTTTCCTGCTAAGGTTATCAATGCAGCCCAAAATCCTCTGATTCACTTTCTGGTTGGCCAAGGAGGAGGACACACTACACTTAGCAAAAGGTATCAGCCATGCTGGGGCAGAAAGGAAGAAAACACCTCCCAGTGCAGACAGTAAGGTAAGGCAAAGCTACCTGCAGCCAGTCCCACTGCACAGAATCACAGAATTAGCCAGGTTGGAAAAGACCTCTGGGATGATCCAGTCCAAGCTATCACCTAACAGCTTCTCATTAACTAACCCCTGGCACCAAGGGCCTCATGCAGCCTCCTCTGAAACACCTCCAGGCATGGGCACTCCACCACCTCCCCAGGCAGCCCATTCCAATGCCAATCACTCTCTCTGCCAACAACTTCTGCCTAACATCCAACCTGAGCCTGCCCTGGCACAGCTTCAGGCTGTGTCCTCTTCTTCTGGCCCTGGGTGCCTGGCAGCAGAGCCCAACCCCAGCTGGCCACAACCTCCCTTCAGGGAGCTGCAGAGAGCAATGAGCTCTGCCCTGAGCCTCCTCTTGTGCAGGCTGCACCCCCCCAGCTCCCTCAGCCTCTCCTCACAGGGCTGTGCTCCAGGCCCCTCCCCAGCCTTGCTGCCCTTCTCTGGGCACCTTCCAGCACCTCAACATCTCTCTTGAACCGAGGGGCCCAGAACTGGACCCAGCACTCAAGGTGTGGTCTGAGCAGTGCTGAGCACAGGGGCAGGAGGACTGCCCTGCTCCTGCTGGCCACACTGCTCCTGATCCAGGTCAGGATGCCATTGGCCTTCTTGCCCACCTGGGCACACTGCTGGCTCACATTCAGCTGTCAAACAGTCCCCCCAGGTCCCTCTCTGCCTGGCTGCTCTCCAGCCACTCTGTCCCCAGCCTGTAGCACTGCTTGGGGTTGTTGTTACCACAATTCTGCACGTGCTGAGCAACCATTTCACCTGGCTGGGGCAGAGCAGTGACATTTTGTATCCCAAAACACAAAATCTGAAGAAGAGGTTTAAACAGAACATAACATTTCTCAGTCCTCTGGCTCCCTGGGCTTGCCAGTTACAGCAGCACCTGACACAAAAGCACTACTTGGAGTAAACTCAAGGAAAGTAAAAACATCTCAATCAGCTGCTGGGACACAGCAGAGTGGCTAAGAAAACACCAGGGTAGAATCAGATTACTTTATTTGAAGGGTTGGCCTTTGGAGGATTAGTCAGTGAAGTTTTCTTGCCACAAGCACAGTTAACCTCGATGCTAGCCAGCCCTTACTACTGCTTGCAGAATTACTTGCTCACTGTGCAGATCAATTAAATGTTTTTATGCTCCTGGGCAAAAAGCCCTGAACCTACCCCCACACAAAAGACAGAGTGAAACTTAAGTTTCATTAAGTGCACTGAGGCACAATTAACAGACTGGGAACAACTCCTGCTACTGCCAGTCCCCAGAAAATGGAAGCAAGGAAAAGTTTTCAGGCATAGACAAGTTGGCCCAGCTTGGTAAACAAACCTTTACACCTTCTTCTGCTTCATCTATATCAAATATCTTTTTTGTTTTTTTCTTCTTTTTCTTCTGATTGAAGAAGTTCAAATCATCCAGGTCATCTGTTGTATCTGAAAAACAAAGCCAAAAGAAGTGTTAAGAGCTGTAGAAACAGTTCAGGTAGCCCTCCAGCATTTGAAGGGGGCTACAGGAAGGTTGGAGAGGGATTATTGGAATGCCAGGACAAGGGGCAATGGGTTTGAAGTGGCAGAGGGGAGACTGAAAGTGGATGTTAGGAGGAAGTTGTTTGCAGTGAGGGTGGTGAGACACTGGCACAGGTTGCCCAGGGAGGTTGTGGAGCACAGAAGCACAGAATATGATCAAAGATCACGTTGGGTGCTTCTGTGCTCCACAACCTCCCTGAAGGTCTTCTGTGCTTCACAACCTCCCTGGAGTTGTTCAAGGCCAGGCTGGACAAGGCCTTGAGTGACCTGTACTAGTGGAAGGTGTCCCTGCCTATGGCAGGGGGTTGGAACTGGATGATCCTTGAGGTCTATTCTATGATTAAGGTTCCTATTTACATCCAAATCTTCAAGGCATTAAGACATAAGCAATGCCCCTACAGATATCCTGCAGGCTTCACAGCTCCACAGATTGAATTGGGCTGGAAGGGACCCTCAAAGGTCCTCAAAGGCAGCAGAGACACCTTCAACTGGAGCAGGTTGCCCAGGGCAACTCTGAGTCTGATCTTGAGTGTCTCCACAGACATCTGATCACTTCCCTGGGCAACCTGTTCCAGTGTCTCACCACCCTCACTGTGCAGAGTTTCCTCCTCCTGTCCAACCTAAACTTCCCCTGCTCCAGTTTCAAACCCCTCACCCTATCCCCACAGCCCCTCCTGAACAGTGCCTCCCCAGCCTTCCTGTAGGTCCCCTTCGGGGTCTCAAATGTAGCCCTAAAGTCTCCCTGGAGCCTTCTGCAGGTTGAAGAGCTCCAACTCTCAGCTGTCCACATAGGAGGGATGCTGCAGACCTTTGATCTTGGTGGCCTCCTCTGGACCCACTCCATGTCTCTCTTATGTTGGGGGCCCCAGAGCTGGACACAGAACTCCAGGTGGGGTCTCAGCAGAGCAGAGGGGCAGGATCCCCTCTCTCCATCTCTGCCCATGCTGCTTTGGATGCAGTCCAGGCTGCCCTTGGCCTTCTGTGCTGCCAGTGCCCATTGCTGGCTCCTGTCCAGCTTCTCACCCACCAGCACCCTCAAGTCTTTCTCTGCAGGGCTGCTCTCAATCTCATCACACCCCTGTCTGGACTGACATCTAGGGTTGCCTCAGCTGAGGTTCAGGATGTTGTACTTTGCCATACTGAACCTCATGAGGCTCTCCTCAGCCCAGCTCTCTGGCCTGCCCAGGTCCCTCTGGATGCCATCCTGCCTTTCAGTTGCACCATTCAGCTTGGTGTCATCTGCAAACTTGCTGAGGGTACCCTCAGCCTCACTGTCAGGATCACTGATGAAGATCCTGAACAGCACAGGTGCCAGCACAGACCTTAAGGGACACCACCTGTCACTCATCTCCACCTGCCCATGGAGCTGGTGACCCTTTGGATTCAACCATCCAGCCAATCCCTTAGCCACTGGACAGTCCACCCATCAAACCAGCCAGAGAGAAGGATGCTGTGGAGCACTGTGTCAAAGGCCTTAGAGAAGTGCAGTTTGATGACATCCATTGGTCATCCCCTGCCTTGTTTTAAAGAGCCCATTCCCCTCTACCCCCAAATACCTCAGCACTCTTTTATACCTTCTGCATCTTCCAACTGCAGTTACATCTATTTTTTTTAAGTGCTTCATCTCTCTGCTGCTGCAGAAGAGAAACAGCCACTTTGGTCATGACAGCAGAGATGCTTGGAAAAAAACTGAGAAGCAAGCCAAAGGAAGGTGTAGTTTCTCTGGGAGGAAGATACAGTTTCTTTGGTCTACTGCAGGAGCCAATTTTATCAACAAACTGGATTTAAGTTAACAGCATTCCCTGAACCAGGGCATCTTGAAATTACATTGGCCTCAATTTCAAAAGCAAGGTTAGACACAAAATCCCAAGCTGAAAGATTCCAAAGGACACCCTACTTAGCACCTTCCCAGCTGCCCACAAACCCTGTCCTTTTAAGCAGGTTTCTGTTATCACACTGCTGTTTTAATTGTTCAAATGAAAAGCCAGATGCAATTGTGTAATCCCTGCAACAAGTGGAAAACACAGAACTCCACGACTGCTATTTTTGGGATTCTCTTTTTTATTGTCTCCTGCAAAAGACTGAGTCAGCCAAGTGGAATTTACATGAGTTATGGGTAGCTTGCTGGATGCCTGTAAACTTGAGTTGAAGCAGGAGGGAAATACAGAGGAGTACTGCTCACAAACCTCTAAACAAACCTGGGCCTCAGCACTTTACAATGCGAGGCCCAAACCTCCAAATGGAACCACCCCTGGGAGTTTAGCTGTGTGGGTTCACTTTACCTTTCTTCCTGCTATCTTCTTCATCTACTTCAACATCTTTGTCTTCTGTTGGCTCTGGTTCAGCTTCTTTTGTTTCAGATTGCTGAGTCTCTTCTGCTTGTGTATCTCCTCCTTCCTCATCCAGCATAAAGGGCTTCTTCTTTTTCTTCTTCTTCTTGCTCATAGTGGGATCGAAAATCATCTGTAGAAGCCAAGAAGAGCTCTTTAGCAGCATGATAGTGACCACTGAATAGCTACTTAGACAATCACAGAATGGTTTGAGTTGGAAGGGACCTCTCCAAGGGTAATCCAGTCCAACCTCCTCTACAGTAAACAGGAACATCCTCAACTCAATCAGCTTGCCCACAGCCCTGTCCAGCCTCACCTTGAGTATCTGTCCAGGCACAGGGATCCAACCACCTCCCTGGGCAACCTGTTGCAGTGTTCCAGCACCCTCCTGGTGCACAACTTGTTCCTCACACCCAATCTCAACCTGCACTGATCTAGTTTGAAGCCACTGTCCCTCATCCTGCCCTTGTAGGCCTTTGCAAACAGTCTCTCTGTAGCCTCCTTGTAGCCCACTTCAGGTACTGGAAGGTTGCTATTAAGTCTTCCTGGAGCCTCCCCTGCTCCAGGCTGAACACCCCCAGCTCCCTCAGCCTGTCCTCACAGCAGAGGTGCTCCAACCCCCCGAGCATTTTTGTGGCACTCCTCTGGATGGAGCATCCTGAGTGCCTGATGAGCAGATTCCATCTGCAGCCCTTTCAGAAGAGGTGGTTCAGTGACACAAGGTGCAGAACATGGCCACAAGGTTTCTCTGCTCTATAAAACTCTCCCTGCTTCTCCACAAGCTGCTGAAGCCCCAGGTGCTGGCAGTGAGACCTGCAAGTTTCTCTTGACATTTCTCCAGTCCCTGGCTTCAACCTCAACTAGGAATTTTCTTAGCTCTGCAACAGTGTAATCCAAGAACTGACTCTAAACTCAAATTACACTGTGATAAAACTTCATCCCAAGTCCTAACTGATGTGGTCAGTACACAAGGGATTAAAACACTGCTTGACAGCTTAGAGCTTCTGCTACTTTTCATGCAACAGTCCAAGTTTCCTACCAGAGAATCATAGAATGGGAAGGTTGGAAGGGACCTCAAGGATCAGCCAGTTCCAACCCCCTGCCATAGGCAGGGACACCTCCCACTAGCACAGGTCACTCAAGGCCTCATCCAACCTGGCCTTGAACATCTCCAGGGAGGTTGTGGAGCACAGAAGACCTGCAGGGAGGTTGTGGAGCACAGAATCACCCAATGTGATCGAAGATCACGTTGGGTGATTCTGTGCTCCACAACCTCCCTGGGCAACCTGTGCCAGTGTCTCACCACCCTCACTGCAAACAACTTCCTCCTAACATCCACTTTCAATCTCCCCTCTGACACTTCAAACCCATTGCCCCTTGGCCTGGCATTCCAAGGCCTTGTCAATAGTCCCTCCACAGCCTTCCTGGAGCCCCCTTCAGATCCTGCAAGGTTACTCCAAGCTCTCCTGGAAGCCTTCTCCTCTCCAGGCTGCAGAGCCCCAACTCTCTCAGCCTGTCCTCACAGCAGAGCTGCTGCAGTCCTCTCAACATCTTGGTGGCCTCCTCTGGACCTGCTCCAACACTTCCATGTCCTTCCTGTGCTGGGGGCTCCAGAACTGTAAATGTATTAGTTCAGCTGAAAACAAAGCTGTGAAGTTCTGCCAGCCCAACTACTTCTCTATCTTCTTACTACTTTGGACTCAAAGTTTGAAGTTAAAGACACTGCAGAGCAATCACTGAACCAGCACTGGCAAGAGAACTGAAGCAGAGAGCTACTGCAGAGCCTCAACACATGTCAGTTACACTTTGTACTTCCATTTGTGAGACACATTCACTGCCAGGTTCATTAAAAGGCAACACTTACTAACAGTTGCCTTGACAAGAATGCTCTGGTCTAGGGAGAAAGCTCCAAGCTAGCAGCACAGCAAAACTTGTATCAGCTCTCAACACTAGGAAGTAGTCAAAATCTCATCTTTTTCCCCCCAAACTGGCTGGAACCTGAACCTGAGACCAAGGGATTAAAAGCTGCTAATGAGTTCTTTAACCATTGAATAATCTTAATTCACACAGTCAATCCACCTGTGAATAAGCTTAATTCACATAGTCTGGCTGTGAAGAAGGCACTAACCAAGACCTACTTTTAACCTACTCCTTATCTGCAGACCACAAACTCTTCAGTTTTCCAATACAGGAATCTTCCTTTTTTCACTTAAAATTGACATTTGACATCACAGCTCTTGGTTGGTCCTGTTCCATACACCTGGCCATATGTTCACACCATATTTAATACATCAGACAGTTTTAGATGTTTAATGAGACTCCTGCTCTAGTTTTTCTCATCCAGTAACTGAAGAATGTTCTCACAGGTGGCTAAAAATCCAACATCACCAATGCCCTCACTCATGCAAATCACAGAATAGCTTAGGTGGGAAGGTACCTTAAAGATCATCTACTCCAATCTCCCTGCCACGGGCAGAAATGCCTCTCAACTAGACTTGCTTGCTCAAGGCCTCATCCAACCAGGCCCTGAACACCTCCAAGGAGGAAGCATCCACAACTCCCCTGGTCAGTCTACTCCAGAGTCTCACCACCCTTGTCATGAAGAATTTCCTAAGCTCCAGTCTAATCCTGCTCTGCCTCAGCTTCAAATCATTCCCCTTTGTCTGTCTCTAGACACCCTCATGGCAAGTCCCTCTGCAGCCTTCCTGCAGGATGTCTTCAGGTAGTGAAGGCAGCTCGAAGCTACACAAGGTATGAAATCTCACCACTTCATCAAGTTCTCCAACTTCTTCTTTTGTTACACCCTGCAAGTTTGGCAGGTGTTTCCCTCTCTGCATGAATCAACTTTTCCCTCACACTTTGCTCCTATGTGACATTCTTCCAACTTTCTGGAACTTTTCTATTCCATAATGGTTCTATTCCAAGGCAGTAAACTTTATCTATGGGTTTATACATGGAGTGGGTCCAGAGGAGGGCACAAAGATGACCAGAGGGCTGGAGAACCTCTCCTGTGGAGACAAGCTGAGAGCTGGGTCTGTTCAGCCTGGAGAAGAGAAGGTTCCAGGGAGACCTTAGAGCTGCATGTCAGTATCTGAAGGGGACCTACAGGAAGGCTGTTTAGAAAGGCCTGTGGGGATAGCATGAGGGCACTGGTTTGAAACTGGAGCAGGGGAAATTTAGGTTGGACAGCAGGAAGAAGTTCTGCATAATGCGAGTGGTGACATACTGGAACAGGCTGCCCAGGGATGTGTTTGAGGCCCCACTCCTGGAGACATTCAAGACCTGGTTCACTGTTGCCCTGGGCAACCTGTTCTAGTTGGAGATGTTCCTACTGCCTGCAGGGGGGTTGGACAAGAATGGGAAGGTTGGAAGGGACCTCAAGGATCAGCCAGTTCCAACCCCCTGCCATAGGCAGGGACACCTCCCACTAGCACAGGTCACTCAAGGCCTCATCCAACCTGGCCTTGAACATCTCCAGGGAGGTTGTGGAGCACAGAAGACCTGCAGGGAGGTTGTGGAGCACAGAATCACCCAATGTGATCGAAGATCACGTTGGGTGATTCTGTGCTCCACAACCTCCCTGGGCAACCTGTGCCAGTGTCTCACCACCCTCACTGCAAACAACTTCCTCCTAACATCCACTTTCAATCTCCCCTCTGACAGTTTAAACCCACTGCCCCTTTGAGGGTCCTTTCCAACCCAATGCAATCTGTGTTTGAAGCACAACATCACAGAAGTGTCCACACCTATGGGGCCCTGAAGTTTGAGCCTTTCAAAGTGAACTGTGTTCTTTAGCTGCACAAGCTAGACCAGGGTTTCCCTCTAGTGCTTACACACATGTATGAATCATGCTCTTGGAATGCAGTGTCATCCAAGAAGGTGCACAACCGGTTAGGCTGTCTGCTGGCTTCCTCTTTGACCTCCACAGGCTGCTGAAACAGAAGGAAACTGCCTCCACAGGCAAGCCCACAGCCTTGGGAGCAAGCACACCACCACCACTTTCCAAATCATGACTCACTGCAAGGAAGTTTGGCAAGACTCCAAAGAGGTTGTTTTCCTCTTTTTGCCTATCAAGCAAACATGCTTAGGTCAGGTGTGATAATCTCTAAGGAGGCATCAGCCCATCTGCCCCAAATCATTCAACTCTGAGAAGAAAAGGGCTCCCTTCACCCTGAACCACCAGAAAGCCTATCTCGTGCCTACAAGAGAAAGAGCTGAAGTATGGCGCTCAAGTTCACACAGGAGGACAACTTCTGGATGCAGGAGATTGGTTCAAGGCCAACTACACAGCTGGAAAAAACCCACAGGGCACTGCTCTGAACAGTCCATTCCATGCAGTCAGGTCAAGCCAAGCTTCTGCAAAGCCAAGAAGCAGTCATAACACGCTAAAAATTCTCAGGAAACTAAGGGAAGAGTGCCACAAGCTGAGAAAGAAGCCCTTGCCTGAGCTACTTTGTTCATCAAGGGCTCCAGTGAGGGACCTCAAAGGCCACCCAATTCCAACCCCTTGCCATAGGCAGGGACACCTCCCACTAGTACAGGTCACTCAAGGCCTCCTCCAACCTGGCCTTGAACACAGGACACACACATGCATTAACAAACCATGATACAAAGCAGCCAGCCTGATAAGTAGGCTGCTCTGTTTGGCCTTGCTGAGCTTGACATTCTACAAGGTACTTCAGGTCTTCTCTCTGCTGAGCAGCTTTGCTCAGCTGAAGTATTATGATCCCAATTAAACACTGAACAACTCTACATGCAGGCTCTGCTGAAGGGACTGTAGCTCCCAGCCCAACCACACCAAAACTTTTGCTCTTCCTGTGCAGAAATGGTTATAAATCTCCATCCTGTTTCTGTTCTCAGAGCCTAATTCCCATATGGAGTTTTCTTCTCTGTAGACCATACAGTTCCTTCTCACACCCCACTCCATATTATCTGCTCCTTACCTCAAATGCCTCCAGTCAGAATCCTAACTTAGAAGAAATAAACAAGTGGAAAAAACAAAGGAAAAATTAAAAAGAAGGATCAAAGCTTCATAGTCCAAGTGTCCTGAGACAGAAGTCAACATTAAATTTGGCATTCTAACAGAGGTCACAAATAAATCTCACTTCATTAGTCTGAATAAACACATTCATGTCTACAAGGTAGACAGGGACTGATAAAATTGGGTCAGGTACCTTTATACTACATTGATTTGATGTGCAAAATTAAGGCAAATCAATTAATTGGAGTGCAACATTAAGATCAGTCTGCACCTAAACCCTCTGGCTGCTCAAAACACAGCATTCTCTAGCATCATTTCCTGAAGCTTCATTAAACTACAGGGGCAAAAGAACTTTTGGCTATCTAGAAGGCCTATACACATATCTAATAGGACTTTTAATAAGCTAAATCATTACTGGACTGGTTCCCTCTGCACACAGGGCCTGTGTTGCCTCTGCTGTGCCACACTTTTGGGTAGCACTCAGGACGTGTTTCTAAGAGGGAGTTTCATTTTCTAGGCAGCCTTGAAAAAATTAAGTTTTAGTCCAATGCAAGGAAGCAAAGTTTTTTAACACCTACACCAGTTTAAGATTCAAATTCACAGAAATGTCAAAGCTGGAAGGGATCTCAAGGATCAGCCAGCTCCAAACCCTCCTGCCATGGGCAGGGACACCTCACACGAGAGCAGTTTCCCAGAGCCACATCCAGCCTGGCCTTAAAGACGCCCACAGATGAGGCTTCCACCACCTCCCTGGGCAACCTGTGCCAGGGTCTCAGCATCCTCATGGTGAAGAGCTTCTTCCTAAGGTCTAATCTCAATTTCCTCTCCTCTAGCTTGGATCCATTCCCCCCAGTCCCATTACTACCTGACACCCTAAAAAGTCCCTCCCCAGCTTTCTTGTAGCCCCCTTCAGATAGTGGAAGGCCACAGTAAGTTCTCCTTGAAGCCTTCTCCTCTTCAGACTGAACAATCCCAACTCTCTCAGCAGGTCCTCATAGCAGAGCAGCTCCAGCCCTCTGCTCATCCTCATTGTCCTTCTTCTTCCAACACCTCCAGATCTTTCCTGTCCCAGGGGCTCCAGAACTGGGCACAGTGCTCCAGGTTAGGTCTCACCAGAGCCGTTTAGAGGGGAAGAATCCCCTCTCTCGACCTGCTGGCCACACTTTCCTTGATGCAACCCAGGACCTGATTGACTTTCTGGGCTGCAAGTTCACAGGATCATTTGCTTTAAATGTTACTAACTTAACATCAGCAATAAACTATTCTGCTGCAAACAACCAGCTCTATCCAGAAGTTCTGGAATGCAGGTGTACTCTTCACTCTCATCAGTGCAAAGACCTAACACTGACAGTTTAGCTGTGAGATCTGCTACTATTTTTATTCTGTCAGGACACCTAAAGAAATCCAGAGATGTAAATTCACTGTGCTGGATGAAAGCAATCCAGAGATGTAAATTCACTGTGCTGGATATTGCTGAACATGGGAAATAATAAGACAGGCTGAGAGGGTTGGGGTTGTTCAGTCTGGAGAAGACAAGGTTTCAAGAAGACCTTGTTGTGGCTTTCCAGTATCTGAAGTGGGCTACAAGAAAGCTGGGGAGGCACTTTTTAGGGTGTTGGGTAGCAACAGGACTACAGGGAATGGCTCATAGAATGGTTTAGGTTGGAAGGGATCTCAAAGATCATCTATTCCCAAGCTAAAAGTGGGTAAATTCAGACTGGATGCTAGAAAGAAGTTCTTTACCATGAGTGTGGTGAGACACTGGAACAGGTTGCCCAGGGAGGTGGTGGAATGATTCTATGACCTCACCTCAACAGCAGAGCAAATGCAAGAGAAACAAATTTCCTGACACTTCACCTAACCCTGGATCTGGAAACTCCTGATGAACTGCTTTATGGTCAGCAGACAGAAAACATCTGATGCAATCATTCCTGGGTGCTAATTTCTAGAAGCAGAGCACAACCCAGACATTAGAACTGCAGTTCCAAGGAGGCAATCAGGCACAAAAACACAGTACCACTCCTTACAGATGCTGAAGCAGCTGAAAAAGTCAGTCTCAGCTATTATTAAAACAATCAGCAACTGCACTACTTCTCCTTTATTACTTGGGAGAAATTATGACCTGGCTGTCATCAAGGCTAGAGCGATCGCTTTGTTTAGAAGAAAATAAGCCACAGAGCTGGTTTAGACCAGAAAGAAGATACAAGACCAAAAGTGACCATCTGATGGACTCAGCCAGTCCAAGTTTCCCACAGGCTACACCCATCCAACAAGCTTATAGCCTCACACAAATGGACCTTTCCCCTTCCCCATGAGGACAACCGAAATGAGGTTAGTAAAGGCACCAGCACATGGCATCTAAAACTCTCCACAGAGCCCGCAGACAGCTGCACCCCGTTCCGTGGAAGTCTGCCTGGGCAAACGCCATCGGATCTGCAAAACCTGCAACTATCGCTTGTTACGATGTAGCTATTCCGCTCCTAGGCTTAAAGCCCAAGATATTAAAGCTCCAGAGAGAGAGCTTCTAAGTGCGCCGAGCGAAAGCGGGCCCGGCTGGGCGCGCAGGGCTGGCGGCAGACATCCGTCCCGCTCCCCGGCCCTGTCCCTGCCAGCAGCCGCCGGCAGCACACGGGCAGCTCCGAGCGGCGCTTGAGGCCTTCCAGCGACCCGCGGAGCCACAGCACAGCCGCCCGGCAGCGCGCACAGGCCGGCAAGGCTCCGGGGGAAGCTCGGCCCGGCCCCAGGCCCCCGCCCACCGCACTGAGCCCCGGCCGCCGCGCTCACGGATGGCGGCCTGGGCACCGGCCGCGCCCCGAGACCCACTGCGCCGCCGACCACCCGGAGCACCGAGGGTGAGGCTGTGCCCCGGGGCGGAGGCCGCGCTGGCTGCCCGGCGGAAGGCCTCGGGCCCGGTCTCCCACATGGCGGCGGCCTAGGCGCAGGCCTCCAACGCGGCTGCCCCAAGGAGCTCACCTCGTCGCCCGACATGGCTGCGGCCGTGCGCAGAGCGGGACGCGTGCGGAGCGGCGGGCACTGAGGGACGCGGTCAGCCCTTGCCTGCCACCGCCGCGCTCGCCTCTTGCATCAGCGCTCCCCTCCCCCGCCGCGCCTGCGCCGCCCGCCCGCGCCTGCGCCTGCGCCGCAGAGCCGCCCGGGACTTGTCGTTTGCGGAGCGATGCCGGCGGGGAGCGGGTTGGGAGCTAGGCGGGAACGGTGAGGCTGCGGCGACGGGCGGAGCGCGGCTGCTCCTGGCACCACCCCGCCCTCGGTGTCCGCGGGGCTCAGCCGCTTCGGCGTCCCTGAGCCAACACAGGCGGCTTATAGAATGGTAGGGTTGGAAGGGACCTCAAATAAGAAATATTTTGTATATATATCATAGACTCATAGAATGGGAAGGTTGGAAGGGACCTCAAGGATCAGCCAGTTCCAACCCCCTGCCATAGGCAGGGACACCTCCCACTAGCACAGGTCACTCAAGGCCTCATCCAACCTGGCCTTGAACAGCTCCAGGGAGGTTATGGAGCACAGAAGACCTGCAGGGAGGTTGTGGAGCACAGAATCACCCAACGTGATCTTTGATCACGTTGGGTGATTCTGTGCTCCACAACCTCCCTGGACAACCTGTGCCAGTGTCTCACCACCCTCAACCTGTGCCAGTGTCTCACCACCCTCACTGCAAACAACTTCCTCCTAACATCCAGCAGCTTGTGCAGCTTGTACCTGGTCCAAACTGGCCATACAGACTCAACAGGTCGCTCAGGATGTTACCTTTTCAACCAGAATCAAGGATGCTGAGGTGTAGGAAAGAACTTCTGCAGAGTGCCTGGTCCAGAGCGCTCATACAGACTCAACAGGTTGCTCAGGATGTTGCCTTTCTGGAGTTTGAACATCTGCAAGGATGGAGACACCACAGGCACTCTGGACAATCCATTCCACCATTTTCACAATAAGTATTTTCCTTTTTTTTTTTTTTCAGTGAATCTTGTCTGACACCAGCAAGCCTGGTGCTGTGTTGGCCATCCCCTTGTCAAAACCCCCAAGAACTTGTGGTGACAGCAGCTTGGAAGACAGGTGTTAACAGGCTTGGGTCCAGCTGTTTCTTCCAGTGTCGCTGCCTGCAGCTGGAAACACAGAGGAGAAAGTGACCTGTACTTCAGGTTCCATCACCAACCATCCCAAGGCCTTCAAATCTCTTTCGGCTGCCCTTGGACTACATGTTGCAGCTTCATCACCCACAGAAAAGCAGTAATGGATAATGCATAGTCTGAGGGCTGTACCAGGTCAGCAAGTTCCATAGTATCTGTGAGAGTCTGATTGTCTCTCCCTCATTCAAATCAATAAAGATAAAGATTGCCTTTGTTAAAGATGGGCCTGGATTCCTGGCAAAGCTCAAGGATGCAAACAGCACCTTTGTGGACTTACAGGACTTGACCCAGATATCTGCCTGAGAGCTCAGGAGTGCTGATCAACAGAGCCAGGCCTCCAGCCTGGCTTGAATGCCCAGGATGCAATACTTCACACCAGCTACCCCAAAGAGAAAAGGCTTCTGTGTATTTGGGGTATTGACAGGTAAGTGGCTCAGGGAGGGGGCAGAGACCCTCCCCAGTGCCCTAGCTGGACTCCTGCAAATACATGAGAATACACAGGAAGATTTCCTGGGGAGCTGCACCTGGACAACAGCCTGAAAAAAATGTATAAAAAGACATGAGCAATGCATGCAAACATGAGCACCTCCACCAGAGCACCTGCACATCTGCACTTCCACCAGAGCACCTGCACATCTGCACCTCCACCAGAGCACCTCCACAGGCACTTCCACCAGAGCACCACCATCAGGGCACCTCCACCAGAAGAACTCAGCACAGGAAGGACATGGAAGTGTTGGAGCAGATCCAGAGGAGGCCATGAAGATGCTGAGAGGGCTGCAGCAGCTCTGCTGTGAGGACAGGCTGAGAGAGTTGGGGCTCTGCAGCCTGGAGAGGAGAAGGCTTCCAGGAGACCTTAGAGTAGCCTTGCAGGATGTGAAGAGGGCNGTGGGAGGTGCCCCTGCCTATGGCAAGGGGTTGGAACTGGCTGATTCTTGAGGTCCCTTCCAACCTTCCCATTCTATGGTTCTATGAACTCGAAGAACAACTCCTGCAGAGCAACTCCACGGAAGAACATCCCTGGGCCAGGCACACCTCTCACTCTCTCTCTCTCTCCCTCTCTCTCTCTCCCCACCCCACCCCACCTCCCCCAACCCAAATCTGTGGCTGATGGTAATATAATCCCTGCTCTTTTCCTTCTCTGCTCTTCTCTTTTTCTCTGTTGTTCCCTCTCCCTCTCTCCCCTCTTCCCTCTCTCCCTCTGTTTTGTTCCACTTTATCCTTTAATAAATAGTTGTGTCATGCTACCTGGTCTCATTTGCACCTTAGTTTCACACCACAGAAATCTAGAAGAACAAATCTTGCTCCTCTGGGCAGAGTTACTGTTCATCTCTGTTCTCCAGACCTTGACAGTATCATAGAAAGAATCACAGAATGGTCTGGGTTGGAAGGGACCTCCAGTCCAATCCTCTCTGCAGTGAGCTGGGACATAAAATCATAGAAAAGACCTTTGAGGTCATTGAGTCCAACCATAACCCAACTACAATAACCACTAAACTGTATCCTGAAGCACCACACCTACAGCTTCTTGCACACCTCCAGGGATGTGGACTCCACCACCTCCCTGGGCAGGCTGTTCCAATGCCTGACCATTCTCTCAGTAAAGAAATTCTTCCTAATGTCCAATCTAAACCTCCCCTGACACAATATAAACCCATCTCCTCTCCTCCCATCCTTGGTTACTTGGATGAAGAGAGCCTCACTCCAACCTCCTTTCAGTTGGTTGTGGAGAGCAGTAAGATCTCCCCTCAGCCTTCTCTTCTCCAGACTAAACAACCCCAGCTTCCTCAGCCACTTCTTGTGTGACACCCTCCAAACCCCTCACCAGCCTTGTTGCTCTTCTCTGGACATGCTCCAGCACCTCAATGTCTTTCCTACACTGTGGTACCCAGAACTGAACCCAGTACTCAAGCTGTGGCCTCACCAGTGGAAAGTACAGGGGCACCATCACTGCCCTAAGCAGGGCACCCTCAGCAAATCTCTGGATGACACCAAGCTGTGTGTGGGAAGGGATCTGCCCAGGGGCACCTGAACAGGCTTATGAAGTGGCCTAAGTCAGCCTCATGGAGTCCAACATGGCCAAGTGCAAGGTCCTGCACCTGTCTTGGAGCAATCCCAAGCACAAATATAGGCTGGGTGAGGAGTGGCTTGAGAGTGGACTTGAAGAGAAAGACCTGGGGGGATCGATGCCAAAGTGCCCAGCAGCCAGCACTGGTGGCTGGCAGCCCAGAGGCAGCTGTGTGCTGGCTGCAGGCAGAGCAGGGAGAGCAGCAGCACAGGGAGGGGATTCTGCCCCTCTACTCTGCTCTGCTCAGACCTCATCTGCAGCACTGCCTCCAGCTCTGGGACCCCCAGCACAAGAAGGGCATAGAACTGTTGGAGCAGATCCAGAGGAGGCCACAGAGATGATGAGAGGGCTGGAGAACCTCCCCTATGGGAACAGGCTGGGAGAGGTGGAGCTGTTCAGCCTGGTGAAGAGAAGGCTCCAGGGAAACCTTAGAGCAGCCTTCCAGTACCTGCACTCAGCAGGGACGTCCTCCACTAGAGCAGGTTGCTCACAGCCCTGTCCAGCCTCACCTGCAATATCTCCAGGGATGGGACCTCAACCATCTCCCTGGGCAACCTGTTGCAGTGTTCCAACACCCTTCTGGTGCACAATTTGTTCCTCACATCCATTCTCAATCTGCTCTGCTCTAGTTTGAAGCCACTGTCCCTCATCCTGCCCTTGCAGGCCTTTGCAAACAGTCTCTTTGTAGCCTCCTTGTAGTCACCTTCAGGTACTGGAAGGTTGCTATTAGGTCTCCCTGAGCCTCCAGGCTGAACAACTCCAGCTCCCTCAGCTTGTCCTCATAGCAGATCTGCTCCAACTCCCTGATCATTTTCATGGCCTTCTCTGGATCTGCTCCATCAGGTCCATATCCTTCTTATATTGAGGGCTCCAGACCTAGACACAACTCTCCAGGTGAGGTCTCAGCAGAGCAGAGTGCCAGAATCCCCTCTCTGGACCTGCTTCCAACACTGCTTTGGATGCAGCCCAGGCTGCCCTTGGCCTTCTGTGCTGCAGTCTCACACTGCCTGCTCCTGCCCAGTTTCTCCCCCACCAGCAACCCCAAGTCCTTTTCCTCAGGGCTGCTTTTTATCACCTCCTCCCTCAGCCTGTATTGACAATGAGGATTGTTCCAGCCCAGATGCAGGAGCCTGCACTTAGTCTTGTTGAATCTCCTGAGGTTCACCTGGGCATACCTCTGCAGCTTGTCCAAGTCCCTCTGGATGCTCTCCCATCCCTCTGTCACATACCTATAGCTCAGCAGGCTATGGAGTTACCACCTTTTCAAAAGCCATCAGCCACCCAGGGCTGCTCTGTGGCTTTGTGGCTTTGATCCTGCTGCATGTGATACAGATGAGGACATGGTGCAGAACATCAAGCAGAATTTTAACTTCGCTGCCTAAGATGCACTCAGAAATTAAGTGCACTGGCAGGATTCTGCAGCTGCCCTGATTCTTCTCTGCAAGTGATGAGCAGTCACAGCCTGCAATGACTAAACTTTGATTGCAGCCCTGAGCTAGTGGGATGGCAGAGTGGAAATCACAGTCACAGAATCACAAGAATGAACCAGGTTGGAAAAGACCTCTGGGATCACTGAGTCAAACCGACTTCAAGGAGACCTTACAGTAGACCTTATAGGGGCCTGGAGCACAGCCCTGTGAGGAGAGGCTGAGGGAGCTGGGGGTGTGCAGCCTGCACAAGAGGAGGCTCAGGGCAGAGCTCATTGCTCTCTGCAGCTCCCTGAAGGGAGGTTGTGGCCAGCTGGGGTTGGGCTCTGGTGCCAGGCACCCAGGGACAGAACAAGGGGACACAGCTTCAAGTTGTGCCAGGGGAGGTCTAGGCTGGATGTTAGGAGGAAGTTCTTGACAGAGAGAGTGATTGGCATTGGAATGGGCTGCCTGGGGAGGTGGTGGAGTCCCCGTCTCTGGAGGTGTTCAAGCGAAGCCTGGACTTAGTGCCATGATCTGGTTGATTGGCCAGAGCTGGGTGCTAGGTTGGGCTGGGTGAGCTTGGAGCTCTCTTCCAATCTGCTGGATTCTATGATTCTATGATCTTAAAGGGCTTTTCCAGCCCAAACCGCTCCGTGATCCCATGTGAGCCCCTCCGCAGACCCCAGCAGGCACAAGTGCCAGCCCAGCCTGCCCCAGAGCCGCCTCTCGGGGTGCAGCTCCGTGAACGGAGCTTTTCTGACCAGGGGGGGCGCGGGCGGCTGGGGAGTGAGGAGCGGACATGCCCGTGCCTGCCGTTCCCGCGGCGACCGCCAGAGGGCGCCGGCGCAAAGGGAACCGGCAGCGGCGGAGCGAGCCCTGGGCTGCGGGTCCTAGGCCCGGGGTGCGGGGTGCAGGGTCCTGGGCCCGGGGTGCGGGGTCGGCCCTGTGCCCTGGGTGCAGGGTGCTCGATCCTGTGCCCGGAATGCGGACTGTGAGGTCCTGCACTCGGGCTGCGGGGTCGGTCC
>VWZE01024898.1:0-16423 GCA_013396675.1 Eubucco bourcierii
TTTAACTTTTACCCACAAACTCTCTGTTTCTACATTGAACAGAGAGTTTATGGTCCATGTTTACATGGAACTTCCTATGCCTCAGTTTCTACCCATTGCCCCTTGTCTTGTCATTGGGTATGACCGAGAAGAGCCTGGCTCCATCCTCTTGGCACTTACTCTTTACATATTAATAAACATTAATAAGGTCACCCCTCAGACTCCTCCAAACTAAAACTCAGGTCCCCCAGTCTCTCTTCATAAGGAAAATGTTTTACTCCCTTAATCATTTTCGTGGTTCTGTACTGGACTGAGCAGTTCCCTGTCCTTGAACTGATAGGCCCAGAGCTGGACATAGTATTTACCAATTATTTTTTTTACTAAAGAAAATCATCTTCTCAATCTAGATTGTCCCAGAAGAATAAAGACGCACATAAAAATGACAGCTGTGTTGGTAAGCAGAAACTAATGGTTGAGGTCATCAAGTCCAAACCCTATCAGACCAGAATGAACTAAAAAATGGACAAGGGATGACCACAAAAGCACCATGACAGGAAACAGCCAGCCAAGGGCTCTTTTGTCTCTTCCACAATTCACATATTATGCTTTTAGAAATCCCTCAACCCTTTTAGCTGTTTTTGATGGTTTTAGCACTTTTCTATCACAACATTTCACATTGCCATTCCAAATCAATTTTCCTCTTCTAATCTGGTTTCTTTCCTTTTCTCACCTTTTCTTTTCAAAATGAACAAACACCAATTGGCATACAACTCTGTAAAAGCATGTTCCCACATACAGCTAGTCATCAATAGCTGCAGCCCACTGAATTTATACTTGAATAAAAGTTAATTTAGATTATTTTTCAAGTAAACATGTGCCTGGAAAAACATTTCTGTTCAAATTTCAAAGATGTAATAAAAAGAAAGTAAGCACTCAGTATTACAGTGCTCCTTCTTTCTAAAAATGAAGAAATTACAAGATGCATTGAAACAGCCATCAGAGGGTGCATATACACCATCAGTTTGGTTTGGTCCCTACTTCAGTCTTTGGTCCTGGTACTTTACCTGTCTGTCCTGTCTCCACACCAGGTCTTCAACACTGAACTCCCACCAAACTCCACTCAATCCACCAGAGGATTCAGCCCCAGCATAAAGGATGTGGGCCAGATTTCATTAATTAGTCTAAAGGAGCAGAACTTCCAACTCACAAAACATGTATGGATGTTCTCAAAGCCTTCCTTTCCTAAAAGAGAAGGATTTACTCTTAAAATTTATAGATTGATCAAAGTCTGTAGAATGTTTCTATCTCTGTTGATAGAGGCTTTGAGATAAGGATGAACTTGAAAGGTAAAAGTTTTTTTTTTTTTTTCATTTGCTATTACACAGCACATGAAAAAATGAATCAGAAGAGAAGGATTTAAAATATAAATGTGGTGATTATTTAAATTGCCATGGCACACACTTAGGGAAACATTTTCATCAAGGCCAATGTTCCATGTCTCATTTAAGGTCACAGTCTTGAGAGTGTATTGAAACATTTGCATAAATCAGGACATAAAAGGCTAGTAATGTTTATAAATATATACATATACATGTATATACTAGTAATATTTAAACACTGTATTATAGGATTATAGGTTGTTAACAGAAGAATAAAACTTTGAAAACTTTGGGATCAACAATTTCTACTGGTCCATCAGTAGCACATAAAAATTACGTATCCAGAATTTTGTTAGAATAATGAAGGAAATTATAGATACTGGGTTTTTTTATATATGTAGGTGCTTGACAGCATCTACTCAGTCTCAAGGTGTAGTGAAGGCTAGAGGTACATTCTGTACAAGGAAAGGAGGAACCCAAAGAAATCTGAAACAACAATTAAGATATTCAAGTAGGACCTGTGATTCCTTATGCCATCATTAGTGCTGTGCTGAATAGATGAATAGCACACTCCTGGGCATAGATGGCTCTAATCCAGATCTTGGGTCTCATGTGGTATCACATTCACAGGATATGGAGGCAAGAGTTACCACATCTAGAGAACAGGAAACCCTGCCCAAAATCTCCCAGGTTTTTCATGCTTCTGGATGCTCCTGAGTCCAGGTTGCAAGCAGGCACATGCATAAAACAGGGTTCCTAGTCTGTGTCTCACTCTCTGAAATCAGGCATTGGTCATTCTTTCAGAAAATGCCAGGACCTGTTCCATACTGGTAGTGCTCAGAGGACCAGCCTGAAAGTTCACTTCTAATATTGCACTTCAGTATGTCACCTGTCAAGCTACTCTACATGCCTGGCTGTTAGTCATTCTGACCAGAGCTGAGGGAAATCTGTGAAATACGCAGGATCAAAGTTCAGCTTCGAATCCAGCATTTGGTAGCTTTTATTCACAGGAATTAATATTTCAGTTTGTTCATTTTCCCCTCACCCAGTTACAGAGCTTTCACAGATCTTGGTGCAAACAGCCACTGGGAAATATTTCAGCTTCCCCACAGCCCAGAGCTCATTGCTGGAAAGTGAAAGGTTATAAATTAATCATATTCATATTTGTCTATGCAATGGTTCTGATACCTCCCAGTTATATTTTCATCTAGAAATATCAAACGTTGCTGTATTAAACTCCAACAGAAACTTTAACCTGTAACAAGAAGCAATCATAGACTCATAGAATAGTAAGGTTGGAAGGGACCTCAAGGATCATCTAGTTCCAACCCCCTGCCATAGGCAGGGACACCTCCCACTAGTAAAGGCCTCATCCAACTTGGCCTTGAACACCTCCAGGGAGGGAGCATCCACAACCTCCCTGGGCAACCTGTGCCAGTGCCTCACCACCCTCACTGGAAAGAACTTCCTCCTGACATCTAGTCTAAATCTCCCCCCTGCCAGTTTAAACCCATTGCCCCTTGTCCTGTCATTGCAAGACCTTGTAAATAGTCCCTCCCCAGCCTTCCTGTAGGTCCCTTTCAGATACTGGAAGGCTACTATCAGGTCTCCTGGAAGCCTTCTCTTCTCCAGGTTGAAGAGCCCCAACTCTCTCAGCGTGTCCTCATAGCAGAGCTGCTCCAGTCATCTGATCATCTTTGTGGCCCTCCTCTGGACCTGCTAATTACTAATCTAGCCATGACTATTCAAGAAAAAAAACCAAACTTGTCTTACTTTGTAGCCTGCATCAAGAAGGCCCAGCTACAAAAGAAATAAAGTACAAGTTCTCCTATCACATGAAAGGAGATAGATAAAAACTTTCTCTTCAACAAATTCACTGGCATGTATGTGGATTTATTTCACAGTTCTGTTTCTCACGATTCGAAGACTTTTACTCAAGCCACCAGGGATGTGAAATACCATATTTCACAAAATTTGACTGTCATTTATAGCTGTCAAAGGACAGGGAAAACAATACTGTTATGTTAGAGGGGGAGACTAATTTTTCCGCTCCTCAATTAAAAAAGAAAATATTTAAGAGCTAGTCTAGTCATGCATTTCTAAAGCATTCTGAATGTCATATACTCAAAAGCAGCAATCTGATAGCCTGGAGAAGAGGAGGTTCAGGGGGGACCTTATTGCTGTCTACAACTACCTGAAGGGTGGTTGTAGCCAGGGGGAGGTTACCTTCTTCTATCAGGCAACCAGTGACAGAACAAGAGGACACAGTCTCAAGATATGCCAGGGGAAGTTTAGGCTCGAGGTGAGGAGAAAGTTCTTCACTGAGAGAGTCATTGGCTACTGGAATGGGCTGCCCAGGGAGGTGGTGGAGTCACCGTCCCTGGAGGTGTTCAAGGTGCGTTTGGACGTGGCACTTGGCGCCATGGTCTGTTCTTGAGGTCTGTGGTAATGGGTTGGACTTGATGATCTTTGAGGTCTCTTCCAATCTTGGTGATACTGTGATAACCAAGGGTTTGATCTTTCACTCTTACTGTTGGTGGAAGAAGCTCAGAACTGGACCCAGACCTCTAAATGTGTTAAGTGAAGGGAAAGAATCACCTCTCCAAATCTGCTGGAAATTGCCTCCCCAATTAAGCCTGGGATGATGAAACCATTGTATAACTTTCTACTCTTTACATTAACATCCCCTAGAAGTTGTTCAAAAAGTAGGTATCTTCACATGCATTTGACTTCTTATACAAGGAAACCAACTTTTTACATATACAACAGTTACATGACAGTATCCAAATAAAAGACCTCTGTTCAAGAATGTAGACCTTAAAGAAAAATCCAGTCTCCTTAGCAACAAAAATCCTTTCTCAGTTATCTTTAGACACCAGTATCTTATAAAAATCAAACCTGATACTCTAAGCTATTTATAGTACCTAGGATTATACAATTTGAAGTCAGTCACCAAGAAGCAAAACTCCACTCAGTGTTCCCAGTGTATTTCTGAAGTTGTTTGATCTTGAATAAATTTAACTAGTTTAAATAAAATAATAAAACTGTAAACACGATCAGAAATATCTTTATTTCACTAGGGGACCAAAAGGAGATGCAGCATGCACTAAGCAAAAGGGAACATTTGCTTCTCCTGATATATGGCAATGCTTTCTGTATGCTTTCTTGGATGTTTCTACAGCAATTTGCATTGGAAAAGTATCCTAAAGAGCAGCAGAGTCAGTAAAATCTCTGTCCTCAGATGTTTTCAGGACCTAACAACTAGGTCCTAACAAAACTGGTCTTATTAGATTACTGACTGTTTCAAGCAAGTGGCTGGAATAACAACCCACAAAACATTCTTGCAAGCCAAATAATTCCATCATTCGATAGTTCATTTGGCTACATTTCTTCTCTTGCAATTACCTATAGTGTTTGTAAACCTGAAAGACTAGATATTCCTATATTTGAAAACGTTACTTTCTGGGGGCTTTGTTGTACATTTCCTACTTAATCTGTAAATCTGTCGTATCCAAAGGAGCAAGAAATCTCATTTTAAAGTGGAATGCTCAGAAATATGCTCAGAAAATTCACTGATGTTCTTTTTCTTATAAAGAATTTCTTATTTTCCTGAAAAGTGGTGATGAAACAAGGACTAATATGACCATCTGAGGAGATTCTCTATTTTTGTAATCTGACAAAATGGGAGATGGGAAAATGTGTCACAGTCTGTCATCCTATAAGAGGATCTGAATGTCCTTTGTGTGTCACAGAATTAGTCCTATTCCTGCTGATTTACTCTGCAGCCTCAAAGAATTAGATTCATCTTTCCCTGAACCCCCAGAGTATCTAAGATATGAAATAGGCCCAGAAAGAGAGATGCATCTTTAGCTTAAAACACAATTGCTTCCTTGGCATTTTGGATAATGGTTTAATAAATGGAATGAAGAATTTAACATTATACTAAAGATTTTATGAAGCAAGCGCAGCTGAAAAGTTTTTAACAATTGGTAGAAACAGAAAGCTATTCTCTATGGAGAAGAAACTGTTACAGGATAAGAAAAGCTTTTACAATGCAATTCAAAGCCAAACAACATCCATTTCACTTAAAACTTCAATTCGGTCTTTCCTCCCAAGTGTTTTGCAGAGCTTTACAATCAGAAAAAATGAGCTTAGTACAGAGTAACCTTGGGATAAAAACTTCAGGACTTCAGTTCGGAATCAAAATATCAGCACTGTTTTCATCAACTTTTTAACTAAACCTGTCCAAACTGAAATTTGAAAATAACATCCTGCTGAAATTCTCCATTAGGAAATAAGTGGATTTCTAATTTAAATCATTTAGACAAGGAAGAAAAAAGATTCAAGAATTTCTAGCCAATTTGAACTGCTAAACTTCACAATACTCCATAATTGACCTAGTATTCCTAGAGCATCATGCTGTTTTCTTTAAAATCTTTGAGTATCTGATCTGCAAAATAAACAAAATAGTGAATCACACCAATACAGTTTAAGGAATGACTTTAGACATGGTAGGACTGTGAAGGTTTGGGAGTTACCCACCCCCCTACACTTTGTAAAATGACCCAGACTAGTACTCAGCCGGCTGGAAGTTAAATGATGAAGCTCTATTTACAGCTCAGCACAATGTACAAGCAGATATTTACACTATATACACAATATTTACAGAAATATACAAGTAAAAGGTGACACAGCAACACAACACCCCTCCCAGAGATCAGAGACCCCAGGAGGGGCTCCCAACCACTCTTCCACCTTCTCCCCACCCCTGTACCTTACCCCAAGGTTTGCCTTACGTGCAAGGTAAATTNTTAGTGTTCCCAAACAATTCTCCAGCAAGCGTATGAGTGAAGTAGACATCATGATGTTTTCCTTTCACAGCCTATAGTGTAATTTTCTCCATTAAAATATTCTAATTAACCTCAAACCAGCACAAGGACTAATTCCAAAGAAGTATGAAACTCAGTTTGCAAGTATAAAAATTTCAAACAAATGGAGAAAGTTAAAGGACTTTTTTCCTCTTCACTGTGGCTCTTTGCTAACCTTCTGCTGCAACCTCCATCTCTACCCATTCTCTTCACTCTCCTTTTAACATTCTTTCTCCCCACATAGACAAGAGTCCAGATCTTGTATCTCTTATTTGTCTCACTTCCCAATCATCCCCCTGTAATCCTTAGTAGTTGAGATAGCCATATGCTTTCCCATAAAACCAAGATTGTGTCCAACACAGTCAATTTCAGCAACTCAACTGTGGCCCTCCTCT
The DNA here is from genome assembly GCA_013396675.1 of Eubucco bourcierii. Lineage (NCBI taxonomy): Eukaryota > Metazoa > Chordata > Aves > Piciformes > Ramphastidae > Eubucco > Eubucco bourcierii. The sequence continues at coordinate 6,622 of VWZE01024898.1, forward strand.
GGACCCGCTCCACAAAGATGATCAGAGGGTTGGAGTAGCTCTCCTATGAGGACAGGCTGAGAGAGTTGGGGCTCTTCAGCCTGGAGAAGAGAAGGCTTCGAGGGGACCTGATAGTAGCCTTCCAGTATCTGAAGGGGGCCTACAGGAAGGCTGGGGAAGGATTATTTACAAGGTCCTGCAATGACAGGACAAGGGGCAATGGGCTTAAACTGGCAGAGGGGAGATTTAGACTAGATGTCAGGAGGAAGTTCTTTACAGTAAGGGTGGTGAGGCACTGGAACAGGTTGCCCAGGGAGGTTGTGGATGCTCCCTCCCTGGATGTGTTCAAGGCCAGATTGGATGAGGCCTTGAGTAACCTGTACTAGTGGGAGGTGTCCCTGCCTATGGCAGGGGGTTGGAACTGGATGATCCTTGAGGTCCCTTCCAACCTTACCATTCTGTGATTCTATACAGAAATCCAGTCTTCCCCCCTGGACAAAGAAAGCCCAGGAGGGGCCAATACCACTTTCTTCTCTCTCCCCCACAGACAGAAAACCAGCAAGATCTCACGTGCTGTCTGGTCAGTCAAGGTTTGTATTCAGTTATGCACAGAGGTGCAGTGGAGGAGGTGGGAGGCAGAAGGCAAAATTAACAAAGACTGAGAAATTGTTTTTACATTGTTAGTTTATCCCTCTTAGCAAAACCAATGAATGATATAGACTTTATCATTATCATTCTTTTACAACCAACGTCTTGCTCATCCATTCTATATTCAAACAAACTCATAAAGTTCCTCTCTCTTGTTTGTAATTTAGAACCAAAATAGAACATTAGCTCTTAAACTGCTACAGGGCCCTTCCTGTATGGATAAGGTGGCTCAGGACCCAACCTCCTGGTTTTTCTCTGTCAGAGATCAGGAAGGTGAACAGCTCCAAGTACTTAACAAACAGGTCCCAGAGGGGAAGTGCAAAGAAACAGGTGTTTTTAAAGCAGTTTGGAAAGTCTCTCTCTTCTTAGTTATTTAATTTCAGAATGGCAGAGGCCAAAGATTGAAAGAGGAAAGTGTCACCAGGAAGTGACTGGAGGCCAATAAATATTCTGCATTAGAAAGCAAACAAACCAAAGCAAGGAGCATTTTGTTCTGTGAATATTCCCTGTAGGTCTCATTAACTGTCAAAATTAAGCAAAGATACAACCATTTTCCACAGTGGTTCTTGTTGCTGGGAGCATTCACATTGATGTCACCATTTCTGAAGTGATTCAGAGCAACTTGCAGGCAGTAGACAGATGAACTTACCAGTGACAATAATATAGTCTGCTGTCATTTTACATTTTAATTAAGTTCCCTGTGCTACAGCAGTGTTTAGCCAAAGTGACCTTCCTAGTACCAAAGTGTCAGGCAGAAAAGCTCAGATGTGGCTTTTATGTTTGTTTTTCATGAGTTCTCACTGTGACCTTGTTCAGCTCAGGGAGAAATGAGCCAAAAGTTGTTCTTTGTCATTACCCCACTTTAACTGCTGTCTCTGCTAGCAGTATTGGAATCCCTCAGGTAGAGAGTTACATTTTTTAGCATTGTGCCATGTTCTTTTTCAGATCAGCTCTTTGGGTAGTAGGGTAAGAATGGGTTTTGCAACACATCTTTTATTTCACAATCCATGCCTCTGAGACACAGACACTCAAAAGCACATCAGTGGCTAATGCTGCCCAAATAGACACTCTGGCAGTCCCAAGAGGTGCCAACAATTTTAAAAACTCAAAAGAACTATGGATGGTGAACCCACATGAGCCACGCTGAATGCAACTATGACTACAGAAATTTGTCATCTGATAAATTCAGTCCTCCTGTACTTGCAAAATTAATACTCTGAGGTTACCAGCCCAGCTAAGAAAGAGCTCAACAACTGTGTTCTTTATGCCACTGAGTTCTTCTGCTTCTCACTGCACATGGTATTACTGCTCCACAGGGAAGCTGACCATGAATAGTTTTCATCATCAAAAAGAGAACAGCAACATGAGGAACAAAAAAACTAGGGCACAGAGTCACTGTGGATAAGATGAAATCTAACAAGTTAGTCACTGATTTGCCATTTCTCAACTTCTTTCAATAAGCAGGAGAATTAGCAATCCACACATTTTAAAGGAAATAAAATATATATACTGAGTTACATGAGTGTGGCAGCAACTCAATTAATACACCATCACTGCTATATCAATCCATATACTATAAGCAATAAAAAAAAATCTTTCTAAAAAGTCTAATTAAGTCTGTCAATGGATTTTCTTCATGGTGCTCAAGGAACCTATTTAAAAGGACAAAACATGAATCTAGCAAGGTCTGCTGTTTTCTCGGTATGGGCACCATGTTCTCATCAATGTTAAGGAAAATTGTGCCCTCTGATAGCTGGGCTTCACTTACAATTTACTCTTACAACTCATATTGTCAAGATCAGTAATCCTTCTGCGAAGAGAACAACTTAATGAACTTTGGGCTTTTAACTTAAAAGAGGGTACCCGAGTATAGCTGCAATCAGGAGTTTAGACCATATACCAAAGGAGGTTGATAACTTTGCCTACGATCTCCATTTAGCTGCCAAGGGATTGGTACTGTTTATGTCTATCTGCAGCAATAAGAAAGTGAGCAGTAATAACTTTCTTTAACACTTTAAAATCTCAAAGAATTTTGCTGTCCAATTTTGTTTTCAGAATCTGAGCCAGAGTTTTATAAAGCTCTCTTCTAATATGGCTTTATAAATAATAGAGCTTTGAAAGTCATATAAACTCCATTCTAAACCAACTTCAAGTTATTTATTTCAACATTTAACATAATTGCTTATGCCAGATGTTTTCTCAGCATTTTTTTCCAGCACAATTTAAACAGGTAAGAAGAAACACTTGTGGTAAGCAGTTCAAAGTAAACTCATAGAATAACAGAATCACAGAATGTTAGGGGTTGGAAGGGACCTCAAGAGATCACCAAGTACAACTCCTTTGCCAGAGCAGGATCACCTAGGAATGCATCCAGGAAAGTTTTGGATGTCACCAGTAAAGGAGACTCTACAACCTCTCTGAGCAGACTGTTCCAGTGTTTCGTCACCCTCACAATGAAAAAGTTTTTCCTCATGTTTACATGGAACCTCCTGACACTTGCTCTTCATATATTTATAAATGTTAATAAGGTCACCTCTCACTCTCCTCCAAGTTAGAGAGCCAGCTCCATCAGCCTTTCATCATAAGGGAGGTGTCACGCTCTTTGTGGCTCTGTGCTGGACTCTTCCAAGCAGTTCTCTGTCCTTCTTGAACTGAGAAGCCCAGATCTGGGCACAATATTACAGGTATAACCACATTAGGGATGAGTGGAAGGAGAGGAGAACCTGTCTTGACCTACTAGCTACGCTCTTTCTAATACACCCCAGGATGCCATTTGCCTTCTTGGCCACAAGGGCACATTGATGACTCACGGTCTTCCTGTTTTCCACCTGTCTCCCAGGTACTTTTCTCCAGAGCTTCTCTCCAACATATCACCCCCTAATCTATACTGGTTCTTTCCCAGATGCAAGACTCTACACTTGCCCCTGTTGAACTCCATTCAATTTCTCTCTGGTCAGCTCTCCAGCCTGTCTGTCTCACTGAATGGCAGCACAGCCTTCTGGTGTGGCAGCCACTCCACCCAGTTTGGTGTGATCAACAAGCTTGCTGACAGTGCACTCTGTGCCCTCATGCCGGTCATTGTCGAATATATTGAATAGTACTGGTCCCTAAGGGACTCCACTAGTCGCAGGCCTCCAACTAGACTCCATCCCATTGACCACAACTCTCTGACTTCTTTCCTTCAACTACTTCCCAATCCAACCCACTACCTGATCATCCAAACCACACTGCCTCAGTTTAGCTGCAAGGATGCTGTGGGAGACAGTGTCAAATGCTTTACTGAAATCAAGATAAACCACGTCCCCTGTTCTGCCATTATCTACCTGCCTGGCTATGTTCTCATAAAAAGCTATCAGGTTATTAAACGTGACTTCCCTTGGGTAAAACCATGTTGACCACTCCCAATGACCTTCTCATCCTTGATACACCTGGAGACAGCACCAAGAATAATTTGCTCCATTACCTTTTCAGAGATGGTGAGGCTGACCAGTCTTTAGTTACCCAAGTCCACTTTCTTGACATTTTTGAAGACCGGAGTGGCATTTGTCTTCCTTCAGCCCTCAGGCACCTCTCCCATTCCCCATGACTTACCAAAGACACTAGAGAGTGGTGTAGCAATGACTTCTGCCAGCTCCCTGAGCAGCTGTTTCTTCAGTATTTGGTTACCACACAACTTGCTCTGTCATGTAGTTGATGCAACAGCAGGCTGTCACAACTACTGGTAGACAACAAGCTGAACATGAGCCAGCACGGTGCCCCTGTGGGCAAGAAGGGTAGCCACATCCCTAGCCCTATTAACAAGTAGCCAGGTGAACAAAGGAAGTGATGTTTCCTGTACTCAGCACTTCTGAGATTGCACAGCAGTACTGTGCCCAGTTTTGGATTGCTCAGTACAAAAAGGTTATGGATATCCTGAGGCAAGTCCAGTGGAGACCACTAAGCTGATCAGGGGCTGGAGCACTAGACATATGAGAATGGGCTGAAAGAGTTATCTCTGGTTAGCCTGCTAAAAGGACTCAGGAGAGACTTTATTACTGTCTCCAACTGCCTGATCAGAAAACAGAGACAAGGTGGAGTCAAAATGTCCTCAGATGTGCACAATGATGAGAGACAACAGGCACAAGTCAGAACATGGGAAACTGAACAGATATTACAGGAAAAAGACTTCTGTGAACATAGTCAAATAGTGGAACAAGTGCCAGAGAGACATCCTTGGAGATGTTCAAGATTCAGCAGAACACAGCCCAGATCAATTTCATCTGACTGGACCTCTGAGAAAGGGGTTGGACTAAATGACTTCCAGAGGTCCTTTCCAAATTTAAACATTTGGTGTCTGTGTTTCTGGTAAACCTCCTGCACACAGGAAAACAAGAAGAGGATCTGTAACATTTCCAACTAATATGGAAGGTAAATGATGGAAACACAACTCTGTCTGAAAAGTGTTGGTGAGGGAATAAAACATGTAAGGGTTCTACATAGCAGACAAACATAAGAATTGTAGTAGCACAGAGAGAATCTGGAGATAGATAAATGAAGAAAAAACTTTGCTTTTAACCAAAGAAAATGGACAATATTGCAATATTGCCCAAGAATTTATTCAGCTTCTATCTCATTAATGGACATACCAAATTTTAGCATTTTCAGAAAGTAAAATAAAATGAATCAATATAATAGAAATATACATATATGAATACTTAAAACGTTAACATATCAAATAGAACCAAACCAAACTTGTAAGTGATTGAAAATGAAAAAAAAAAATACTGACATGAGAAATAAAACAATGTTTCCAGTCATAACTAGATTATTAATGGCTGAAACGTGCCCCTTTTGTGATATACATCTTCTTTTAAAGAAAATCTGTTTACAAAGGCCTCAGAATTCATGACATTACATGTTTTGTACAACAGTGGCACTAAGTTCTTCAACATTCAGCTAGAAGGATGTTTTTGTCCTGGAAAAAAAAAAAAAAAAAAAAAAAAAGAGTTTAATAACATATACATGTCACTTCCCTAAAAGACGACTTTTCATTAAATAAAAAAGTATACATACTAGTATTTATGAAGTGGTAGCAGTATAAATTTGACAGCCCTTTATCACATTGCTGCTGACAAAATATTCAGTCATCCTGTTTTAAAAACATTATATTGAAATATGACATTCCATTTCCTTACAGTTGAATGATGAAATCATTCTGTTTAATATATTTTTGTACTCTATCATGAGGCAGGTCATAACTCTCCTGCACACCTCTGAATCAGTATCTGAAGGGGGCCTACAGGAAGGCTGGGGAAGGATTATTTACAAGGTCCTGCAATGACAGGACAAGGGGCAATGGGCTTAAACTGGCAGAGGGGAGATTTAGACTGGATGTTAGGAGGAAGTTCTTTACAGTAAGGGTGGTGAGGCACTGGAACAGGTTGCCCAGGGAGGTTGTGGATGCTCCCTCCCTGGATGTGTTCAAGGCCAGATTGGATGAGGCCTTGAGTAACCTGTACTAGTGGGAGGTGTCCCTGCCTNAATAAAGATAAATGTGTAATTATATGTAGGTAACATTTGAAAGGAAGATGCCTAGTAAAGAGAATAAAACAGCTGCGCCTTCATCAGTACCTCCTCTTTACCAGCGTATGGTTAAGGAGAGTAGCTTGCAATCATTTCAGAAGCTTGATGCTCAACTTACACAGTACTTCAGAGTATTCAGCATGTGAATTCCTCGAAAATCCCTTCCACATCTTTTAGAAGTTCTAGGTGGTTTGGTTTTTTTGTTTTTTGGGTTTTTTTGAGGAAAACTGAACTAGAGGCATGGTTATGAATAGCTACCATAAAAGTCGCCCAACTCCTGATGACCCTTCAATAATTGCACAGCACATTGGCCAGAGATGCTAGAAATGAAGAAAAAAATAAGAAAAGTGATTTCAGATTAAAACCATTCAAATTAAAATGCCAGAAATCTGAAGCACTGAAAGGGTTTACAAAAGTCAAAATATCTGCACTTTGTTTCCCCACCCCTCACCTTAATCTATTGTTAACATTCCCCATACTTAATGTCCAGCCATCACTGAGATCAGTCCACTTTGGCTTGTGTTTTTACGTGTTTTTATGTGTCTTTTTATGTTTTGCATTCGTGGCAGAGTTGCACGGCCCAGGAAAAAGAAAACTTGAAAACAAAATAATATTTACAGAGACAATTCGTTCGTATGTTGACAGAAACTTCTGTGAAGCTTGAGACAATTATGAGTTGCTGTGATCACTAAGTAAGATTTGCTGCTGTTAAAACAGATCCCTTACTTTCTCATGCACTGAAACAGGAGAGGCAGCTTTGTGGTTACACTCTGCAATAGGTGCTGGCAGGGCAGTTTTGCCAGAGAGCCTCTCCAATCAAACTTGTCTTGTCAAATACTTGTCTAGTGACGTAACACTTTTGTGGGGCACAGCTCCACTGACTTGGTACAACTATTTATGCTCAAAGATTTGGACCACTTTCTTTTTTTTTATTTACCAAAATATCAAGCATTGTAATTCTTACTATAGTAAGGCTTTCTGTAACTAGTATGTACCACTCGAGCAACATTAAATAACAGCCTATGCTACCTTAATTATGCAAAATACAGTGCTGTGAGCTGAAAGTGAGAATCTTAATTACATAAGTCTTCATATTGGATGATGATGTATTGTGAGAAAAGCTTCCTATAAATCCTTCTGCTCACAAATCATTCTGTTTTGACTGTGAAATCTTAACTATTATCATTAGCCATTTGTGGTAGACAGTTCATTACTCGATGTTATTACCTTAACAGCCATTCAAGGCAGAAATAGCACAGGTGCTTTATTCCATATTATAACAATCTCACCATTCCAGATGCCAAAATCAATCATTCATGTGCACTCTGAATAATCACAGCTGATTGAATCAGGTAGGGATTTTGGAAATGCACTCGAGAGCTCAGTCAAAAATAGATTCTGATGCTACATTTCTGAGTTATAAAATATTTTTCATAGCTTTCAAGATGATGAGCAAATAGCTTAGAATAATACCCATTCAAATCAACCATAAATAAACAATATTTAAGGTTCACTCTACAAATACTAAATTGATTCATTTAAAAAAAATAAATAAACTAGACATTATCATTAGGAGAAAACCAAATCTTTAGTCTGAATTCACTCCAGCACTCCACATGTGATAGAAAATTCCGTAACACTGATCTAAATAACCTCAGTGCAGTGTGAGTTTTTATATGCATCAGGATGATTTTGGTGGCTGGTGCTGAAGGTTGGATAGAGTTTTCACAACCCGTCCACACTGACACACTCTGTCTTAAGGAGGACGTGTGTTACTTTTCATCTATTCTGCACTTTTACAGAATCACAGAATCACTTTGGTTGGGGAAGACCTTTAAAATCATCAAGCCCAACTATTAGTATCTTATATGAGTCCAACCATTATACATTATATATATATATATGTTATACATATATATATGCATACCTATACATATATAATACAAATTCTGGTCCAAACTTGAGACAAAATTTCTGTTTTCTATTCAGTCACTCTGATTTGCATTCTACCAGGTGGAAGAAGGGACTGGATAGGAAACAGACTGTGCCATGCTAATCTCTTCACTTAAAAAAAAAAAAAGATGGGGTTTGGATTCATGTTTGTGAAGGAAATAATAAAGATTTCCTCTCATGGTTCACAAAACAATTTTAGTTAGCATAGCAGCATGAGCAGTGAATGTGTAAGAAGTAAGGAGTGATAAAATACAATAATGCAGAGCAAAATACCAGAGCATTAACACTGGAGATGTTAAGTGAAAGACTAAACCTTGCAAAGCATAACCGCAAACATTCTGTCTCTGGTCTTGTAGAAAATTATCTCTTCTGTTCCCTTCTCCCTTTGGACCCTTGTCTAGAAATAGATATTATGCAAAGCCTACAATATAAGATACTGTACAAACGTCACACTAAAATACAGGTCCATTGCAGTACAAGAACTTTGACATTAGTAAACTATCTGAAGTGAATCAAGGGAAAAACAAATTAAAACAAATTCTTTCAGCACACTGATGGTTCAACACATTTCCTTCCTGACTGATGATGAGAAATGTTGAAATGTAAATTCTATTTGTCTTCACATTTAGATCTGTTTATGGTTTCACTGTACACAAAGCTTTTCACAGGGAAAAAGAAATACTGTGATTGCATCTTTTAAGACTTTAAATTTTGTACTGTATGCATAGATAAGGTCATCACAGTTTTCTGTGACATGGCTCCAAAATGCCTTCTTGCATTAGAGGGTTAGAATTTTGTAACCAAGGCCAAGACTTCTGGGCACTGGGTTCAGTACCTAATCATTAAGTCTCAGCAAGATCAGGAAGGAAAACAAAATGAAATACAATGAGATAAGCTGTAAGGTCTTTAGGCATATAAATTTCCATTTGAAAATGCCTTTGAATGCAAGAGCAATGTCTTCCACTATTGTGTATTCCACTAGTCTTCCACTGTTGTATATACACAAAGATTAATATTTCTACAGTATTTCTTCCTCTCCCACCACTCTTTTTTGTATTATCATTTAATCATCTGCTTAAACTAGAAAAGGGGTTATTTTTCATGTGGTTATACAAGGAAATAAAACTTGTGAAGTCATGTTACGTGTTCAGTGCTGCCATTAAGAGATGTTTTTATTTTTCTTTGGACACCAAAAATTTCCCTAGTAAAGATGAGGAAGCAGGGAAGGAATGAGGAGAAACACACAATGGGAACAGGGTTACTTGAGTTCTTTTGTGCACAAAATTATTTTCTTCTCATGTTTTCATTGACAGATGGTCTTATTAGACACAGCGTTCATCCTGAATGAGATGATTACAACATTTGTGCCTTTGAAGAATTAATTAGAACTACATCACTGAAAAATACATTTTCCTGTGCCTCTTAAGGAGCTAAATAAGGCTGCCTTTCAACCACGTTCCTGGTTTTATTTCACTGAAGCTTCCTGCACCTCCAAATCATCCTGAAGCTCCTATGTTCTTCAGGATTTACAAGCTGAGGTGAAGCAAGAGGCACCACAGCACAACTCAGAAAAAGACTATCTAGCTCCTTAAGTCAATTTCTGACACCCCAGGGTGTTGGGGATCACGGATGGACAATTGAGTCTGTATACCGAAAAGAT
>VWZE01024901.1:0-13328 GCA_013396675.1 Eubucco bourcierii
CCTTACCATTCTATGATTCTATGATTCTATGTAAGACTGCTTGCTTTATTTTACCACCACAGCAGTGTCCAGTCTTAAGATGGTCTTCAGTCTGCTCTGGCAGCCATGGAAACAGTGAGGATGAGCACCCTTCTCCCCAGGAGATATTCCTTGTGTCATATGATCATAGAATCTGTCACAAGGGAGGGATTTGTGGAAGTCACACTGCCTTGGCAGCGGCAGGGGAGAGCCAAAGTGCTCTGGTCTGCCCAGTTCAGAATAGCAGCCAAGAAATTGGTTGCTGTGTGGTCCAAGAGCGGCTGGGTCTGGGTGCTGCTGGCAGCTCTCTGAAATGGACCCCAGGACTTGGCAAGCTTGCAAATTTGCAGAGAATGTTGCAAAAGTGGGGAGAGGCATCCAAAAGCAGGGAATGTGCAAAACCCAGAGCTGTCCAATAGTGAGGATGATCCAAAACGGGAGCTCTGTCAAGGTGGGAATTCTTTTTTAGGCGGGAACCCTTTTAAGGCAGGAACCTCATGTCTTTGCCCTTGCTCTATTTGTGCTTTTTCTAGACAAAGTGTCCATGTACCAATTTATACTGTGCACAAAAACTCAGCCAACCAGAAACCCAATTCCCAGTGTGGATTGCTATGCAGCTCAGCACACAGGTGGGGAAAGGTGCCTGCTGCTGTTACCCCCTCAAGCCCACAGGGTGCAGGGCAGAAAGCAGTTTTCATGCCTTCTCTCCTCCCCATTCAAACCCACAGTGCAGGGGGAAAGGGAGGAATTTAGAGTGCTCCAGAACAGGGCATTCTGTGGTGGTAAGCCAAAACAGGCCAAATGTGAGTCCTGGCATGTCCAGACATGGTCCCCTGCTCACCCTCCCCGTTCCAGAGTGAGGAGAGATGTGGGAAAGAGAACACAGGAACCTGGAGCCACAAAGTCTAAGGACCATAGCTTCTTCAGACATGTTTTGCTTCTGTTTACTCTGTGTGGTAAACAAGGAGTACACACTTGGCATATGCTTACCTGGTGCAAGGCCCATGTCTTCGCAAATTTGGGTAAAGCTTGGCCATGCCTTCACCTAATATGGTAAGCTCTGGAAAAGTGCAATTCTTATTGGTTAATGGTTCTGTTTATCTCAGTTGCTTGTTGGACGAGTTGATCCACAGGCAATTGATAATAGTAGGCCACGGTTGTAAACAACTTACCTTCTTACTTAATACTTAGTTTTGTTGCCTTATACTGTGTTTCCTAGATTCTGCCGTGCCTCAGTTTACCAGGGAGAAGCACAAGAGCCCTATATCACCGTGGTGTGTAGCCTTGCATTCTAGACCTCACCACTTCTGCACATAGCCCAAACCTCTGCCAGAAAGTAACGACAACCTAGACTGTGCAGAAGAGGTGAGACCAGAAGATCCAAGTGCCCTTGAGTAAGCTGCATTACTGCCGCTCATATTTGACCTCACCTCAGTTCACACTGAGGGAGAAGGTAAGTTACTGCCAAGCAGCAAGAACACTGTCTTGTGCACACCTGGAAACCCCTCTGTGCAGAGCCCAGAGATCCAGAAGGAGTCCAAGCCCCAGTCAGAGGACTGTGCAGACCTGGACACCCTACGATTCTTGGGGGAAAACTCTAAAAGCTTTTACTGGTTACCATATCAATGACAACACCCCTCAGGAGTGTTTTAGGTACTATTAAATGCAACCCTGGTAAACTCCAGAGAATTCAGGTCATGAGTAAACTGAACTGTGCTGGTTTGAGGCTAATTGAAATATTTTAGAGAGATAAATGAAATCCTTAGCTGTGAGAAGAAAACCAACAACAGCACTCATTCTTCTGCTGAGAAAGCAACCAGTCAAAATATAGCTCAGACACTCACTACTCACACACTGCTCAGTTCTCAGTTGTTGTTCTTCTTTCTCTTGGGTAGTCTGTGGTTGCTTTCTCCCTTAACACTAAGCCAACCTAACCCTTTATTTCCCCTAACCTCCTTGTCGTCTTTTTGACATCTCACCTCAGATCTCTCCAGATTTATCATGTGAGATATACAGGGATTGATCTGGTTATTGCTTAAGGGAGGGAAAGAGGGGGAAGTGGGGGGAGGAGGTTTGGGTATGGATCCTCCTGGCAATCTGATTGGTTTGGAGGGAATTTTGTGTTTCTGTATTACTTTTAACTTCTATATAACCATTTATTGTGTATATCTCTGCTTGTACATTGTGTTAAACTGTAACTAGAGCTTCAGTCTTTATCTTCCAGCTGGCTCAGTCTAGTCTGGGTGATTTCAATGTGTGTGTGGGGCAGGTACCTCCCAAACCATCACACAACCTTATTTCTATAAAGCCTCTGTGTAATTAAAAACTCTGTTCCTACTCTGTTCCTTCTCTGCTTTAGCAGAAAGAAGCCTCTTGAGTCCCTCTAGAGGGCAAGCAGCATGTTGTACCGCAGGAGACTCTTTCCAAAAGTTCACTCTTTTGCATTTTCCTGGTTTTGCTAAATTGTTTGAAAATTGTTTATACTGCCCTATGCACTGTACATACCCTGTAATCTTTTTGCACAACCGAGCACAAAAGACCCTGTAAATAATTTAAGAGAATATGTTTTATATTAATAAATAATTTTAAAATATGCCAGTCTTGTCATAATTCATAATTAAATAACAAGCACATCACTTTCAAAGCAAGAGACAGCTTGTAGCCTGGCAAGAAGCCAGTCAAGAAGTCTGTCATTCTCCTCCCTCCCTCTCCAGAGAGGTGTATGTGTGAGCTGGCTGGCATTCCATGCACACTTGCACCTGCTGCACCAACATCCCTATGAGAAGAAGATTACTTTCCCACTTGAGGGTAAGATATGCCAATTAACTCAGCCAGCAACCAAAATCTAGGAAAGAGTAAGAGGAGGACAGGAGGGAGGAAGTGACTGCTGAAAACCAGGAGATGATAGAAGAGGCAGAAGCAAGAGCCTGGGTTCACTTAGATAATGAGTGATCAGTCTCGGGAGGACACAGTGGTCTGGAAGCATGTCAGCTGCTGGTAGATGAGCATCCTGCCCTCTGTGACTATAGTTCAGTTAAGCAATGCTCTTGATTCAGATTACTTGTCTTTGGGCTCTGAAGCAAGAATTGACCAAACTCTTGCTTCCTCTTTGGAAAACCAAAGAAAACAAGAGGCAGCCACAGCAATAGGTGTCAAAATCCTGGAGCAGGATTTGCAGACATCATTTTACAATTTACAAACTTTTCAGAGTGGATTAAAATATTTTTTTAGAGTTTCCCTAGCAGGTGGAAAAGTAGGATGTCTGAAGGTCCCTGTTCCCATTTGTGGCTCCTAATATGGATAATACAGTAGGGGGCATGTCACTGCTGCAGGGCATTGCGAAGCTGCCATAAAAGCTCAGCAAGTCTTTTGTTGTTGACATCATGGATGAAGGCATCTTCTATTCTTTGCGTGACTCCTACCACGTAAAGCGAATCAGTAACTATGTTGAGGGGAGTTGTGAGATCTTGCTGGTTCTGATTACACAGGTATTAGTATTGTGTTGCTTATGGAAACGCATTATAACGCTTCTGTCAAAAACAACAAAGCAGACTTGGATTGCTCAAAATAAAACAGGAGGATTTGTGGGGAAACATTCTGTATCAACTGGACATGTGAACAATCCTAGTTCTGCTAACTGCTAAATTGTAAGCTGAAGTTTCATAGCCTACATGAAAAGTTTATCCAAAGGGCCAAGGACACCACCTGCAACCGGTCCACAGAGGAATGAGAAACAACCACCAAAGGCAGGAAGATCAAAAGCAAAACAATGGGTGTCTGAACAGCTAGTGATGAGCCAACCATCTTGGTGGCCTCCAAGTTCACTCCTTAAGGACTCAAACCAATCAGTTAATGTGTATAGCTTGTCCCTTAAGGATTTGGGCCAATTGCATAACAATGAGCTAAGCATTGTGGTTTGTTAAGAGGTATATAAGGGCATTATCCTGTTCAATAAATGAGCAATGACCTAACCATACTGGTATTGTGTCTTGACTCCATGGTGTTCTCTCCAACGTGTCCTCTTTCCTGCAGTTGCTTCTCCCCAAAACAGAAGGATGAAGAGCAGAAAAACATCTGTGGGCAAACCAGGACATGTATAAGCCTATTTTGGCCTGCTTAGGCCTACCACAACACTAATACACTGTGACCTATAAACAGACTCTTTGAGTTTATAGAATTTTCTGACCCCTTCTTCAATAAACCTTGTTTGTAATGAAGCTGAAGTGCACCAGAAAATAGATGGAGTTTCTGGAACAGTGGCACTGTGATACAACTCCCATGTGTTTTTTTATGGTCATGTTAGTGGCATAATCTGTATCCTTCAGTCACTGAAGATGCTTCCCAGAAAATTTGTCAGTTCTCTTTCACAATTGCTTAAAATTGTTTAAGTACACCACTTGTAAGCTAATGTTTCTCAAGTACTAAGGAACTCCACTCACATGGGCCATGAGTTTCTGAGTTGCTGTTGTCTCCTGTGTATGTTTGTATCAGTATTTAGTGGCATAACATGTTTAAGTCTTGGAAAAACTCTGTTGGTACAATTAACTTCTGGTTGTACAGCATAAAACTGGTCACCTCAACCTTCTGCTAGATTCTGCATCAAAAATGATCTATTTTTACATATAAGATACAAATATGCAAGTTGGAATATTTCACCTGGCTCTTCTTTTTGTATGATAATTCCTCAGGTTTCTCTACTTAACACCAAAACTTATCCAGGCAACATAAGTATTTAATTATATGTCTACTGTTATATACTGTCCATAGTGCCAATGCGTAGTGTTAACTCTTTGGATCACAAAGACTTATAAGGTGGTTTTTGCTATGTTAGTAGCTCACAGACAAATGCCTATTTGTGTTGATAATAATGACAGTGATTGAAGGTAAAAATGTTGGAAGTATAGAATCACAGAATCATAGAATGGTTTAGGTTGGAAGAGACCTCAAAGGTCATCCAGTTCCAACCCCCTGCCATAGGCAGGGACACCTCCCACTAGTACAGGTCATTCAAGGTCTCCTCCAACCTGGCCTTGAACACCTCCAGGGAGGGAGCAGCCACAACCTCCCTGGGCAACCTGTGCCAGTGCCTCACCACCCTCACTGCAAACAACTTCCTCCTAACATCCAGTTTCAATCTCCCCTCTTCCACTTTAAACCCATTGTTCCTTGTCCTGGCGTTCCAAGACCTTGTCAGTAGTCACTCCCCAGCCTTCCTGTAGCCCCCTTCAGATTCTGGAAGTCTACTCTAAGGTCTCCTGGAAGCCTTCTCTTCTCCAGGCTGCAGAACCTCAAACCTCTCAGCCTTTCCTCACAGCAGAGCTGCTGCAGCCCTCTGATCATTTTTGTGGCCCTTCTCTGGACCTGTTCCAACAGTTCAATATCCTTCCTGTGCTGGGCTCCAGAACCAAACCGTAGGAGAAGACAAAGTAGCTGAGATATAGGAAGTATACCCACAGATGATCCAGCTTAATGCTACCTATCATTTGTATGAGAAAATTAACAGATCATGAAAAGTTAGGTGCTGTTTTGAGGTTGGAAAGTAACTTTAGCAATAGAAGGGCAAATCCTTACTCCAGGACTACTGGCAAAATAAAATGAAAACCTAGTATGAAACCTAGGATGTGGACACATGCCTGTGTTGTTCTGCTGGACTTTGCATGAAAAACTATAATTTCCCCTTGCATTTTACACTTTATTCACTTAATTTTTCTTAATTTTTTTTTTTTTCTGTAATAAGTAGTTGGTGGCATCCTGGTTTCCAATATATTTCCATAATGAGTCCATATATGTTTGGGATCACCAGATGCTACAGAATCAGGCAATGTTGGTTAATTGGTTAGGGGAATTAACAAGGCAGGAATTATAAAATCTGTAGTTATTTTATTTCCAGTAACCCTGCCCACAAACTATCTACAAATTAGTTAGAATGGGGTCAAAAATTTGGTTGGGAAAATCTTCACAAGGATGCTTATAGGGAATTTAGTAATTCAGGAAAATCAGAAAGTTGGAAAAGGTTTCAGGAAAATCAGAAAGTTGGAAAAGGTTTGCTATAAAAACAGTTTTGCCACACTTACAAATAAAAGGCAACCTGGAGCCCTAGGGAGCGTCTGTGCTACTCATGGCGGCAGAGTAGGAATTTGGAGCTGCTCCCTTGGCTCCTCTGCAGCAGTTCTTTGAGGTAGTGGCTTGAACTGCAGAGTGTAATCCAGTGGCAGATCAATGCAGCACAGGATTCAATGCAGTAAACCTACCAGAGTCCAAAATGACCACAGACACAGCTTCCACAGGTGAAGATCATGGGGCAGATAGTGGGCAAAGCTCAGGTTGCTCAGCAGCATACCCACGAACAGCATCTATTTAAGGCAGAGGCAGTTCCCTGCAACAGGCAGGCAGGATGCGGCAGTCCAAAAGCGGGGACTGTGCTTTCTCCTCACCGTTCTTCCAGGTGCCCCTCAAGGATTCAATGCAGTAAACCTACCAGAGTCCAAAATGACCACAGACACAGCTTCCACAGGTGAAGATCATGGGGCAGATAGTGGGCAAAGCTCAGGTTGCTCAGCAGCATACCCACGAACAGCATCTATTTAAGGCAGAGGCAGTTCCCTGCAACAGGCAGGCAGGATGCGGCAGTCCAAAAGCGGGGACTGTGCTTTCTCCTCACCGTTCTTCCAGGTGCCCCTCAAGGTCCAACTCAAGGACCAACTCCAGGTCCGAGTCACAGTCCCAGCCAAGGTCCCAGCCAAAGTCCAGCACAAAGTCCCCCACTGGAAGTCCCCCACTGGAAGTCCAAATAAATAATGTGTCCCGTTGCTACATATGTATGCTGGGGTGATTTGCTCTCCCTCGTTCAAGCCTGTGGGGGTGGGGTAAAGTACTTGGTGCCTGCTTCTTTCACATTCCAAACCCCTGGAGCCAGAGGTGGGGGGATAACAGAACAGTTTCACACCCCATTCAAACCTCCAGTGAGGCAGGGACTTAGAAGTGCCCTGCCACAGTCCGGGATCACTAGGTGTGGGGGGTGAATGATGCAACAAGGGACAATCGTCGATATCAATGTGATACAGTCAAGATTGCCCCTTTATTGCAGCAAGTCATCATGGACTTATACAGGATAGACTGTTTGGTCACCATGCTGGCTGGTCACTATGCTGATTACAGGTAACTCTTCATGATCTGTTCACACACTGATAAGGACCAATACAGTCACCAGTCAGGCACCATGTTTTGCTATGCTACATCCTTGTTTAACATAGCTACATCCTACATAGCTACTTTCTTATCTTGAATGACTCATATCAGAAACAGCTGCACTAGCAGTTCTCCCTCGCTAGTAGGATGCAATAGTTAATACTTTTCTCAAGTTCTACTTTCATCAGACAGCTTTAGCATTATGAATAGAGAACAGGCTTTTGTTTAGAACAAGTGCTTAAGCATGTGTGTGTAGGCACCAGTGTACATATATATACACATTATCAACTCATCCTGTTGTTAGTGCAGTATCATTCCAGTGGTGTGAGTATTACAGTTTTTTTTTACCACCAGAATTCCTCCATGTATCTTCTTTCTATGTGATCATTTAAGGATACTACCCTGTAGATGTAATTTTCTCTCTTTTTCTGCAGAAGGTAGCATTACAAAGATAGATGAAGCCAGATTTCAAACTTATCAGTAGTCTGTGGGGTTTTGTGGAAATAAAAATAAAGTAATGTAATTGCCTGAAAGATTTTTGCATTCGTTGTAGAACATCTGGTGAACAGATGCATTCTAAAGACAGTTATTCAGCTAATCTCACTCAATAGCTTTAAGGTGCTATCCAGCAACAAACGGCAGAAATAACTGATGGTTCATGCCTAATAAGAGCCTATTCCTGGTAAACTTTTGGAAGGCAGTTTCCAGGCAGTTCAGGATACAAGGCAGCACAAATACAAGAGCAGAGAGCAGATACAAGGGCAGAGCACAGGTTGTGCTCCCTGCTCTTCTCCTTTTATACATAGAGCCCAAGACTAATGGGCCTTTGGACACAGACTAGCCAATCAGAATGGCAGTTAACCAAGTTTGACCATATTGGTCTTGCTTTACCCAAATCTGGGCAGAGCACAGGCCTTACACAAGGCAACCCTGTGTACCTTGTTAACCACAGGGATACAAACAAGTCTGGGCAGGCCACAGTCCTCAGACTCAGTGGCTCCAGGTTCTTTGTCTTATGTCTTGTGGTTGCTTCACCCAAAACAGAAGGAGAGAGAGCAGAAAAACACATCTGGGCAAGCCAGGACACGTATAAGCCTATTTTGACCTGCTTAGGTCAACCACAACCCCTACAATGTCCCTTACCTGGGCACCAGGGAGACAGCAGACCTCTCTATGAAACAGGTTTGGTCTGCACATCAGGCTCTCTGCTCCCTTCAGCAGGAAGTCTCCTATAACAACGACCCTCTGAGTTTCCTTTTCAGGGTCAGTTGTGATGGTTGGCCTGAGGCAACCTGTCTCTGGTGCAACTTACGGCCTTTTTGAGTCCTCATGCTTGCTCACGACCTGTTCCTCATGCAGAGCCTCATACCTATTCTGCAAGGGCACTGTTGGCAGTGCACTTCATAAAGGAGCATGCTTGCTCCATTTGTGTTATTTGCTCCATCAGGCAGGGACCTGTTCAAATTGAACTTGCTCATGTGGGTCACAACACGGAGGTTGAGAGGCTTGCTGATGAGAAGATGTCAAATCTCCTACTCCACTAAGAGTCATCTCCTGTTCTGTTTTTGTAGAGATCAGATTGTGGAAATAGTAAACTTCCCTTTCACAGTCCCTTATAGTTCTTAGTCTTTCCACATCTTCTTGTAGGACAGCCACCATGTTCATCAGATCTCTGATCTGCTCATACCTAACACGTGTTGTCCCTGCAACCCTCCATATCAAGTACCAGGCTCCAGCAGTCATTGCAGCAAGCTCCCTAAACACCTGCATGCTTCTATGTGGCCTCTGTTTGGGTGCCCGCAGTTTTTCTACTACCCCTTGTTTGAGTAGTGTGAAGGTTTGGGAGTTCCCCGCCCCCCCACACTTTGTAAAATGACCCAGACTAGAACTCAGTCAGCTAGAAGTTAAGAGATGAAGCTATATTTACAGTTTTGCACAATGTACAGCAGAGATATACTCTATATACAGGAGTATTTACAGAAATATACAAGTAAAAGGTAATACAACAACACAACTCCCCTCCCAGAAATCAGAGACCCCAGGAGGGGCTCCCAATCACCCTTCCACCTTCTCCCCACCCCTGTACCTTACCCCAAGGTTTGCCTTATGTGCAAGGTAAATTAGGAGGATCGGTCAGGGAGATTAGAAGAAAAGTGGTTAGTGAAAATTAATTGGCAGAGGAGCCAGAGCCAGAAACTGCTAGATCGCCCCAGTAGCTTCTGTTCCAGCAAGAGTCAGACAGAGACTCACTTATCTATATGTTTTGGTTAGTGTTCCCAAACAATTTCTTAGCAAGCATATGAGTGAAGTAGACATCACCATTTTTTCCTTTCACAGCCTATAGTGTAATTTTCTCTATTAAAATATTCTAATTAGCCTCAAACCAGCACAAGTAGTAACCATGCCTTTGGGTAACCTCCCTCTCCCTTCGTTTTCCCCCCATCAGCAAAGGCTCTTGCTGCCTCTTCTCCTCCCAACCATCTGCCAGGTTCTCTTTGGGTCTGGCAGGGTTTCTGTGGCAACCCTTCCCCTTCTACATCACTCCTCATGTGCCCAGGCATGTAAGCAACCTTAGCCTGATGTCCCTTCTCCCCTCTTCAGGAGCTCCTGAGTGGGTAGCCTCTTTTCTCCTAAAAGAAAGGAAAGAAAAGCCAGAACAAGTGCCTGAGCTAGTCCCTGCTGTCTCTTCTCCTTGCAACCATGCACTGGGTTCCACCACAAAAGAGTAAATAACCACTCTTCAACAGAATTTGAAAGCTAAATGAAAATAATATTAGAATACAAGCAAAATACTTAATATAAAAGGTAAGAATCACACACAAACATATATATATACATACACATGCACATACATATAACCCAATGGTAGCCCAGATGCCCCTGGACAAAGCCTGGAGACTGCTGTGCAGTTAACAAATATCATCTCTGCCTGTTCCCTCTTCTGTTCTTACCATAACTCAAACAAGGCAAAGAGGAAGCAAGCAAAGTACAGAAGGAGAAAAAGGGGAAAAGAAGAAAGAACAAGCTGTGCTTCAGATTATATATCAATCTGCAGGACAAATGGGATGGGATAATGATACTTTGTAATGTTCTGTTCAACCCCTTTGGGACATCCGGCCCTCTGGACTCTCGAATTCTCTGGAAAATTTTATTTATAATAATACATTAGTCCTAAACCTATAACACTCCACTCTTTTATCCTATTCCATTTCCTGCTATTCAAGTTATTTATCTAATGATAAACAGTTTGTATATGGTGAGTAGTGAAGTCCAGGTTGTAGCTCATTCTCCATTCTGACTGTCTCTCAGGTATAGGTCTTTCGTGTCCTACTCACGCGATCCAGCTGCTAGTGCTGCTGTTCCTGTTATGAGTCATTCAAGATAAGAAAGCAGCTATGTAGAAGGTACTTAGGTTAAACAAGGATGTAGCAAAGCAAAACAGGGTGCCTGACAGTGACCATATTGGTCCTTATCAGTGTGGGAACAGGTCATGAAGAGCTGCCTGTAACCAGCATGGTGTGTGACCAGGCAGCCTATCCTTTATAAGCACATGCTGACTTTCTGCAATAAAGGGGCGACCTTGGGAGCACCAAATTGGTGTCTGGTTGTCCCTCCTTGTGTCATCTGTTCTGTCACACCTAGCAATCCCCAGTGTCATGTGATTCCGTAGCATTTTGGTGATTTATGACACTCTGGTCACCTCTGACGTGGTATTTTGGTGATTCTGCCACATAGGTCAATGCAAAGTTGAGTAAACAGGAAACAGTCTGTCTCCCAGGAGATGAGACAAAACAGGACTCCTGGGTGACATGGTGTCCATCCTCATGTACTGTAGGTTCCTCTTGAGTTCTTCTTCTGGATGCTACTTTGCACCTGAAAAGAGACATACGAAACCTCTCAACACCCTATATAATACATTCTGAACTTAAACTCTCTCAGTTAAAGTTAGATTGTCTCCCCAGACAATGACATCATCGATACACTGCAAACGGTCTGGAGGTCCACCCTTCTTCAGTGCAGCTGGACCATGGTATGGCAAATTGCTGAACTGCGTTTCCACCCCTGAGGTTAACGATTCCAAGTGTACTGGGTACCCCTCCAGGTGAAAACAAAGTGAGGTTTGCATTCTCTGCTGTGGGAATACAGAAAAAAACATCAGCAATGTCTATGGTAGCACATGCCACTTGGCTTCTTTGGGTTCCAGCTCATACAGGAGTTCCAGCACATCTGGTACAACTGCGCTCATGGGTGGAGTCACTTCATTCAGGCCACAAAAGTTGACTGTAAGCCACCACTCTCCATCTGGCTTTTGCACAGGCCATATCAAACTGTTGGAAGGTGAATGAGTCTTCTTGATGACATTTTGGTTTTCTAATTGATGGATCAGTTTATGTATGAGCACCGAAGAGTCATGGTTAGTTCTCTATTGCCTACAATGTAAAATAAGAGAAGCAATTGGCAGTTTCATATCTAGTGCTGTCCCACAACTGCAGGTTCATTTAAGAGTTCAGGTCTAGTTGTTCTTTGCCTTCAGTTTTGACAGTTGCTATTCCAAAAGCGCACTTGTAACCCTTTGGGTCTTTCAAACACCCTTCTCACAGAAAGTCACTTCCCAGAATGCAAGGTGCATCTGGGTCAGTTAGAATAGTGCGTTTATCCCAATCACTCCCAGTCAGGTTTATTTCAGCCTGCACTTGAGAACCACCAGTAACTTCTAAAATAGTTATAGATTCTGTCCCTCTGTAATTCACACTTACCAGAGTACACTGAGTCCCTGTGTCTACCAAGGTTTTGTATTGCTATGTAGAGACACGCAATGAACTCTGCCAGGTCGTGCAGAATCAACTTTATTACAGTTCCCTTGATTTTGTTTCTCACTGAAACATCTAGTTCTTTTACCAGATTCGTGTTTCTTTCCCACAAGGAAGGTGTGCTGGTTTGAGGCTAATTGGAATATTTTAATGGAAAAAAATAGATTATAGGCTGTGAAAAGCAAACACCGGTGATTTCTGATTCAATCATAGGCTTGCTGAGATGTATAAGAACAACACAAACATAGATATGATACAAAGAATTTCAGTCTCTCTAGCTGTGGGTTTTGTCTGCTGGCTTCTCTGCTAACCCAACTAAACACTGGTTCTGACCCCCCCTTGCCCATCCTCCAAACTCACCTTGTGCATAAGGCAAACTCTGGGGTAAGGCAGAGAGGTAGAAAGAAGGTGGAAGGGTGGTTGGGAGCCTGAGTGGGTGGTGTGATGGTTTGGGAGTTACCCACCCCCCCACATTTTGTAAAATCACCCAGATTAGACTCAGACGGCTGGAAGTTAAGGCATGAAGCTATATTTAGAGCTTAGCATAATATACAAGCAGAAATATACACAATATACAGGAATATTTACAGAAATATACAAGTTAAAGGTAATACAGAAACACAACACCCCTCCCAGAAATCAGAGTCCCCAGGACGGGCTCTCAACCACCCTCCTTCTCCCCACCCCTCTACCTTACCCCAGGGTTTGCCTTACACACAAGGTGAATTTGGAGGACTGGTCAGGGGGGTTAGAAGGAAAGTGGTTAGTTAGGTTACTTAGCTGAGAGGAGAAGGCTAAGTGTTTTATCTATGTTTTGTGTTCTTAGTCTTATACATCTCAGCAAGTCTATGAGTGAAGTAGACATCACCATTGTTTTCTTTTCACAGTCTATAATTTTCTCCATTAAAATATTCCAATTAGCCTCAAACCAGCACAATCCACCCTGTCTATTTCACTCAGAGCTTCGCTAAGAACTATCTAATCTAAAACATATTTACAATAATGAATATCAGAAGTTCAGTTCACACTTCGTTCCAGCTATCTCAGATGTAGGTGATTCAAAAGCTCAGAAAACAGGAAACAGTTTGTCTCCTCACAGATAACATGAGAGTAGGGACTCACAGGTAACATTGGGTTTGTGTTCATGTACTGTAGATTTTCTTGTAGATTCTTTGGACACCATGAAATACCTAGAACAGAAAACTCCTCTAGCAGCTTGTATTATACACTCTGAATTTAACCTTTCTCAGCTAGGGTTAGATTTCTCTGTGGAATACACTGGATTTCACCATTCTCCTGCATTACCCAGTA
>VWZE01024902.1:0-17248 GCA_013396675.1 Eubucco bourcierii
ACCATTCTATGATTCTATGATTCTATGATCTCTGAAGGTCCTTTTCAACCTCTAGCATTCTGTGATTTTGTGGTTCTGTGGATACAGCTCCTTGAACCACCTATACTAAATCATTGCAGTGAGGTATTACACAGCTTTGACTTCCCTCTGGGACCTGATGGGATCCATCCTAGGGTGCTGAGAGAGCTGGCAGATGAGCTGGCCAAGCCACTCTCCATCATCTTCCTCCACTCTCCATCTCCATCTGGCTCACAGGAGAGGTCCCTGACGATTGGAAACTGGCCAATGTGATCCCCATCCACAAGAAGGGACGGATGGAGGAACCTGGGAACTACAGGCCTGTCAGTCTGACCTCAGTGCCAGGGAAAATGATGGAGCAGTTTATCTTGGGGGCAATAACTGCACACCTGAAGGATGCCCAAGGGCTCAGGTCCAGCCAACATGGATTCAGGCAGGGCAGATCCTGCCTCTCCAACCTGATCTCCTTCTATGATCGGGTGACCCACCTGGTGGATGTGGGGAGGCCTGTGGATGTGGTCTACCTGGACTTCAGCAGGGCCTTTGACACTGTCCCCCACAGCAAACTGCTGGCTAAGCTGTCAGCTCGTGGCTTGGATGCCAACACTCTGCGCTGGGTTAGGAACTGGCTGGAGGGCCGAGCCCAGAGAGTGGTGGTGAATGGTGCCACATCCAGCTGGAGGCCAGTCACTAGTGGAGTGCCCCAGGGATCAGTGCTGGGCCCCATCCTCTTTAACATCTTCATTGATGATCTGGACGAGGGCATTGAGTCAGTCATCAGCAAGTTCGCAGATGACACCAAGCTGGGGGCTGATGTTGCTGGGTTGGAGGGCAGAAGGGCTCTGCAGCAGGACCTCGACCGCCTGGACAGATGGGCAGAGTCCAACGGGATGGCATTCAACAAGTCCAAGTGCCGGGTGCTGCACTTTGGCCACAACAACCCCATGCAGAGCTACAGGCTGGGGTCGGAGTGGCTGGAGAGCAGCCAAACAGAGAGAGATCTGGGGGTGCTGATTGACACCCGCCTGAACATGAGCCAGCAGTGTGCCCAGGTGGCCAAGAAGGCCAATGGCATCCTGGCCTGCATCAGGAATAGTGTGGCCAGCAGGAGCAGGGAGGTCATTCTCCCCTTGTACTCTGCACTGGTCAGGCCACACCTCGAGTACTGTGTCCAGTTCTGGGCCCCTCAATTTAGGAAGGACATTGAGGTGCTTGAACGTGTCCAGAGAAGGGCAACGAGGCTGGTGAGAGGCCTGGAGCACAAGCCCTATGAGGAGAGGCTGAGGGAGCTGGGACTGTTTAGCCTGGAGAAGAGGAGGCTCAGGGGGGACCTTATTGCTGTCTACAACTACCTGAAGGGTGGTTGTGGCCAGGAGGAGGTTACCTTCTTCTCTCAGGCAACCAGTGACAGAACAAGAGGACACAGTCTCAGGCTGCGCCAAGGCAAGTTTAGGCTGGAGGTGAGGAGGAAGTTCTTCACTGAGAGAGTAATTTGTCACTGGAATGGGCTGCCCAGGGAGGTGGTGGAGTCACCGTCCCTGGAGGCGTTCAAGGCACGTTTGGACATGGCACTTAGTGCCATGGTCTAGTCTTGAGGGCTGTGGTGATGGGTTGGACTTGATGATCTCTGAGGTCTCTTCCAACCCTTGCGATACTGTGATACTGTGAAAATATAGAAATTAATTAGAAGAATTCAATTATACCTTTTAAAATTACCCTTTAACTTGTGTATGCTTTCGTGGAAGGAACCCAAAATTTTCCAGATTTCTTTCTTACCTTCTGGAATATATTTACTATAGTTTAAGGGGTTTAACTTGGCTTTTATTTTGTTTTAAACTATTTAAAACCAGATGTCAGTGATGACAAGTTTATGAAATCAACTTCACAATCTATTTAATGGACGTTTGTATTCAAAGTGCTAATTTATTGTAATTCTTGATATTGAAGTGACATAATAAAAAAGAGGACAAAAGATAAACCATGGACAATAAAACTTAAGGAACTGTTACAGTTCTATGCCTAAAGTTGTATACCATGAACTTTTTTTTTTTTTTTTCTCTCCATGTGAATTCTTCAACTCACATGTATGTGAACCCTCAAAGCACTTTGCTGGCTTATGGGCTGAGACTACATCTTTGTGTTAGTGTTCTGAACTGTGCCGAGACCCTTCCCTGGGCCAGCTGGCATAGACAGGCCACATTCATGCTGCTAAATACTTTTTCCCTCCAAAATAAGATATTTTGCGTGCAGAATTTCTATTAAGGATGGTTGCTGGCCCTTTATAGCCCAGAATCTTTCCAGAAACCATTTGGGAAAGTATGACATGTTCAGGAACAATACTGTGCCAGGGACTGTTGTAAAAATTAAACAATCCAGATGGTTGGCGCTATTTGGTTTATGGATACAGTAGTGGAACAGATGTAGTCTCAAATAAAAATTTATCTTATGTAATTTGAAGGCCAAAGCCTAAACTGACCACATGAGCCTCCCTTAACCTAAATAGGGCAGTGGTAGATTAATTTCATTTTGGGTGACATCCCGTTCTCTCCACTGACTGTGATGCAATTTGGGGTGATTTAGTGTGATCACCTTAGATGTGAAAACTCTTTCTGGTCTGTCACTCACAGAAGAGTTACACATTTAAGGGTACATTGTCAAATAGTCAGGTGTCAAAGATGTGAAGGGATGCTTTGTGAGGGCTTTAAAAGCAGGCAGGCCCTTAATTTCTACCAAGTCTTCCACAACTATTTTGAGTAACAGTTTCTAGTGGTTTTTCCTTCCCCTGAATGTGAATCAGAAATAAAAATAAATCACAGATCACCATTAATACATCTTTCTTTGAGAAACTGCACAGCTAGAAAATAGCGGGACTTTAATAAAATCCAGTTAATTGCAAGTAAGCTTGTTAGTCTTGAATAAGCAGTGGCAGAAAAATTTATTTATTACATCGGTCTGTCTCCTTGTGAAATTTTATTCACGAATAAGGATTGCATGAAAATGCAGCAGGATTTATGATTGGTAGGCAGTTAATTCCTTTTTTGTTGCTGAAAAAAAAAAAGAATCAAATGAATTAATCTTCACATGTCACATATTCATTCTGTTAAGCAGAAAGGATGATCCCTCAAAATATGAGCATGTCTTATTTACAAACATCTTCCCATAAAAGCAACTCGTCCACAGGTACAGAGAACTGGTCCTATTTTGTTGGGAAATGCTTTTATAATGTTTCCAGGGACCTCATGGTGAGTCTATAAGTGTGATGATGTAGATGAGGTGAGGAAGTTCTTCACTGTGAGACCCATTCACTACTGGGATGGGCTGCCCAGGGAGGTGGTGGAGTCACTGTCCCTGGAGGTGTTCAAGGCGGGTTTGGACATGGCACTTGGTGCCATGGTCTAGTCTTGAGGTCTGTGGTAATGGGTTGGACTTGATGATCTTTGAGGTCTCTTCCAGTCTTGGTGATACTGTGATAACTATAGAAATACAAATGATTCAATTTCTCTTTTAAATCAACAGGAGGAGAATTGTGATTTCCTGGAGCAGATTATAGAATCATAGAATCATAGAATGGTAAGGTTGGAAGTGACCTCAAAGATCATCTAGTTCCAACCCCTGCCATGGGCAGGGTCACCTACCACTAGTACAGGTCACTCAAGGCCTCATCCAACCTGACCTTGAACACCTCCGGGGAGGAAGCAGCCACAACCTCCCTGGGCAACCTGTTCATTGTCTCGGTTCTCAGTTCAAGAAGTATCTGAAAAATGATACTTAAAAGCTAAACTCACTTACTTATGTGAAAGATTTGTCAGATGCACATTTATTCCTGTAACTGTTAATTTGCTATCTGGTGTTAGAATAACAGCAATTCTCATTTTCTATATGGATATCATGTTTGAAAAAAATTACTAATTAGTAAAGACTTCTGCAGCTTGTCAGGAAGAGAATTTGGAACAAATTGTCTAGAGCAATTAATTGAAATTAGGAGTGATACCATATGGAAATGCGATTTCCCCCTATTAATTAGAAGCCTTAATTACTTTGATCAGAGACCTCATTAAAACACTTTTGGGAAGCAATGGAAGTAGGAAAAAATAAATCAAAATTTATTTATTGCGAGTGGATGGACCACTCGCTGGATAAGGAGTTGGCTGGATGGTCGAACCCAGAGAGTGGTGATCAACGGCACAATGTCCACCTGGAGACCAGTGACAAGTGGTGTCCCTCAGGGGTCAGTGCTGGGACCAGTGCTGTTTAACATCTTTGTCAGTGACATGGACAGAGGAATGGAGTGCACCCTCAGCAAGTTTGCAGATGACACCAAGCTGTGTGGCACAGTCGACTTGCTAGAGGGCAGGGATGCCATCCAGAGGGACCTGGACAGGCTGGAGAGGTGGGCCCAGGCCAACCTCATGAAATTCAATAAGGCCAAGTGTAAGGTCCTGCACCTGGGTAGGCACAATCCCAAGCACAACTCCAGGCTGGGTGGTGAATGGCTGGAGAGCAGCCCTGAGGAAAAGGACCTTGGAGTCTGGGTTGATGAAGAGCTCAACATGAGCCTGCAGTGTGCACATGCAGCCCAGACAGCAACCGAGTCCTAGGCTGCATCAAGAGCAGCGTGGCCAGCAGGGCAAGGGAGGGGATTCTGCCCCTTTACTCTGCTCTTGTCAGACCCCACCTGGAGTACTGTGTGCAGTTCTGGAACCCTCAGCACAGGAAGGACACAGAAGTGTTGGAGTGGGTCCAGAGGAGGGCCATGAAGATGATCAGAGGGCTGGAGTAGCTCTGCTGTGAGGACAGGCTGAGAGAGTTGGGGCTCTTCAGCCTGGAGAAGAGAAGGCTTCGAGGGGACCTGATAGTAGCCTTCCAGTATCTGAAGGGGGCTGGGGAAGGATTATTTACAAGGTCCTGCAACAACAGGACAAGGGGCAATGGGTTTAAACTGGCAGAGGGGAGATTTAGACTGGATGTTAGGAGGAAGTTCTTTACAGTGAGGGTGGTGAGGCACTGGAACAGGTTGCCCAGGGAGGTTGTGGCTGGTCCCTCCCTGGATGTATTCAAGGCCAGATTGGATGGAGCCTTGAGTAACCTGTACTAGTGGGAGGTGTCCCTGCCTCTGGCAGGGGGTTGGAACTAGATGATCCTTGAGGTCCCTTCCAACCTTACCATTCTGTGATTCTATGATTCTAAAATATCTTGAAAAGACCACTCATGCTAGTTTCAAAACAATATTTTTTTTCTTGGTTGTCCTCATAGTCTTGCATAAAAGATTTACTAAATTCAAATCTGAACTCCTGTGGAAGTTCATATGTGAACTCCTACCTGAACCCTGCTGAACCCAGAATAAATTTGTTCAATGTAAATTACTGTTGTTTTGTTATTTCCCTTAGCAAAAGCAGTAGATCAGAGCATCTTATAACTTATGGATAATGGCAGAGGGAATGGTCCTGCAGGGGAACCAGGGCATAGCATCTCATCATCTGTATTTGGGTTTTGCCAGACAAAGGTTTCTCGTGAAATCTTACATTAGCTACTCAATATTTCTGTGCTTCTGCTTACTTCCTGTGTAAAGGGTAACAATAGCTTTCTCTCTTCTGTTTATCTGACTTGTCAAGTTAGAGTAAGTGACAAGCACAGCACACTTTCACAGAACTTCATAGTGAGTCACAGCGGTCTCATCTGGAGAAGGACAGAGATGAGCACTCTCTGTACATCACACACAGAAGATCAATGGGGCAGGAAGCTAAACATTATTTCATTGATTGTGCTAATGATATTTTGGTGAACACTTAGATCATAGAATCATAGAATGGTAAGGTTGGAAGGGACCTCAAGGATCATCTAGTTCAAATCTCCTGCCATAGGCAGGGACACCTCCCTTAGATTGCCTTAATAGTGTTCATATGTACAACCGTATATCCCATGTAAAATCCTAGCATTGGTTAGGTATATGTGTGCACCTTCCTAACACCTAACAATAGATCTTCAGGTGCATCTGTGTGGTTGAATATTCTTTATTAGAATGGGAGCAAGAAATGCACCTGTATTCTATTTAAAAAAAATAAAATACATAATTTCTGCTCTTTTATATAATCCTTCACAATAGTGAAAGCAGTGACATACTGTAACTATACAGCTGCAGTAACTATCACACTTGTATTACCCGTATCATCGAGTACTTTTGAAAAATAACTTCTAAGTCTTCCCTTTAACCATCTTGCAAAAGTCTGTAGTCCTGATCTGCATTTTCGTGAGGTGATCTACGGACACTTGAGTGTTTGCCAAATGCAGTACAGTAACGAAAAGTTTTTAATAGTACCCTAAAGCAGCACAGGTGTTGCAACTCCGTAGAATTTAATATTTCCTGGTACTATGACATTAGATGAGACTTCAGCGCATTGTTTTTCTGTTTGAAACACAGCAGTCAAGTTTCTATTTCCTGTTATTCTGAGAGCACTCAGAGGCTTAAATACCTTTGATAAATCATATAAATGAGATATTTTTCATAATTTGCCTGTTAAGTGGCAAATGTATTGTCATGCTGTGAAGGAGAAAAGGTAAAGACTCTGCATTTTAGTTTTGATTGTTTGTATGCCAGACTGATAACCTGATGTCTACTGCACCAAATATATGTAAAATACCTTAAAGATGTAAAAACTGGGCTTTTTTTGCTTTTGTGTGCAGTATTGTACATGATGAGAGAGAACAGAACAACTGTCACTATCAAACATCAGCTGCATACCATTATATTGAATTTAGTCATTAATTTTGTAATATTCTGATTGTACTTTTAGATGATGAGCAAATACATCTAGTTTAAGATGACAAAATTGGATTACATTTTATGATCAGAAAGCTGATCAGAATTAGGGGTTTAGGACTTTAATCAATTATTTGCCTTTCTTTGTCTTTATTGTCCATTAGTTGGGAAGGATCTTAAATTAAGTACTGAAGCAGAGGAATTTACATTACGAAAACAAACAAAAAAAAGGTTTTCTGTTTCAGTCAGATTTTTCTAGCTTGCTAGCAACAGTACTTGGGAAGAGATGTTCTGCCAGCAACATCTGACCTTGCTCTACCTAAGCATATTTCTGCTGTACCAGCAGCAGCTTCTGTTTGCCTCTGATGTTGTTGGAGGATCTTGAAGAGAATATATATTCTCTATAAACTGCATTGTGAATTATTGAAAAATGTGAATTCATGATGTGCTTATCTGACACTATCTCCTTTACTAACACGAGTGCAAAATCTCTTCTGTTTGTTATACAGTAAATAAAAAACAGTAGGGAAATGACAGTTGTATTTTTGTTAAAAATCAAGTTAATGATGAGCAAAACTGAAGCACTGGAGTCTGTGAGAGGGGAAGGTGAAAAGCAAGATTCAAGTAGGTATAATTAAAGTCAAGTGTGTATGTCTTATTGCTGTATAGTCCACTTGCTAAGAGTTTATTTCAAATGTTTCATTATATATGCACCTTTTCCCCCAGAATTTTGTTTTTCTTGAAGTCAGTGAAGATTTTATTATCTGCACTTAGTACAGATGTAACAATTTAGCAGAATTTCTCCCAACCTGTTTTCTGTTTACATTCTCAGTGCAAATGAACAGAGCTCTAATGCTTTTAGCTATGCTTAAGTTGATTGTACTTGACTACATGTCCAAGATTTTTTCTGAAAAACAAGATGTGTTGAACTGGGAACAACATAATACACTGGAAATTGCTCTTGAATGAACAGGGAATGTTGCCAACACCTCAAATACAGCCAATATTTCCCTTGCTAGAACATATCTATGCTGAAGTTTGTGCAAAATGCTGTATTGAAAGGCCTCTCTATGCTTGGAAAAATATCCTGGAATATGTAGGGCTTAAATTAACCAATATCTGCTTTCCTTCTACTGCAGTACTGCAACTTCTGGGATGACAACATATTCCCATGTAACACTGGAAATTAACAAACAATGTCTCAAGGGGATCAACAGCATCCATTAAAGGAAATAGCAAACAGTATGTTAGTGGAGGAACCCCAACACTACTCACACTGCTCACATTGCTCAGTCAGTTAGAAAGAAAGGTGAAAATAAACATGACTAAACCTCTGGAAGTTTTATTTGATCAATACATTTTAAAGTTTTACTTAATGTCAGACAGCCACACATCTAATAAAAAATATCTGTGATATCAATTGCATTCAAACGATTAACTTACTTTTTGGATTGTTCAAAAAGTAGCATTTGCTGGCCATAAGGCAAGTTGATATGTCACAACAGTCTCTTATTCTACTTATAATAGTGTAAAGGTAGTACAACATTTGGGATCATAACTGGGGGTTATTTCATCTTCTACTCCTTATCCTTCAACAGGCTTCGGCTCATGCTGAAGGTATGGATCATATCAGTATTTCATCTGTGCATCTCAAAAACCATAGAAAGAATACAAGAGCAAATCACCTCACAAAAATATGCTGAAGAATGCAGTGGCTCCAATTTTCTTGTCAACTTTCTGATCTTCTGAGGTGCAAATTTCCAAACACTCCTTTCAATAATGCAGAGTGAAAACTAAATACAGTCCACAGATAAATGGAGACCTTTCTTCCTCTCCTGTCAGAGGTGCTTAAATACTTTCACCAGATGGGCTTCTAGCAGCTGGGTTACAAGGGTAAACTCAGTTGTTTGTTCTGGGAGAAAAACATAACAAGAAGTACATTTTTAAAGTGAGACTTACATGAATCATATTTTCTTCCAACCCTGTCTAAACAGAAAAATCTTTGGGGATTAACTGGTGTGAGAGTCTAAATCACCTTTAACCTCCCAAAGGGATTGTAATATCAGCTTTTCCCCCCCCTATTTACTTCATCCATTAAGGACCCATGGATCCTTTTTCAAAGGTATGATATGTAGCTTTAAATTTGAAATTACAGAATTACATTTTTTCCCTCCTCAGCAGTACTGCTTATTTTTGTGAGGTATTTAATTTTGCAGTGCTTTTCACAGTGACTTGTTTTAATACATTAAATACCCTGTCTGAACAACCTGAATGGATTGACTGAGATTATAACCATTCTCTTGGTAAAAGATTGATGCACACAATCTCAAGGCAATTAGAAGCTCAATTTTGGCAATCCAATGTTTAATTCTTTCTCGTATTTTGTTAATAAAGAAAAGTCAGAAATATGAGGAAAGAATCTGCAACATTTTATTATTTCACAGGCATGTAGCTTACTTGGTCTAGCAGAACTGACTGACTTTGAAACATGTAGTGTTAAGTCATGTGTCTATCGCTCTAGCACATCATTTGGAGAACAAATGCACTTTTTCTGCTTCTGATCTGTGATTTCTGGGTAGGTTGCAACACTCATGAGCTTGTGGGAATTTACAGGTGGGACCATCACCTTACATAGGCTTCTAATATTTATGTAAGGATATTATTACCTCCAAGTACCTCTCTTCAGCTCTCAAATAGAATCATAGAATGGTAAGGTTGGAAGGGACCTCAAGGATCACCTAGTTCCAATGCCCTGCCATAGGCAGGGACACCTCCCACTAGTACAGGTTACTCAAGGCCTCATCCAATCTGGCCTTGAACACCTCCAGGGAGGGAGCATCCACGACCTCCCTGGGCAACCCGTCGCAGTGTCTCACCACCCTCACTGGAAAGAACTTCCTCCTAACATTCAGTCTAAATCTCCCCTCTGCCAGTTTAAAACCATTGCCCCTTGTCCTGTCGTTGCAGGACCTTGTAAATAATCCTTCCCCAGCCTTCCTGTAGGCCCCCTTCAGATACTGGAAGGCTACTATAAGGTCCCCTCGAAACCTCCTCTTCTCCAGGCTGAAGAGCCCCAACTCTCTCAGTCTGTCCTCATAGGAGAGCTGCTCCAGCCCTCTGATCATCTTCATGGCCCTCCTCTGGACCCGCTCCAACACTTCCATGTCCTTCCTGTGCTGAGGGCTCCAGAATTGCACACAGTACTCCAGGTAGATGTGGCAGAACACAAGGAAATTTATAACTCTAGCCAAAAAAAAAAAAAAAAAAAAAAAAAAAATCCATCCACAAATCTTCACAGCCAGCCACCCTCCTATAAATATCTTTGTTTTATGACTATATTAATTTTATTGTTGTTGAAGCATTAATTTAAGATGCGGTAACACATAAATTTAGAGTTCAGCAAAACATGCATCAATAAATACACAAATAGGTGATGTTTAGAAACTCATTTTCATTCCATAAACTGCCAGTCACTACAACTATTTACTTCCCAATATGAGATAAATCTTAGTAATGCCACTCATTTATTTTAAAAAGGAAAATTGCTGTCGTATTTATATCCTATAGCAAATGTTATTCAGTTCTTGGTTTAAAAACACTCTTGAACAATGAAGGACCATAAAAATGAAAAAAAAAAAAGTAAATAAATATAGTAAATAAAATAATTTTATCTTAAGCCACACCATTAGGGAACTTTCTATAGGAGGAGGATTGACATTTCTGGAGGGAGATCAAATAAGTAGCTAAGACACATGGTATGAATCTCACTCCAGAACTCTATCCACTTCTCCATTTTTCACAGGAAAGGCCTTATTCTAGAAAAACAGTTCCTAGAAGAGCTTTTAGGTGAGGAGAGTCTTCCCCAACCACTCTAGAATCACCAGGATTTGTACTTTCTTTCCCATTAAATTGAATCCAAAGCTTGCTTCTTTTCTTCTGTGGCATATCTAAAATACCACTGCTTTTATGTGTTGTACTACATAAACTAACTTAACATTGTGTCTAAGTTTTTATTCTGCTCTAACAGGAAAATTGCATAAAGATCAGCACAGGAAGGAATGTACAACTTCAAACACTATCTTGCTGATACAGTCATAAAACATTTACAAAAATGTTTAGGTAAATTGGGACACTAGTTTCTAACATTTTTGTTTTCAATCAACAATTACTTATCCAATAGAGTACTTAAATGTTAAAATCAAGTACTGGATGTGAAAATGCAAGGAAGAGAAAGTATTAGAGTTAAAACCTGTGGGTTTAACCACAGAATCCCAGATAAAGGCTTAAGGCAGTTGAAAACATGTATGTCACATCCAGTTAGTGAGAACAGACATATAAGAATATAATTTTCATTAGTATTTTTGAAAAACGTATTTTAGTAACTATTCTGTCCTACAGTTTACATACAAAGATGATACTTCAGTCTTAGAGCTTGCCAACATTTTGATTAGCTACTGGCACATTTCAGCATGAAAAACTTTTTCCTTATTGACTGAGCAAAGTAATTTAATGCAAAAAATAATTATGTCCTAAGTGGTGGAGGTCTTCCGTCTTGCATGTGCTGGATTTGTTTAGGCATGTCAGTTACTTAGTCTTTTTAATAGGACTTGGAAGGCAAAGGAGAACTGTTGATGTTCCACCAGCCCTTCAGTTCCCTTATGATAGCAATCTCTCATAAATCTGAATGTTCACATCCCCTTTTCATTCTTTTATACTTCATCACAAAATCATTTTGATACCTTGATTTGCACCATCTGTAAAACATAAGCCTGCAGAAATATTAGCAATATTCCACAAACAGCTTCCTGAGATTTCTAGACTTGAAAAGAGGTTTGAAAAGAGATTTGAAAAGAGGTTTCTAAAACTTCATTTTGAGATTAGTATATAGTTTTTTTTTTTAAAATAATGATTATTTATTCTGTATCTGTGTTGCATTTTGCATTAAGAATATTTAAATAATGGTAAACTCTTGGGTATATCAACAGAGGTAAATTGTAGAAAAAAAGGAAAAGCACAGTTTGAAAGTTGGATTTTTGTTGAAGAAGTTTGGTACAAATATTTACATATTTTAAAACCATCCAACCAAACACAAAAAGGCAAAAAAAAAACCCCAAAAAACCAAACACCAAAAATTCCACTACGTTTCAATTTCTTGATCCAAAATGGAAATGGGAAAAGAAATAACTAAAAGAGATTCTCCCAAGCCACAAACCAAACATTGGTTATTTCTGTTTCAGTTTTAAAGCTGGTATGTTAACATTAAAATGTAATCAACATTTTCAAAAAACATTTTTGAAGTAGTGTTTTTCACAGAAATAGATGGTTTGGTTTCCTTCCTTGGAAGATCTTACTGGCATATACTCCCTTCTAATACAGGCTTAAACCTCCTCTTCTGAAAAGATACAGTTTCTTAAAAAGACTTCAGAAAAAGTATTAATAACTTAACATCAGGTCCAGAGGAGGGCCACAAAGATGATCAGAGGGCTGGAGCAGCTCTCCTGTGAGGACAGGCTGAGAGAGTTGGGGCTCTTCAGCCTGGAGAAGAGAGGGCTTCCAGGAGACCTTATAGTAGCCTTCCAGTATCTGAAGGGGGCCTACAGGAAGGCTGACGAGGGACTATTTACAAAGTCATGCAATGACAGGACAAGGGGCAATGGGTTTAAACTGGCAGAGGGGAGATTTAAACTGGATGTTAGGAGGAAGTTCTTTCCAATGAGGGTGGTGAGACACTGGCAGATGTTGCCCAGGAAGGTTGTGGATGCTCTCTCCCTGGAGGTGTTTGAGGCCTTGAGTGACCTGTTCTATTGGGAGGTGTCTCTGCCTATGGCAGGGGGTTGGAACTAGATGATCCTTGAGGTCCCTTCCAACCTTACCATTCTACAATTCTATGAACATCTCTATTTGTGTTTACTGGCAATATCTTTCCACTGAGGAAATATTGGCACTGGTATTCTTTCCTAGAAAGTACCCATTAGAATTCTTTGCCAAATTTTAAAATGCAGGCATCTTTCCACAATCCTATCACACAGTTCATTTCTTTCCATTTATTTGACCCAGTGTTAGTCACAATAAACTAACAAACAAGGAAGAAACCCTACATGCTCTCTAGCTTCTCATTTAGTCATTAAGTACATTTTGGAAAAAGTGGTTGATAAGGTTCAGATCAGAAATTAAATGCTGTGAGAGCATTAAGGTTTTTAACTTCATCCTCACAACAGATTATTTTGACCTTTCTGAGCCACCACAACCCAATTTACCATAAATTAACCTCCTTTCACCTATTCATTCTTCCCTTTCTAGAGATCTTGAACTAATAGCTGCTGGAGTCAGATATGCTTTAAAACAGACCGAGTATTCTCCAAGATAAATTCTTATAGTAAATATTTAAATATAGAATCATAGAATGGAAAGGTTGGAAGTGACCTCAAAGATCATCTAGTTCCAACCCCCTGCCATACTCAGGGACACCTCCCACTGGTATACTACTACTCTATATACAGTATTTGTTCATATAAAACGTAACGACTTTAAATTGGACTGGTTAGATATGCCTGACTGAATGTACATGAATAATTTAATTTTCACTAGTTTGTTCCAGTGCCTAGAGAGCTCTGAGAACACAAAAAGCCAACCAATCAACCAACCAAAAAAAAACCCAAAACAAACTCCACCCAATCCTAAAACATTAATCAAGAAAACCAATTCAGTTTATCTGAACAGTATATACTAGTTCACAATTCAAGAAAAAAACCAATCATGATAGATTTATCTAGACAGATTCAAAAGGAAAATAATCTAATAATTTGAGATAAGGCCTCAAGGCAAATTGTAGGTGTACTAGAAAAGAATGAGAGAATTAGCCAACAATATCTTGTTTTATAACAGTCTGAGCTGAATTAGACTCAGAATTCTGCACCTTTACTCTGTTCTTGTCAGACCCCACCTGGAATACTGTGTGCAGTTCTGGAACCCTCAGCACAGGAAGGACATGGAAGTGTTGGAGTGGGTCCAGAGGAGGGCCACGAGGGTGATCAGAGGGCTGGAGCAGCTCTCCTATGAGGACAGACTGAGAGAGTTGGGGCTCTTCAGCCTAGAGAAGAGAAGGCTTCGAGGGGACCTTATAGTAGCCTTCCAGTATCTGAAGGGGGCTTGCAGGAAGGCTGGGAAGGGCTATTTACAAGATCTTTCAATGACAGGACAAGGGGCAATGGGTTTAAACTGACAGAGGGAAGATTTAGACTGGATTTTAGGAGGAAGTTCTTTCCAGTGAGGGTGGTGAGGCACTGGAACAGGTTGCCCAGGNGATCCTTCCAACTTTACCATTCTATGATTCTATAAATTTTTTACCTAAACTTTTTCTACTTTCTAGTGTGCTTGGTATACAAAAAAGACTAAGTCAAAGACTTTCCCGAGTACTTACTTGAAAAGAAAAAAATATTAGTGTTCATTAAAAAAAAAGTATTTTAAAAGTATTATTCATTTAAATAATAATAATAAAAAAAAATCCATCCTGAAATATGGATTACTGATCTCATTAATTTTGCCATTATGAATAAGACATGTTAGAAACTCTGAAGTATATTCATAGGCAAAATCCCTTCATATTAATATCAATGGACTAAAAATTGCAAATAAAAGAGTACATAGTTCCCTACAAAAATTCTTTGCAGCTCAGAGATACTAATCTTTTGAACCAAATTATGCCTCTAAAATGAGGATGCTTTCAGAGACCTCTGATCAAAGTCTAATGTTCAAATTAGCATGAAAGGACAACAAAAGGTATCTGAATAATAATAATGTCATTGTTTTCGCCCTACCAAAGTGTCTTTTGGCATACTGCTCCATGAAGCCTGATTCAGTAGCTCATACACAGTTGCATTGTATTGCTTGATCTGCATCAACTATCTCAACTGTTTTCTAAATGACTTTGCACAAGTCCTCTGCTGTATATGTGAGTCCCATCCAGACTGCTCTCATATGTGCTATTAAAATGTTATGCCACTGACTACAGTTAGTTTTTCTGTTCCTTTTATTACAAAACTGTTTCTGTGAAATACTTCTTATCTCAATCCAGGGCTTTTTGCTTATTCTCCCAGTCTGGGAGGGGACTTGCTTGTGAGAGTAGTCTGTTTTAAATCAGGACACCACTCTACAAATAAAACGATACGGGAACCCTACCTTAACTTCCTTCCTTGGGGTGCAAATCTGATGCCTCTATGCAATTTTAGTGCCAAATTACAAAACATTGTGCACAGCATGTTCAGCATTACTGAATGTTGTCCGTACTTTTTGGGTATCCCATTACTCACAGTTCCCTAAAAATAAACAACTTTGCTCTTCAACCAGAGGTGCTTGAAATCCTAGACTCTGTAACTGTAGGAAAACCAGAGACTAAATGAGCTGATGTTTCTCATACAGATGCCCTAATTTATGACACTACTACAAACAAGTTTGCTGTCATAATTAAATGCCATGATCCTTGATTAGCATTTGAACCTATTTTTTTTGCAGTAAACTTTTTTGCATGATTCACCTTGCTAGTAGGAGTAATACATCATTTTGTATAATATAAACTTATTTACCTGGGTTTTCTACTTAGTCCTAAATTACACTTTTTAAATTAGTCATCTATTACATTTGCTTATTTATTTATTCATTATAAGCTGTGGAAGATGGTGAACTTCTTTATTGTTTGTAGAAACAATTATTTCCTTTCGTTTTAGCCCAGTTCTAACTTCTGCCTGAATTTTTTGTGCATGCATCCTCATTAATATTCAGAAAGACTCTACACTGCAAGCAAAGCTTAAAACCTATAAAATTGCAGTTTTTCCCTCACAGTATGCTACAGAACAAAGAGAATTCCAGAAAAAAAAAAGGACCCTGATACACTGTCACCATTTGTCAATGTTAAATTCTCTTTATTTCTAAAGTGAAATAAACATAAATCAAATTTAAGGCACAGTGTTGGCAATTGCTGCCAGTTTTCCATTCTTCATAACTCAGCACTCTGTGGTTCGAGCACACTGAAAAATGGCTGTTGAATACCAAAAGTATGAAGAGGTCCCTCTGTCCCAATGCTATTAGCATAATTCTCCATTACATTTTTTTTTTAAACTCTGGTTTAATTTTAAAAATTATGTAAAGCTCTGTAGAAACCCATAGCCACCCATCAATTTTGATCCACTTCTACAAGTGACGACTGATGGAGCTGCAGTGCAGTCAATAACCTACAGCATCCCTGAGCATTCCAGTCCTTTGAGAGTGAAACAGTGTGCAGAAACTCTCTCAAGAATTTGCTGGCACCTCACACACTCACCTCTCCATGCTGTCTTTTCAAGTATCTGAACTTTGGAGAGCTAGCAAGCAAATTCAAACTGAAAAAATTGAATGACATTTTCAGAACTGGAATTCTCTTTATGCCTCTTCTTTCTTCCCCCCACCTCCACTTTTTCTTTTTTATTTAATTTGGCCCTTTCTCCCATTTTTTACTGACACAGATCATTTAAAAAAAAATTATTATCTTAAAGAACGGAAATTCTATATTGCTGCAAACTTTAGCTAAATTGTAGTATATTAAAGGACAGTACTGTGTGGAACCCTTGAAGGATCAAGTAGAAAACTCTTAACTCTGAAGCAGTTCTCTAATCCAGTACTAGGCAAGGTGTCACATTGTTAAATTCTTAACAATCACAAATCAGAAGAGTGGTAAGGTTGGAAGGGACATCAAAGATCACCTAGTTCCAACCCCCTGCCATAGGCAGGGACACCTCCCACTAGTACAGCTCACTCAAGGCCTCATCCAAACTGGCCTTAACCACCTCCAGAGAGGGAGCAGCCACAACCTCCCTGGGCAACCTGTTCCAGTGCCTCACCACCCTCACTGTAAGGAACTTCCTCCTAACATCCAGTCTAAATCTCCCCTCTGCCAGTTTAAACCCATTGCCCCTAGTCCTGTCGTTGCATGACCTTGTCAATAGTCCCTCCCCAGCCTTCCCGTAGGCCCCCTTCAGATACTGAAAGGCTACTATCAGGTCTCCTCAAAGCCTTCTCTTCTCCAGGCTGAAGAGCCCCAACTCTTGTAGCCTTTCCTCATAGCAGAACTGCTCCAGCCCTCTGATCATCTTCCTGGCCCTCCTCTGGACTCGCTCAGTTCCATATCCTTCCTGTGCTGAGGGCTCCAGAACTGCACACATTTCTCCAGATGGGGTCTAATGACAACAGAGTAAAAGGGGTAGAATCGCCTCCCTTGCCCTGCTAGCCACACTGCTTTTGATGCAGCCCAGGACTCAGTTGCTGTCTGGGCTGCGTATGCACACTGCAAGCTATATATATATATATTTATGTATACACATGTCTTTATATACATATATCTTTATCATTTACTGCTTTGAATTTATATATCCCTGACAATGAAATATTAGTTGAGAACTAACCCACTCCGCCCCCCCCCCACCAAAAAAAAAAAAAAAAATT
>VWZE01024905.1:1231-34024 GCA_013396675.1 Eubucco bourcierii
TATGCTCAGCCCTCCCCTGCAGCACGGCCTCCAGCTCTGGGGAACCAGCACAAGGAGGACCTGGAGCTGCTGGGGAGGGTCCAGAGGAGGCCACAGAAATGATCAGAGTCTGGAGAAGCTCTGCTGTGGGGACAGAGTGGGAGAGTTGGTGGCTGTTCAGCCTGGAGAAGAAAAGGCTGCAGGGAGACCTTAGAGCAGCCTTCCAGTGCCTGAAGGGGCTGCAGGAGAGCTGGGGAGGGACTTGTGACAAGGGTTGGGAGTGACAGGATGAGGAGGAATTGATTGAAGCTTGAGGAGGGCAGATTTAGACTGCAGAATTTCTTTCCAGTGAGGGTGGTGAGACACTGGCACAGGGAGGCTGTGGCTGCCCCCTCCCTGCAGGTGTTCAAGGCCAGGCTGGATGAGGCCTTGAGCAAGCTGTGCTGGTGGGAGGTGTCCCTGGACTGCTGGAACTAAGTCTTTAAGGTCTGTTCCAACTCAAACCATGCTGTGAATCTATGGATGCATGAATCTTGACAACCTTAATGCTGCCTGCTGGCACAGATTGTAACTTCAGACTCTCTCCTTCTTGAAAATGGCTTCGAGCAAAGTGGGGACTGCTCGGCTGTTGCTTCCAAAAGGCAGATGAAACATTGCACAGGAGTCCAGGTCAACCTCCTGTTTGGTTTCCCAGACTCAGTGTAGCATTTTCTCATCCTACTGTCTGAGGCTTCCAGCTGCTCTGGGTGGGCTCAAGGGGCTGTGAAGCAGAGAGGTAATTTCTACCTCACTTGGCTCAGGTCTTGTGTCCCAGCTCCTGGGTACCTTGGTTTGTATAACCTCCTACTGCCTGAGGCACAGAGACTGTCAGTCAGCACTGCTGTTGTGTGCCAGGGCCCTTCTGATCCCATGTGAGCATTCACAGGTGCACTCAGTCTGTGTGAGCCAAAAGGGCACCCAGAGGTGCTCTCAGTGTGAGCCAAGGGGCACCCAGAGGTGCACTCAGTCTGTGTGAGCCAAAAGGGCACCCAGAGGTGCTCTCAGTGTGAGCCAAGGGGCACCCACAGGTGCACTCAGTCTGTGTGAGCCAAAGAGCACCCACAGGTGCTGAGGCCACACCTTGAGTGCTGTGTCCAGTTCTGGGCACCTCATCACAAGAGAGCTGTGGAGGTGCTGGAGCCAGTGCAGAGGAGGGAGGGCAAGGAAGGTGAAGGGCCTGGAGAGTAAATCTGATGAGAGACTGCCTGGAGATGGTTAGTGTGGAACAGAGGAGCCTGAGGGCAGAGCTCATTGCTGTCTGCAGCTACCTGACAGGAGGCTGTGGAGAGTTTGCTGCTGGTCTCTGCTCACAGGCAGTAGAACAAGAGGGAATGACCTCAAGCTGCACCAGGGTAGGTTTAAACTGGACATGAGGAAACAGTTTTGACATCAGGAGTGGTCAGACACTGGCACAGGCTGCCCAGGAAGGTGGTGGAGTCCCCAGCCCTGGCTGTGTTTAGCAGTTGTCTGGGTGTGGTGCTTGGGGCTCTGGTTTAGGGTGAGCCTTGCAGAACAGGGGTCTGGGTTGGGCTTGGTGCTCCTGAGGGGCTTTGCCAACTGGAATGTTTGTGTGATTCTGTGACTGTACAGCATCTGTTTGGCTGTCACAGGCTGTTGGACCAAGTGACCCCAAACAAGTTTCACATTTTAAATTCATGTTTGTTTTCAGGGCAGCAATGGATGTTGCTAACAATTCTGTGCTTTCAGCAGGGCTCAGTTGTACCTGGAGTCACAGAGGGTTTGCATCTCCAGGAGCTTCATGAGGCTGTGCCTTCACGGCTCAGCCTGAGTCCCAGCAGAAGGACATTGTCCATCCCAAGCCAACATTCTGGCTCCTGAGCTGACTTTCCTTGGCTGTACCAAGGAAAATTTGTGAAGAGAAAGAAGGAAATGTCAATTAAACTATTGAAAACAAAATTTAATGAGGCCAATTACTTTGTGAAGGTTGTCACATCTGGGTTGGAATCCTCCCTGAAGCCATCTGGTGTTTCTTAGGCCCTTCAGAGTCACTGCAGCCTAACTGCAGCTCCTGCTCCCATGTCATGCGTGCTGTGCTGTCCCTCTTCTTCCAGCAGGCTCGAAGGAGGGGGTTCTTTAGTCAGGCCTTCAGATGTTTTGTCCTTTGCCCTACTCCATGCCTGTTACAACAAACAACTCAGCTCCATTCTTCACAGAGACTCTCCCCATTTGCCTGTCACTGTTCATTAGAGCTCTTCTCCTTCACTTCCAAGGTGTTGGATCCATGCACAGCATCCTTCGGTAGTCCCGAAGTGAATCTAGTGCCCAGCATTCTTCCAAAGTCTCTGTTTTCCAAAGCATTCAGACCCTGGGTATGTCTTTGATAGATTTCCATCTGTCACATCCACATTTGATAGCAAAAGTAGTACCTGAATTGCAGATTTGTGCTTTGGTCTTTTAGGAGTGACATTTGCTGACCATTTAGAGTGGTAAATAGAGCTGCTGTCCCGCCTCCTCTCCTTCTCTCCATCTCCAGGGGAACAGTTTCCAAAATGGGGACATTATTTAATTTCTGGTATTCATTCTTACTTCCAAGCAATCTTTGCACTAGGATGTCTCATTGAGACTCTTACTAAATTTGTTAATAACAAACTAGTAACAGTTTGGTTTTGTGATGCTGAATGCTGCTCGGGTATTTGGGTGTTGGCTGAGCTGGCACTTGGAGGGGCAGGGTGTCAGCAAGGCTGTGCTTGCTGTGCTGTTACAAACTGTCACCCTTCTGCTTCCCAGAGGGCGAAGGGCAGGGCAGGTGATGGAGGTGGCCATGGGAACAGTGCGCTGGCACAGGATGCTGTGCTTGGGAAGCCCTGCACTCCTGCACGGCTTTGTCATGACCTTACTGGGGAAACAATGTTGCCCCAAAACATTCAGTATGATTAATAGCAACTGTTGGATATAAGGAGAAGAATGTGCTTATGAAATTAAAGCCAGACCTAGCTTTGGGTCAGTCTTCTACTAATGCTTGGCTTCTGCAGACCTGATTGTATTAATCAATGTAGAGGGACTGAAATACCATGATGGTGAGTATTGTTTGGAGAGAAAGGAGTTCAAATGCGCATGCTTCCTCTTCTTCACTTTACAGAACATACA
Source organism: Eubucco bourcierii (assembly GCA_013396675.1). Lineage (NCBI taxonomy): Eukaryota > Metazoa > Chordata > Aves > Piciformes > Ramphastidae > Eubucco > Eubucco bourcierii. The sequence continues at coordinate 4,358 of VWZE01024905.1, forward strand.
CTGAATAAGGTCCAAGTGACAAAATCAGATTCTGGTGCCTTTTATCAGTTGATTTTTTTACCTCTTTTCAACAGCCACATCTCAGTGCAAATGTAAAATGTGAGCTCCCTACTGAGTATTAAGCTTGGAATAATTCAAACCTCATCTGATTTTTTTTTTCCAAGCTTCAGTACTGCCATTTTTTTTATATGCAGTGCAAGCTGCTTCTTTACAGGAAAATTACTGAAAGACATTTTTTTCTTGACTGAATACTGATGAGTAATGTTTAATATATTTAATTCCAAACAACCAGTTCCATATGTGATCACAAAGTGCTTTGGTTTGCTAAAAAGGGGCATCACTTTTTTGTAGCTTTATAATGTAAACACAGCTTTCTCACTCATAAGTCTTAAGAAGTTGTGTTATCTTAACTCTTAAGAACTATATAGAATCATAGAATCATAGAATGGTAAGGTTGGAAGGGACCTCAAGGATCATCCAGTTCCAACCTCCTGCCATAGGCAGGGACACCTCCCACTAGCACAGCTCACTCAAGGCCTCATCCAACCTGGCCTTGAACACCTCCAGGGAGGTAGTGGAGCACAGAATCACTCATGTTCGATCACTTTGGGTGATTCTGTGCTCCACAACCTCCCTGGGCAACCTGTGCCAGTGTCTCACCACCCTCACTGCAAACAACTTCCTCCTAACATCCACTTTCAATCTCCCCTCTGCCAGTTCAAACTCATTGCCCCTTGTCTTGGCATTACAAAACCTTGTCAATAGTCCCTCCCCAACCTTCCTGTAGACCCCCCTTCAGACCACTCCAAGGTCTCCTGGAAGCCTTCTCCTCTCCAGGCTGCAGAGCCCCAACTCTCTCAGCCTGTCCTCACAGCAGAACTGCTGCAGCCTTCTGATCATCTTTGTGGCCTCCTCTGGACCCACTCCAACACTTCCATGTCCTTCCTGTGCTGGGGGCTCCAGAACTGCACACAGGACTCCAGATGAGGTCTGGGGAGATCAGAGCAAAGGGGCAGAATCCCCTCCCTTGTCTTGCTGGCCACGCTTGTCTTGATGGAGCCCAGGGCTCGGTTGGCTGTCTGGGTTGGATGTGCACACTGCAGGCTCATGTTGCAGCTAGCAAGAGTGCTAGAACGGGTCCATGGATGCAGCGTGCATGGGTGTTTGCGTGTTCATACCTGTAAAGCACACACATGGTGCACAGTACCCTGTAGAGCTCCAGGTACCTCATGTGCCACAGTCATGTTGGGTAAGGTAGCAGTAGGTTTCCAATCACATTCTGCATATGTCCCAGTGAGACATGGGGAGAGCTTCCCCCCATGTCTGGGGGGGATACCATAGATTTATTTTAGCAGTTGTGGTTACAGTTAGTTTAGTAGCTCTAAATAAAGATAAGCTTCTGTTAAATACAGTTAATTCCTTCTGTAGGTGGCATGGTAAGTTGTGGTTGTTCAGAGGAGGCTACTGAACACTGCAAGGCAAACCTAGGGCTGTGAAGAAATGTGATTATTAATGAAGGACAGTTTCTTCCTGGGCTATTCATGATTTCCAGTCACTGTGGTTTTGTTTCATGATGTTCAGCCCTAGGTTTTTGCCAGCTGACACTGCTAAACCAGTTAGCTTGGCTGCCTGGGAGCTGGGGAGGTGACCCTCCTGCAGGGAAGCAAATGGAGCTTTGGCATTGCCCTCTGTTTTCCCTCAATCATTTCCTTGGTTCAGGGACCCTGACCCCTTTAAAGAGAGAGTGTGGCCTGATCTCCATGGACACATTAGCAGATGAAAATGCCTCCTAAAAAGCATTTCTTTCTGTTACATATAGGACAAATTCTCACACCCCATTCTGACCAGTACAGTTTTGAAAACACTTCAGATGGAGACTGTAGGGCTCCTTATGCCTCCCTGGGATTCAGTGGTGTGTCCCTGCTGCCCACAGGCAGTGCTTCTAACCAGCAAGGATCGCTTCTTACAGAATCCTGCAGACGCTTCAAGTCTATCAACTATGTGACTCTTCAGCCATAAGTACATTTTTTCAGTAAAAAAAAAAAAATCAGTAAATTTTTTTTCAGTAAAAAAAAAAAAAAACACATAAATAAATATGTCTGAGTTGTGTGCTGATGACTGAACAGGAAGAGTGGTATCAGAGTCTTGACTTTATTCCCTGTGAGTGAGCTTCAGCCTGGAAGGTGCTGTGAGATGGAGTGCAGTGGATCTCAGTGGGCAGCAGATCTCTGCTGGCTTCATTCTGTACATTCTAGATCATTGCTTAAAAACTCTTTTCTCTGCCACCACCAGTGTTCCAGTTTGCTCTGTTACCCGAGGTCAGAGCTCACCTGACCTCCCTGGCAGAGGAAAAGAAGGGTAAGGAAATGGAGGAAAAAAGAGAGCAAACAAATCCTTCAAGGAAGTCTTGTTTCCCTTTCCCAAAGCTCAGCCCAGCCCAGCAGAAAAGGCTGAATTGAAAGGGAAAAAGGCTAAGACTGATTAATTAAGAGAGGTCCAGCCTGAAGAAAAGGCAAAGAATGAAACAAGTGAGACAGAGAAAAATAAACTACATGAAGAGTGAGCTCAGATGAGGGAATGGGCTGCAGGCCAGGGGGGAGCAGCTGCAGCAGCAAGGTCCGGATCCCACTGAAGCTGAAGGGAGGCCAGCTCTGCTGGAATAAAGGCAAACAGAAAGCAATTCACCTTTAAAGGCACAGAACTGAGATTCAAGGCTAGCGTGAGGGCGGACAGCAATGGGAATTTGTGAATGAGAGGAGTTCTCTCCGAGAGCAGGCAGCGGCTCTGAGTTCCTGCCCGAGCGCTGCGTGACAGCGCAGATAAATCAGAGCGGGCAGCGCCGGGAGGCTGCTCCCAGCAGCTTCCTGCTGCTCCTGGACTCTCGAGTCAGTGCTGAGCGTCCAGCACGTTTCCTCGTTTTTAGCAGGGGAGATGAGGCAGATGACATACCACAGCGATGGCATCATGCCTTGCTCCAGATGTGAGCAAAGGGGGAAGAAAGTCCGAGATGGACTTTTCTCTACAAGCCAGAGTAATCCTCGGCGCTGAGGGGGAACATGAAGCTGCAGATCTCAGCACACAACAAAATAAAGAACAAGAGGAAACAAACCCCTGGGAGATTCTCAGTGAAACTTGCAGGTTTAGAGAACAAAGAAGAGACCTCTTGAATTAAATATTCTTCTTCCTAGCAATCAGACTGTGTGCAGCGAGTGAATGTCAACAGTGCCAGAACAAAAGGTTGCACTGCGCTGTGTGAATCTGGTAACAGGCACAGGCTGCAGGAGAAGCAACAGATGTAGAGAGAGCATTCACCTGAACATGTCCACGAGGAGGTGAGTTAGAAAGCTCCTGGGGCTTCCTATGTGTCAGTAACTGCTGTTAAAAGATATCCTGCTTCAAGAAGTGTTTCAGTCTCATGGCACCAGAACTGTAGAGTCAGAGCCCTGCATTGGAAAGCACAGAAAATTTTCAAGTGTTTGTATCTAATGAGCAGAGAAGAAAAATGCCCTCTTTGAAAGTCTGCAGCTCCTAACTGCCACAGAGCTCTTCAGACCTCCCCTTCCTGAACTGTCCTGTTGATTCTTGCTGGATGAAATGCCAGACCTTTGCTTCCTCTGGTACTGGCTCCAAGCAGACTGTGAGAAGGGTGAGATTCTCCAGCATGAAATATCAGTGAGATTGACAGCTCCTGGAAAAAGGGACAATTGTGGAATATATGCACTCAAGTGTGGGCAATAGAGTGTGCAGACTCAGCTCAGGCCCTCTCTAGAAAGGGAAAAGGAAGTGAGCAATGCTGTAAATCCTTCACTATGGGGAGGGTGCTGGCACCTCCTTTTATCTCAGGACATCTTACACCTCTTTTTCACCGTGGCAGAAGTTACTGCATGGTGAACTCGCTTGGATCCCCTGCTGGCCTTTGACTAGGTAGCTCCTGCTGTGTGCCTGCAAGATGCACGACTGGCCCAGCAGAGCTGTTTCTCAGTACTGCATGAATTGTCCCCAGATTTCTGCTGACATACTCAAAGACATCCTGGAATTTTGCAATATTATAATGCATGCTAAAAGCTTCCTATGAACTCTGAAGATGGAGTTCAAGAGTGAGCACCATTATTGACCTCTGAGTCGTTGCAGTGTTTGCTCCAACTCCTGGGCTGTTGTACACAAACAAACAAAGCCATGGGAACAGCTGCCATGGGGCAGTGTGAGCAGGCTGCCTCCAGATCAAAACAAAGCCTGACTGAGCTCAAACAGTTGTGGCTGTGTTCTTGGGTGGCAGAGGTTGGTGTGAGTTCAAAAGACCCTATCCTGGCTGAGTTGTGCCAGGTTTCCCATTGAGCTGCTGACTGTGGGAGCTGCAATTAGGTGAGGTGAAGTACAGCCCTGAGAAGCTGTGCCTCAGCTTTGGCTCTCTGATGTCTGTCACGATACCTCTGCCTGGCACAGACCTTCCCTCTGCATCCCTGCTCAGCCTGGTGCCTTCCCTGAGTTGTATCCTAGTTTCCCAAGGCAAGCACTGGACATGCAGCCTGAGTTTCACTCAGCAGCCAGCTCTGTGGGGACCACAGCTTGCATTTCATCCCTGTGTGGCAGGGGCCCAGCAAGGAGAGAGGGCAGAGGGGCACTAGAGAAGCCTGTTGATGGGGCCAGTGCAGATGGGTGATTCTGGAGTAAAGAAGCAGCAGAGCAGTGATGTCTGCCTCTGAAAGGCTTCGCTGTGCCCAAAAGTGAGATACTTCCTAAGCTATGTGTTGACTGAGCCCTTGGTTTTCCACCATCAGCAAGCTAGCACAAAGATACCAAGGTCCCTGCATCTCTCCTAGGCCAGAGCAGTGAGCTTTGAACATGCAGGATGGGAATCTGTACAGCCTGTTGGAAGAGCTGTTGTGACCTGGTGCCTGTGGTGAGCAATCCTAGCAGACCACTTCTTAGCAAGTGTGTGCCAGCTGTTGCCTCTGAGTGAGCTTCAGGAATAGCTCCAAACTGTAGTGCATTGCAGTAATTAATTCTTGAAGAAAAAGTAAATGGAAGTGGAAAGCTTCAGTTAACCATGGCAGGACCTGAGCCTGAAGAAAAGGTTGTAAAGCTTCAGTGAAGCAAATACTCTGTGGGGATTCACTAAGGTTAAGTCCTGCATCTGGGGAAGAACAACCTCATGGATCAGTACAGGCTAGGTGGTGACCTGCTGCAAAGCAGCTCTGAGGAAAAGGACTTGGGAGTCCTGGTGCTGGCCATGAGCCAGCAATGGACCCTTGTGGCCAGAAAGGCCAACAGCATTGTGGGATGCAGTAAGAGGATTGAGGGATTCTCCTCCCCCTCTACCATGTGCTGGTGAGGCCTCACCTGCAGTACTGGGTCCAGTTCTGGGCACCCCAGGTGAAGAAGGACAAAGAGCTACTGGAGAGTCCAACCCAGGGCCACTGAGATGCTGAGGGCACTGCAACAGCTCTCATGGGAGCAGAGGCTGAGAGAGCTGGGGCTGGTTAGCCTGGAGAGGAGAAGGCTGAGTGGGGTCTGAGCAATGCTTGCAGATAGCTAAGGGGTGGGGGCAGGAAGGTGGGGCCAGACTCTCCTCAGTGGTGCCCACTGACAGGACAAGAGGCAATGGGCATGGACTTGACCACAGGAAGTTCCATAGCTAAATATGAGGAGGAAGGTTAGCTCTGAGCCTCACACTGAGCCTCTGTTACCTCTGAGCCTCACACTGGTCACCAACCCTTCTCTATTGGCAAGAACAGGGTCCAGCACTGCAGCTTTTCTTGTTGGTTCCCCTGCCATTCAGAGGAGCACTGTGCACTCCAGAACATCCTGGATTGCTGGTGCCTTCCTGTGCTGTCCCTCCAGCAGATGTCAGGGTGCTTCAAATCTCCCACAAGGACCAGGGCTTCTGAACATGAAGCCACTTCCATTTGCCTGTGGAGGGCCTCATCTGCTTGTTTCTGCTGGTCAGTGGCAGACCCCTACTGTAACATCACCTTCCCCTGTCTTCCCTTTAACCTTAACCTACATGCTCTCAACCAGCTCGTCAGCCTTCCCCAGGTGGAGCTCCACCGATTCTGGGGTGAGGAAAAGCTCAAGATGAGGCTGCAGTGTGAGTGCAGCCCAGACAGCAGTTGTGTGCTGGGCTGCAGCAAGAGCAGTGTGGGCAGCAGGGCAAGGGAGGGGATTCTGCCCATTTACTCTGCTCTCTTCAGACCCCACCTGGGTTCCTGTGTGCAATTCTGAAACCCCCAGCACAGGAAGGACTTGGAAGTGTTTGGGCAGGTCTAGAGGAGGCCATGAAGGTGCTCAGAGAGCTGCAGCAGCTCTGCTCTGAGGACAGATTGAGACAGCCTGGAGAGGAGAAGGACACAGAAGACCTTATAGTAGCCTTCCAGTATCTGAAGGGGGCTGCAGGAAGGCTGAGGAGGGACTATTGACAAGGTCTTGTGATGGCATGATGACGAGCAGTGAGTTTGAACTGGCAGAGGGAAGACTGAAACTGGATGTTAGGAGGAAGTTGTTTGCAGTGAGGGTGGTGAGACACTGGCACAGGTTGCCAAGGAGGTTGTGGCTGCTCCCTCCCTGGATGTGTTCAAGGCCAGGTTGGATGAGGCCTTGAGTGAGCTGTGCTAGTGGGAGGTGTCCCTGCCTATGGTAGGGGGTTGGAACTAGATGAGCTTTGAGGTCCCTTCCAACCTTACCATTCTATGATTCTATGATTCCAGCTGCACACTGATGCAGAGGGCAATGCCTCCTTCCCTCCCACCCTGCCTGTCTTTCTTAAAGAGCTTGTACCCATCCATCCCTGCATTCCACTGATGGGAACCATCCCAGCAGGTTTCAGGAGCAGCCACTCTGTCCTGGCTTTCCAGCAGCACAGTGGTCCTTAATTCAGCCTGTTTATTGTCTGAGCTGCACACACTGGCAGAGGCACTTCAGCTGGGCTGGTCGTTTCACCCTCTTGTACCAGTGCCCCTTGATTCCCTCGGTGCATCATCCCTGGCTTGCCTCAGGGCAACAAATTGAGAGCCCTTCCTGGCATCCCAGCTCTGCCTCTGCTCCAGACAAAGCCAGAAACCTTTACTGCAGGCAAATGCTACACTGGCTTGGTCATAGGAACATGAGAACTGAGGTCCAGTGAAGTTAGACCTAGCTGCAGGTTTGACCTGTCCATACCCCACTGCTTTCTTGTGAAGCTTTCCTAGTTCCCTGTCTTGGGTTATCAAAGAGCAGGAGGGTCGTGAGTGGCTGTGCAAACATCCCCCCCACAGTGCTGCAGCAGGCAGTGTGCAGAACCTGTGGTCGAAGCTGTCAGCTGCAGACTCCTCCACGTGAGAAATGGAAATCCTGGGGACATTCAATCTGTTGAAGTCTGGGCTGGGGTTTCTTAATTCTTTGGGGGCTTGGTTAAATTAAAACGATGACGAACACCTTCTGTCCCCTCCCTAGTACTGCCAGTGGACGTTTCTGTCTGCGATGGGTGCACGACAGATAGCTGCAGTAAGTAGCTTCAGATGGCTTCTCACATGTGTGCTGTAAGACCTGGGGTCTCACACTGAAGCCTCTTCTCTGGGTCTTGTTGCAGAGATGTTCTTTGAGAGCAGTGAGAGCTCCAACATCCTCATCTGGGGCCATTACCTTTGCAAAGCCTTTAGCAAAGTGGCGCAAGGAGGCAGTCTTGGGATTCTTGATGTTTCTTGAAGTCCCACAGAGACTTTAAAAGAACTTTTTAACTCATTGAAACACCTCTAGATCAAGCCAAATGGGTCATTGGTGAAAGAATTCATTGAAAAGCAAAAACCACAGGGTTCTGGTTCAGCTTGAAATCATGAAAAATTAAATGTAGGGCTGGCCCTGCACAGATTTTCAAGAGGGTTAAGAACAGTGATGTGATTTCCCCTCACTGTACAAGGAGAAATCAATATCCTTAGTGTTTTGCTCCAGAATGACAAAGGTCTGGAGCTAATACTGGGAATTTTCTCTCTGGTATAGAGGAGCTGGATACTGGCTGTAAGACCAGAACTTGAAATGGATTTCCTGAGCATCAAAAGTACTGAGCAAAGCTGCTGTTATTCTATGGTCTGAGCTGGATCTGGGACTCTGAACATCAGCCAAAGCTTAGTCCTGTATCAAGGCTCATGCCTCCTAACAAGCAGGCTTGCTGCGAGCTGTCCCAGTGCAGGTATCTGTCCTTGTGCTCAGAGGATACAAGACTCACCTGCCCAGCTGGAGACCTTGTGGGCACAGCACTCTGAGAGAAGCTGATTTTGGTCTCAGGAGATGCCCTCCTTCCACAGTGCTAATCAGTCAGCATTTGTCATGTCTGTATACGAAGGCCTTTGCCCATCTCTTCCTGCCCCTCGCTGTTTCCCAAGACACATTACAGTTCTGAGGTGGCTCAGCTTTGAAGCTCCCTGTGCAGGGAAGTGAAAACTTTGCTGTTCTTCTGAATATGAGGAATACAAAAACTCACGAATACAAAATACAAAAATTCCTGTGCAGTGTGTCCTATATGTCTGATTGATTTATCTTGGCTTTCCCTCACGTCCTCCACAGGCATGCTGCAGCCCAGCTGGAAGGGAGGGAGTAATGAAAGCTAGCAGAGTGAGAACCCCTGAGACAAAATCCTTGGCACTGTTCTACACCATGTAGTGAGCTTGGGTCAGCAAGGGCCTGTAAATAGCATCGTAATGACTGGCTCCTCAGCAGGGCTCAACATGTGCTTTGAGTTTGCCGAAGAGTGCCGAGGCACTGCGAGATAACTGCTGATAGCAAGCAGATGTGAAGTTTGCTTCTTAATACAGGAAGGCTGAGGGGGAAAGTCAAGTAGATTTTGGCTTGTGGGCCTCTTGGGGCTGATGTTTGAAGATTATTAAGGGTTCTCTTTCTTTGCAGGGGAGGAGCTCAGTTCTATCCAGTGCTGGTTTAAGGCAGTTCTTGTGAGGGCTGGTGAGATCCTGCGGGCAGAGCTCGCTGTGAGCTGGAAGCTGAGGGCAGGAGCAGGACAGTACTTTGCAGTTAGGACGATTGTGTCGTTCCAAAGTCCATTTCAGGTTTGCATTCCCCAAAGCTTTCTCCATGCCTGCCTTTGTGCAAGTCCTTTCTAACCTGGACGCCACTCAGTGGCAGTGCTGCTCAGTGCATGGCTGTGGCAGCGCTGCTCGGTGCATGGCTGCGGCAGCGCTGCTCGGTGCATTGCTGCGGCAGCGCTGCTCGGTGCATGGCTGTGGCAGCGCTGCTCGGTGCATGGCTGCGGCAGCGCTGCAGCGCTGCTCAGTGCATGGCTGTGGCAGCACTGCTCAGTGCATGGCTGTGGCAGCGCTGCTCAGTGCATAGTTGTGGCAGCGCTGCTCAGTGCATGGCTGCAGCAGTGCTGCCAGAGGGCAGGGCACAGCAGTGCTGCCAGAGGGTGGGGCACGGCAGCACTGCTCAGTGCATGGCTGCAGCAGCACTCATCAGTGCATGGCTGCGGCAGTGCTGCCGGACGGCAGGGCGCAGCAGGGCTCCCCCGCGGCTCCCAGCGCCACTCTGCAGGTGCAGCAGACGAGCACAACAGTGACCCTGCAGAGCTGTGCAAAAGGAACCTGCAGCCTCCCAGGTCAGAGGCTCTCTCCAACAGGCCACTTGTTCTTCCTCAGCAAGGTTGGACAGTTCACCAATGCTACACAAGTGCAGCAAATCAATTATTTCAAAAGCCGAGGAATGTGCCAAGGTTTTCTCTGTCCCAAGAGTTCCCAGGTGAGCTGGTGCTCAAGGGGAGGGAGCTGGTCAGTAAATAAAGTGACTGCAGCCACAACTGCCCACAGTGACCTCTGACCCGTGCTGGTACGGGTGTGGAAGTGGTGCTCAGAGCAATCCTTCTGTTGGTTGGCAGTTCCCTCTCAAGGCTGACTTGGTGCCTTGCAGTGCTTTAAAAACCTTTTTCAGAGGCAGCAAAGGAAGAGGGAAAGTTTCTTCCTGCACTTTTTTGAGGACCCATCACCAAACCATCCAGGGGCCATCAGTTGCCCTGGCTGGCTGGTACTTCTCCTTTCTGCCTTGCCCTGTGTTTCCCAGCAGAAATGCACTGGTGCCTCCTGAGCAGTGCCTGCTGCCACACCTCTGGTGCTGTGTCCAGTTCTGGGCACTTCAGTGCAAGACAGACAGTGCAGAGGACAAGAAAGGTGAAGGGCCTGGAGAATAAATCTGAAGAGGAGCTACTGAAGGAGCTGGGGATGGTTAGTGTGAAACAGAGGAGCCTGAGGATAGGCCTCTTGGTTCTCTACAGCTACCCGAAAGGAGGTTGTGGAGAGGTTGGTGCTGGTCTCTTCTCACAGGCAATTAGTTATAGAACAAGAGGGAATGGCCTCAAGCTGGTTGGTGAAGTTCCTGCTGACTGGAGAAGGGCAAACATAACACCCATCTTCAAGAAGGGAAAAAAGGATGACCCTGGAAACTACAGAGCAGTCAGCCTCACCTCTGTGCCTGGCAAGATCATGGAGCAGATCCTGCTGAAAGTCCTGCTAAGGCAAATGGAAAACAAAACAGAGGTGATTGGTGGGAACCAGCAATGGCTGCACCAAGGGCAGATCTGCCTGACAAATTTGGTGGCTTTCTATGATGAAGTCACAGTGACAGTGGACAAGGGAAGGGCAACTGATGACATCTACCTGGACCTGAGTAAGGCATTTGACTCTGTCCCACATGACATCCTGGTCACCAAACTGGAAAAGCATGGACTTGATGGATGGACCACTCGCTGGATAAGGAATTGGCTGGATGGTCGAACCCAGAGAGTGGCGATCAACGGCACAATGTCCACCTGGAGACCAGTGACAAGTGGTGTCCCTCAGGGGTCAGTGCTGGGACCAGTGCTGTTTAACATCTTTGTCAGTGACATGGACAGAGGAATGGAGTGCACCCTCAGCAAGTTTGCAGATGACACCAAGCTGTGTGGCACAGTCGACTTGCTAGAGGGCAGGGATGCCATCCAGAGGGACCTGGACAGGCTGGAGAGTTGGGCCCAGGCCAACCTGATGAAATTCAATAAGGCCAAGTGTAAGGTCCTGCACCTGGGTAGGCACAATCCCAAGCACAAATACAGGCTGGGTGGTGAATGGCTGGAGAGCAGCCCTGAGGAAAAGGACCTTGGAGTCTGGGTTGATGAAAAGCTCAACATGAGCCTGCAGTGTGCACATGCAGCCCAGACAGCCAACCGAGTCCTAGGCTGCATCAAGAGAAGCGTGGCCAGCAGGGCAAGGGAGGGGATTCTGCCCCTTTACTCTGCTCTCGTCAGACCCCACCTGGAGTACTGTGTGCAGTTCTGGAACCCTCAGCACAGGAAGGACATGGAAGTGTTGGAGCGGGTCCAGAGGAGGGCCACAAAGATGATCAGAGGGCTGGAGCAGCTCTCCTATGAGGACAGGCTGAGAGAGTTGGGGCTCTGCAGCCTGGAGAAGAGAAGGCTTCGAGGGGACCTGATAGTAGCCTTCCAGGATCTGAAGGGGGCTACAGGAAGGTTGGGGAGGGACTATTTACAAGGTCCTGCAATGACAGGACAAGGGGCAATGGGCTTAAACTGGCAGAGGGGAGATTTAGACTGGATGTTAGGAGGAAGTTCTTTACAGTGAGGGTGGTGAGGCACTGGCACAGGTTGCCCAGGGAGGTTGTGGCTGCTCCCTCCCTGGAGGTGTTCAAGGCCAGATTGGATGAGGCCTTGAGTGATCTGTGCTAGTGGGAGGTGTCCCTGGGTATGGCAGGGGGTTGGAACTGGATGATCCTTGAGGTCCCTTCCAACCTTACCATTCTATGATTCTGAGCTGCAGCAGGGCAGGCTGAGACTGGACATTAGGAAACATTTTTCACAGCAAGAGTGGTCAGACACTGGCACAGGCTGCCCAAGGAGGTAAAGGAGTCACCAACCTTGGAGATGCTTAAGGGTCAATTAGATGTGGTGCTTGGGGATATGGCTTAGGGGTGAGTTTTGTAGAGTAAGGTAAATGGTTGGGCCTGATGATCCCAGAGATTTCTTCCACCCTGAAGGATTCTGTCAGTAGCTCCCCAAATGCTGTGGTGATAGCTGAGTCAGAGCTTGCTCCTGCTGGGAGGGTAGGAGCATGCCAGGTCTTTAAGCAGGGAGGCTCCAACACAGGCTGGTTCCTGTGTGCCCAGGCACTCTGAAGGTGGCCAGCCTCACCTCCTGGCTCTGCACATGTCCCAGCTGAAGGGCAGTTACTGATGAGAGAGAGAGGGAGCCAGGATGACTGCCCATGCAGCAGGAAAACTGACTTCAGTTAAAAACCTCTTCAAACACACAGAGTGAGTAAGCCTGAGCTATTGTTAAGATCTTCCTTTCTGATCTCCTTCAGCTTGGAGAGGAAGCAGCATGGCTCAGGCAGGGCCCTCAGGGAGCCTGCTGCAGAGGCATGCATTTGGTATCTCTCTGTTTGTTTTTGCAGTTGAGTTCATTTCCTGTAAGCACAGCAGCTGGTTTCTGGCTGTTGCAGGGTATTCTCCTCAGCCTCTGCATCTAGGCAGTGGCTCATGTGTGTGATCATCTGGTGTGATGCCACTCTCTGTTTGCCAGAGCTTTAGCAATGCTTGGGTCGTAGCTTTACAACTGGAGTGGACTCTTCTGCTCATGCAGACTGACCTGTTGTGTAACACAGAGCAATTGCTGAGTGCTGCCCACATTTTTATGTCTTTCTGTCTGGAGCCAAGACACAACTTTTAAAAAGATGATTTTCAACATCATTTTTTGTTCTGAATTAATGACCTCTGCCTGCAACTCTTCTGGATATTTTCTGGGATATCTTAAAACAAACAAGACCAGAGCTTTTGGACATGCCTTCTACAATTTATTTCCACAAGTAATATCCTAAGTATTCCATGCTACTCTCTTCACTTGTAGCACTTTAAATATGGAGTTACTGCCCTGGAGGTTCCTTGCATTTGCATTCATGTAAGTGAAGAATTTGGCACTGTTGTATTTTCCCAACCTATATCAATTGACCAAAACTTTGTTCCTCCCTCATACTTTTCCTTGTGCTCTAGGAAAAAGTTGCTCTTTGCTAAAGAGACCTTACCTGCAGAATGTGGGGAGCAGCTCTGGAGAAGGTCCTGCAGGCCTTCTTTAGGACTTAGATCCAGCATGTTTATTCAAAGGGAAAGAACCCCAAGGGTCAGGATGAGAAATGTGTCACCTGGGCAGGCGGCTGGCAGCAGAGCCTGGCTGAGCACAGCCAAGCTGCACATGGGGATGGTGCCCACTGCTAGAGCCAGTTCTCAGCAGCAGATTTCACAGGCAGGGCTGAGGGGAGGTCACCCAAGCTTGTGCTGTTTTCTGGCAGCCTTAGAGGGCTACCATTCAGTACAGAGGACTGTCCCTGGGGCATTCCTCCCATCAAATTGGTAGGGAAAGGCTTTTGGTTCACTCTGCCATGTCTCTTTGCCAGACTTACTTCATGTTTTGTAAGGAAAACACAAAGTTCTGTGTTCCAGCATACAGAGCTGCCCTGACCTTCATCATCTACCATCCCCATCCAGTGCCATAAACCACCTGGGAAGGTTTATTTACTCACTCACATCCTAGTGCTGAGCTCAGCTGGCTCCAAAGGTGCTGTCCCCCAAGGGCAGAGGGACACTTGTCAACACCACTGGCTGCCCCTGCAGGCATCACCTCTGTGCAGCAGTCCGGAGCAGGGACAGTGCTCCCAGCTGCAGGCCTCAGAGCCAAAGCACTGCACTGGCCTCTGGTGTGTGATAAGGCAGAGAGTTAGCTCCAGTCACTCCTGCAAAGTGCAATGATTCTGGTTTTGGCTAAAGCCTGTCTTTCAAATGAGGAGGCAGGCTTGCCCCAGGACATGAAAGCAGAGGGAATCCTCTGTCGTGGTGATTGGTTCCAGTTGTAATCACTCCCCTGGCCTGAATTTTTGTTTCATTTCCACCTCCAACTTGCAGCCAGGGGCTTATGTTTCTCCTGCCTCTCAATGAAAGTGCCATTCAGTGCCAGTGCTTTGTTAGGCACTGAGGGTCTGCAGCCAAGTCTTCAGCTTTTCTTTTGTCAGGATGTGTTCTGCCAAGTAAGAGAAGCATTTGGTTCAGTTCAAGCCTCTGCTGTAACCCTCAGTGCCCTAGTGAGAGTCACAGTGGGGGAAATCCCCAGGTCAGGTTTGCAACATCCACTCTACAGACCTAAGCAGCTCTCTCCCATATGTGACTTTGCAGCCAGTGGCCCTCAAAGCTTCTGATGCCACCAGGAGCTGCCCTAGCTCACCAACCCCAGGAGACCTTTTCTCTTGACTTCTGCATGAACAGCTTGTTGCTGAGCTGCTGAGCTTGTCCAGGGTTGTCCAGGCTCCACGTGTAGTCTGCTGTGCTTCCAGGGCCTGTGCTGAGCTGAGTGCTCATCAGCACTGCAATGCCCAATACCTATCCAACTGCCATCCAGCTGCAGCCCACTGCAGCAAGACAGGGAGCTGCAGAGGCTCTTTTTGCCCTGACATCTGCTCTGTGGGAGCCTTCCTGTCATCTCACTGCTGTTACCCTTTGGAGCCAGTGCTCCCCAGGCACAGCACACAGGGTCTACGCTTCCCATTCCCATCAGTTTCTGTAAGTGGTTCCAGCTTGTCCTGTCATTCAGCTTGCTTCAGTGGCTGTCCCATACCCATCATTAGCTACACATTAAGTTTTGGGTTCCTCTGGAAACCTTGCAGAGTTTGTGTCCACAGCTGAGAGAGGCCAGAGAAGGTTGTCCCACCAAGCTGTCTGCCAGCTGTGTGGAGCAGCTAAGCAGTTTAGTAGCTAATGACTGAAAACAAAGTGTTCTGCTGTCCTTTGGCTTCTATCCATCTACAGCAAAATTCTGACCAGAGTTTGCTTGTGCGCTTTGGCAGAACACTTAGAGGAAATTCTCATGCAAACCTTTAACAAAACTCTCCAGAAGACAAGGAGTGGAGGTGAGAAGGACCTGCACAAAAAACTAGCCTGCCCTTGCAGTTCCTGCAGGACTGTAACCTCTCTGCTAGGCACTTGCTCTCCCCTCTGTTGGTCATGAGCTCCCCAGGACATTTGTCAAGTGGTTTCCTAACGTTTTCTAACAGTGCAGAGGCATTTATCCTGCCACTACCAGCCAACAGGCATGCACAGGGTCTGGAGGAGCTGAGTCCATTCATTCGCCTTCAGAACATTTCAGGAAGGTTTTGTTTCCACAGCACTGAGGAAACCCTCCCCAGAGCTCTCTGCACAGAGCAGCACAGCAGCCAGAGGAGCATGGCAACACTGCTTTTCTTCTCAGGCCAGCAGTGCAGAGCAGGAAGTGCATGCAGAGTGCTGAATACCAATGCCTCTCATGTGCAAAGGCTGCACCTTCTGTGCCTGAACATTTCCTCCTGGCAGAGGCTTGAGTAAGGTTGGGCCAGAGCACCAGGAGATGGTGTGTGAAGGATTGCTTAGCAGCCAGAACACACTGATCATTGAAAGAGGCTTCTGCTCACACTGGAAGCTCTGCTTTCCCTGGCCCTGTTTGCACTGTCTGCCTTTAACTCTAGTTTATGGTTTTCAATATTTCCAGCTCTGCTTTTGAGGAATATACAGAACAGCCATGGAAAAAATCATCCTGGGCTGAAATTTGGCATGCTGTGAACCAACCAAGGAAGAAATGTGCTAAGTCAAACAGAACTACACAAGCAGGCATGTTTTAGAAAATATTTTTACTCTTAATAGATGAAAATTATTTTTCACCCTATTATTTCTAAGTCTTAGAGCAGCACAGGGATTCAGTGCCTGTGGACTCTAAGTGTTCAAGAGTTATTTTCAAGGTGAGTGGATTTTTTTGAATTGATTTTAGCTCTGTGTGCCCATTTTTGAATCCTGAGTTTCCACCGAGTGGCCGCTTTGGCTGCTTCACCTGCTCCTTCTGTGCTGGCCATGGAAGAAAAGACACTTCCCAGCTGCCTGGCTGGGGGCACAAAGTGCTTGTAGCATGGGAGCAGAGCTGTTGCACTTGGCTCACTGAGACTGCCATAAGGAGCAAGAGTGCTCAGTGCAGTTCGGTGCTGCAAACATTTGACCCTGGTGTGGAGCACATCAATTCCAGTGTCCACACACTTAGACTGAAAGGCTGTGGGTCAGGGGTGTGATGGATTTCTCTGCTGGAGTTCAAAAGAGCAGCTGCAGAGTATGGCATAAATAAGTCAATATTGACTTCTTTGGGAGTGCAAAGGCAAGAGGTAGTGACCCTGAAGTTAATTATTGACCACAGATTTGCTCCAGTCATTTTTTATTTCTTTTTTCACTTTAAGGACCAATAAATTTTGGTATTTAGGGGAAAAAGAAAAAAAAAAAAAGAATTGAAAAGCAAATTCAGGCTTGACACAAATGTGTGCAAATCTCTGAGCTTTCTGAGTGTTTGCCACTTTTTACAGTAAGTACATCAGGGGAGCATTTTCCTCCTTTTGTGGGTGGTGTATCAAATCCAAGGAGGGAAACCTATTTACTACTGACATCCTTTGAGGGCTTCAGCACCTCCAGAATGCTCAGTGTGCAATAAAGTCACAAGTGAACACTGGAGATGAATGAGGCAGTTACAAGGCAGATACTGATGTGTGCAGGTGGAGTCTTTGGCATTAAGAGCATCCAGGACTGGTGTCCCCAGCACAAGAAGGTCCTGGAGCTGCTGGAGTGGCTCCAGAAGAGGCCATGAAGATGTTCAGAGGGCTGAAGAAGCTTTACTGTGGGGCCAGGCTGGGAGAGTTGTGTCTGTTGAGCCTGGAGAAGAGAAGGCTGCAGGGAGAGCTCAGAACAGCCTTCCAGTGCCTGAAGGGGCTGCAGGAGAGTTGGGGAAGGACTTTGGACAAGGGCTGGGAGTGACAAGTTTAGGCTGGAAGGGATCCTAAAGCTTATCCAGTTCCAACCCCTGCCATGCCCAGGGACACCTGCCACCAGCAGAGCTTGCTCAGGGCCTCATCCAGCCTGGTCCTCTACACTTGCAGGGAGGTTGTGGATCGAAGATCACATTCTGTGCTTCTGTGCTCCACAACCTCCCTGGGCAACCTGTGCCAGTGTCTCACCACCCTGACTGCCAAGAATTTCTTCCTCATCTCCATTCTCAGTCTCCCCTCTCCCAGCTCCAAGCCACTGCCTCTGGTCCTTGCAGCCCTTGCCCATAGTCCCACCTTCCCTTGCCCACTGGTGCTGTGACTCCATTCTAAAGCCCCCAGGCTCATCAGGCAGGCTCTGCCCGTGCTGAGGCTGTGTTCCTGGCCACCAACAGCCTCTGCCTCATCTTCCATACAGCTTAGCAAGGCCCTCAGGAGGATCTGTTCCATGACCTTGCCAGGCTCAGAGGTCAGAGTTTCTGGAGTTCCTGGATTCTGGTAATGTTTCCCCTTCCCAGGCAGCAGGAGCTTCACCAGACTGCCAGGACCTGTCACATTTGCTTGGCAACTTTATCAGCCAGTTCCCTCCAGACTCATGGGTGCATCTCACCAGGCCCCATGGACTTGTGCACCTGCTGATTCCTTAGATGGTCTCAGGCATGCTCCTCACTTACAGTGGGCAGATCTCCCTTGTCCCATTCCCTCCCTTTGCCTTCTGGAGCCTGGGCCCTTGACAGTGAACCCTGAGGCAAGGAAGTTATTGAGCACCTCAGCCTTCTCCATACCCCTCATGACCAGGCCTTCTGGGGAGTGCCCAGATCCTCCTTAGCCTTCCTTTTGTCCCTGGTATACTTCTCCGTGGCCCTCTGCCTTCTTCTGGCTCGTGTTCCAAATCAGGAGTCTGTGTAACTGCAAGAACAGAAACATCTTTGTCTCCTCTTTTGCATGCACATAACTGCTCTGAATTCAGGTAATGTCCTCAGACTTCTCAGGTGGAGAAGAGAGAAGTTCTGTGTAAGGTTGCTTCTTAGGGAAGGCTCCAGAAGCCTTAGCAGGAACTGCAGCAAAGGGTGCCTGAAGGTCTCTGTATGAGTTCAGGTGCCCACTCTTGGTTGCCTGTTTCCAGTTGTGTTACTGCTCATTGCAGCTCTGCAGCTGGCACAAAGCCTGTAGGTTACCTCTGTAGCTGCTTTCAGTGCGAAGGAGTTGCAACTTCTAGAACATCCACAAAGTAGTGCTGGAGCTGGGCTTGCTCCTCCAGAGCCTGCAGGCAGTTCTCCCTTCCTGCTGGAAGCTGAAAGCAAACGTAACTGTGCCTGAGAGAGAAAGACAAAGGGAACCTTTATGCCAACAGATGTGGTTGAAACTTTACTTTGTTCCACTCCCCTGGGCAGTGGAAGGGAGAAAGAAAAGCTGTGACTGAGAAGGACATGCAGTGAGGAGTGGCTCTGGTTGCTGTGAGTCAGGGAGCAGAGGTACAGGGGTTGCACAGTGCACTGCAGGCAGCAGCCTGCCTGCAGCCTGCTGGCAGGGCCTGTGTGCAGTGAGCAGCTGGGCACTGAGTGTTGCCATGGCACTTGAGCACATGCAGCATGGTCAGGTCTCTGGTGCAGCAGTGCCCCAGTGGCTCTAACACTCTCCTCAGCACAGTGAAGAGCTGCAGCAGTCAGTAAAGCTCCACACACACAGAAGGCTTTCCCAGCTGTGTTCTGGGTGAGTTCACCACCTCCCAGCAAGTCACCCTGCAGTCCAGGTGGCACTGCTGGCACGTAGGCACTGTTGCCCCATTAAGGTAATGGCTCTCAAAAGCCACAAAGCTCCAGTTGTTAGTTTCTCTACCTGTGAGCTAACATCACCATTGCTGGGGCTGCTAACATCTAACCACTGCACCAGAAAAGTTGGGAATTGTATGCAAGTGCACACTGGAGTGTGCTACCTTTTCCCTCCTTCCAGCCAAATGAATTAAAACTACAACTTGTGTGCATTAATGATGAAATTATACCATCTTAATTAGCAGCCATTTGCCATTAGGAAGCTTGTTTACTGCAGGGTGGAGGACCTGGGCTCAGTAATGGGATTGCTTTGCTGTCTGATGTGACTCTGGATCGCAGATCCCTTCTGTGACTTCACTAATGCTTTGTTCACTCTAATTTAACTGACTCATTGGATCACAGAATTAAAAATGTTAAGGGCTGGAAGGGACCTCCAGAGATCATCCAGTCCAGTCCCCCTGCCAGAGCAACATCACCCAGGGCAGGGCACACAGAACACATCCAGGTGAGCTTTGAATGTCTCCAGAGCAGGACACTCCACAGCCTCTCTGGGCAGCCTGCTCCAGGCTCCAGCACCCTCACACTGACAAAGTTTCCCCTCCTGTTCCCCTGGCACCTCCTCTACTCCAACTTGCCCCCAGTGCCCCTTGTGCCTCTTGGCCACCCCTGAGGAGAGCCTGGCTCTGCCCTGCACATTTATCAGCAGCACTGAGGGCAGCCCTCAGGCTCCTCTGCTCCAGGCTATGATGATCTTAGAGATCTTGTCCAACAGAAAGAATTCTGTGACTCTGTGGTACATCCTAGGTTGTCTTAGGAGGCTGTCACACAGACCAAAGATGTGGCTTTGGTACCCCTATAGATCTGGCAATGTACCTGCTTGTGAGTCAGCCTAAATTCTGCCCTCGGAGTCCTTCAGGGCTACCTTGCCCATCACTGAGGGCTCTTTGATTCACACATTATTTTTATCCTCTTTTAGCTGTTCCAGTTCTGTTACCTTCAGAACAACCTAGTTAGATCTTAGGGTTCAGCTGCAGAGACGTGCACTGGGTGACCACTGCTTGGTGTTCAGCCAGTGAGCGCAGGCAGACCTCTCCCAGGGAGCTGTGTCAAAGCACCAGCACTTACTGGCTTTGGCTCTGGTTTGAGGTAAGCTCTGGTAGTCTATGGGCTGTTGGACCCTCTGCTGCTGTGAGATCCTTACCACATTGCTAGGGCTGGACCTTAACCTGCTGCAAACCCAAAGCACTTCTTACAGCTGCCCCTGCTGGTCCTTCAGCTCTGCTCTTGCAGTTCCTAAGGCACCGCTCAGACACTCAGCAGTCTCTGCTTAACCTGTCC
Organism: Eubucco bourcierii; assembly: GCA_013396675.1. Taxonomy (NCBI): domain Eukaryota; kingdom Metazoa; phylum Chordata; class Aves; order Piciformes; family Ramphastidae; genus Eubucco; species Eubucco bourcierii. Next base: position 24,303 of record VWZE01024905.1, read on the forward strand.
TGTGGTTGGGTTTTTTGTGCAGATCTGTAGTGTTTAATCACAGCAGACACCGCCTGCTAATGCTCTATCATTAAAAGGGGATGGTTGTTGAAGTGTGTAATTAGGACTTCTGACAGTTCATTGTGAATCTCTGGTCTGCTGTGAAGGAGAACAAAGCCAGGGAGAAAATACTGCCTAGGTTATATAAATAAGAGCCGACGGGCAGGCTGCAAATGAGTGTTCTCCCCTCCTTTAATGAAAGGGTTTGTGTACATTACATAGAATAAAGTATTTCCTAAGCTGAAAGCTGTCCAGAGATAACAGTGCTGGCCCTCTGAGGCTCCTTATTGTACAGATGTGGGATGTGGAGTTACAGGAAGCAACCACTGCCTCTGACAGGCTCAGCCTGGAGGAGGAGGATCTACGTGCCCATGCAGAGCTCTGGGCTGCCAATGGATCAGCGAGGGGAAGGGGCTTCCAGGGTGTGCCAGAGAAAGAAACTCCTCCATTTCCACTGAAATACCCTGGGCTAATGGGACAAAGTGGCCCCTCCCAACCTCAGGGGACAAGCTGCACAGGGAGCCCTGCAGCCTACCCTCAGCCAGCACTGCCCCTGCAGGAGTGGGAGCAGCACTTTAGGGGCAGGACTAGGACAAGTCCTGGACTCTGCCATTGTCTGAAGCCCTCAGGAAGGACACCTCCCCACTTTGCTGTGACAGTCTGGGAATGTGCTGTGTTCCCAAAACACAAAAGTCTCCCTCAATTATATAGCTGCAAAATCCTGGAGTCACAGCATGGTGTGGGTTGGAGGGGACCTGTAGAGATGTCCAAGCAGGTACATCTTCAGGTTGATCAGGGACCCATCCAATCTGTCCTGGAATGTTTGCAGGGATGGGGCATCTACCACGTCTCTGGCCAGCCTGGGCAAGGGTCTCACCACCCCCACTGCAAAACATTTCCTCCTCCTCTCCCACCTGAATCTCCCTCTCTCAGTTCAAACCATCACTGCTTGTCCTCTCCCAACAGGCCCTTCTCAAAAGTCTGTGTCTGCTTTTCTCCTCTGCCCTTTAAGCACTGCAGGGCCACCAGGAGCTTTCCCCCAAGCCTTCTCTTCTCTGGGCTGAACCTCCCCAAGTCACAGCAGAGCCCTTCCAGCCCTGCCAGCATTGCTGTGCCCTCCTCTGGCCTTGCTCCAACACATACCTGTCTGTGCTGAGGCCTCCAGAGCCGGTCCCAGTGCTGCAGGGGGTGGTCTCAGCAGAGTGGCAGAATCCCCTCCCTGCCCCTGCTGCCCAGGACATGGCTGGGGCTGTGCTGGCAGCACTCAGTGCCAGCTCATGCCCAGCGTTGCACCCCCAGCACCGCAAGTCCTTCTCAGCAGGGCTGATCTCCAGCCCTTCAAACTCCAACTGGCATGGAACTGGAGACTGCTCCAGCCCATGTGCAGGACCTTGCATTTGGTAGGAAAGCTGCACCAAGGGGAAAGGAGATCCCAGAGTGTGACACTTGGATAATGCCCCAGGCACTGGCATCAGTGGCCCCAGCAGGAGCTGCACAGCACTTCTGAGGCATAAATTCCCAGAAGAGGATTTTGAGAGCTGAATTTTCCTCTCCAGAGGACATCCACACAGGCTACCAGTCTGTAACAGGGGGACTGGGTTATGCAGGATACTGGAAACCTGTGAGGGTGGAATGGTTTGGGGTTGGTTCATGTATTCATTGCCTTCTGAAGGGCTCTGTCTCTTGCAGTGCTTGCTTGTTCTGTCTCTTGCTGCCATGTCTCATGATTTTCCACTGTCATAGGAGAATGGGCACAAACGAGGGGGGTGCAGAGCCACCACTTTGATTTTGAGTTTCTCCTCTTTATTTTCTTGATGGTAAATAACCAGAACCTTTTCAAAGCAAGCACAGCCTCCACTTAGCCCTATTTGATTGCAAATCCAGAAGCAAAACTGATGGATTCCAGAAGAACTGGCAATGGTGTTGTGCTGAGTACTTTTCCCCATGCCACTGTAAAAACCCAAGAATGAAGGTGAGCAGCTGTGGCACTCCACCTGCCCACAAACCAGCACTGTGCCACTTGGGTGAGCAGGACCACAATGGCATGGAGACAGCCTGGAGAAAACATGGGTGTGGGAAGAGACTGCCAGGCACAGCTCTGTAGGGCTGAGTGGAAAGGAAATCATGGCAAAGCCAGCAAGGAGTGAAGCAACCACAAGCTGGTTTGTTATGTGCATTAAAGGGCCTGGGTCTGCCTGGTCAGGAACTGCCCCCAGCAGGCCCTGGGGATGGGTGTGCAGAGGTGAGGCAGCAGCTGGGTTAGGTGCAGGCAGCAGCAGGGCTTTGCCAAGGGCTCGGTGCTGTCCTGCAGACTGCTGGTGCTGTGGCCCTGAGTCTGGCTCTGCCAACCACACTGCTGCCCTGGAAGGGTTGTCCAGCAGGGCTGCCCAGGGGCTGCCCAGCAGCTGGGAGGGGCAGCAGTGGTGCTGTGGGTGCAGCCTCTTGCTGAATGCCTGCCCGAGACTGGGAGCTGGGTACAGACCTGTATGCATTAGCCAGGACAAATGCAGCATCTATGGACACTGAGTTCCACCTGCAGCCTTGCCAGGGCAGGAATGGAATCTGAACTGGGGCAGCTGTGCCTCAGAGCAGTCCCTGCTGAAGGCATGCAGCAGCCTCAGCTCTCACTGCTTCTGACCGCCGTAAGGAGTTCTCCTTGGCAGGTTGTCATGGGGAGCTGCAGACCTTAGTCTGGGTGACTGCCATGAAACCATTCCTGGAGAGTCAGAGGAGCTCTTTCCCTGGAAGGCAGGTTAATAACCTGCAGCACCACATGGAGGAGATGACGACAACCTCACACTGCGCTTTGTGTCTGGCTGGATTCACAGAGTCACAGCACTGATCAGGTTGGAAAAGACCTTTGAGTTCATGAGTCCAACCTAGCACCTAACACCTTCTAATCAACTAATCCATGGCACTAAGTGCCTCATCCAGACTCCTTTTAAACATTTCCCAGGGACAGTGACTCCACCACCTCCCTGGGCAGCCCATCCCAATGCCAATCACTCTTTCTGCCAAGAACTTCTTCCTAACATCCAGCCTGAGCCTGCCCTGGCACAGCTTGAGGCTGTGTCCTCTTGTTCTGTCCCTGGGTGCCTGGCAGCAGAACCCAACCCCAGCTGGCTACAACCTCCCTTCAGGTAGCTGCAGAGAGCAATGAGCTCTGCCCTGAGCCTCCTCTTCTGCAGGCTGCACACCCCCAGCTCCCTCAGCCTCTCCTCACAGGGCTGTGCTCCAGGCCCCTCCCCAGCCTTGCTGCCCTTCTCTGGGCACCTTCCAGCACCTCAACATCTTTCTGATATTGAGAGGCCCAGAACTGGACACAACACTCAAGGTATGACCTGCCCAGTGCTGAGCACAGGGGCAGAAGGACTGCCCTGGCCCTGCTGGCCACACTATTGGTGACACAAGCCTGGGTGCCATTTGCTTTCTTGGCACCTGAACAGACTGCTGGCTCACCTTCAACTGACTGTCAACCAGCACCCCCAGATTCAGTCATCTCAGAGGTACACAAAGCTTACTGCTGGCAGAGATGAGGTTGGGTTTGGTTTGTGTGTGCTCGGTTTATGCCAGTGCAGAAGCTCCTCTGCAAGTACAATGCACACACATCTACTCTGGGTGTCTGAAGGGTGGCACTTTGTGCCTGCAGGCTTATGTGCCTGCCTGCCAGGGGTGGCTTCTTTAGCAGACCCTCACCAAGTGAGACAGGCACCCACCTGAAGGCAACTTTGCATGGCTAAGTACCTGCCAGGATTCAATTCCTACTTGTGTGCTGCATCACAGAATCATAGAAGAGTTTGAGTTGGAAGGGACCTTAAAGATCATTTAGTCCCAACCCCTGTGCCATGGGCAGGGACTACTGCTCATGGCAGCAGAACTGAAGCTAGCTGGGGGTAGTTTGCTCAGACTCCTTTAAACAGAAGTATCAGATCAGTTTTTAAAAGCTTGGAGAGTGGCTCCCTGGGTGTGCATTCCTCCTCCTGACATCCAGGCTGCATCAGCTGTCTTCAGTGCACCACTCTCTCAGCTCAGGTCTGGATTTGCATTTCTTCAGTCATTTTCAGCATCAGGGTTAACAGGGAGCCTTGCACCTTTGTCAGTACTGATCTGCTGGAAGCAGTGCTCTGAGGCCACCTAAGACCCTGCAGCAAGAGCCAAGAAAAAGGCACAAATGCAAACACTTTAAAAATAACTCTTTAGCCAAAAGAAAAGAAGCTGTCAGGGCTGTGTGTGTCAGGCAGGGTGCAGGCTTGCTCCTGCAGCACAGAGCTACCAAGGCTCAGGCCTTCTGCAAGGGGTTTGCTCCATGCCAAAGAGCAAAGATGTTTAGTGTCCCATGAAAAAACAATCAACAGCAGGTGGAAAAAAAATCACCCCAAAACATCAAACAAAACCAAAACCAAACCCCAGCTTCTCCCTAGCAAAAGCTCAGCTTATTTGGAGCCCAAAGGAAGCCTGCAGATGTAGACCCCCTGCATGAGAGCACAGCCTGAAGGAATGCAGAGATAGCAAAACCAACACTACAAAGCCTGCAAGCAGGAGGATGTCTCACTTGCATATTTTTCTGTGACCATCTTGGTTTGCAGAGGAAGGGGTCCCCAAAGCCTGCCAGCCAGCAGGGTCCCTTTGTACTGGATCACTCTCTGTTTGGCCAGATGGCTCCCAGCAGTGAGGCAGCACAGCCACAGCTCTGACTGTAATAAGGCAGGGAAGGGAATGGGAAAACTCCTGTGTGCAGCGAGATGAGGCACATCGTGTCCCATCTGAAACTCGTTAACCAGTGATCAGATCAGCAGTGGGAAATGCTCACCGTGTGGAGGTGACCCTGGCTGCCTGCCTTTGGGCTTCAGTGAGCAGTGTCTGGGGGCAGAGCAGTGTCCTGCTCTGGGAGCAGCAACGGCAGATGGAGTGGAGCTGACTGCAGCCCACAGCCCCTTCTGCAGTGGCCTCTGGATGGGATGGGTCTGGAGGGTCGTGGTGCATTTATCTACAGCTTTCTAGAAGAGGCTGCACAGCTCTGGGAACAGCAGCACCTCCCATGGAGGCCATGAGAGCAGTGGGAAAGGCTGGGGACCTGCTGCCAGCCTGCACTCTGCAGGCCTCCCTCAGCTTTGGAGATAAGCCTGTGTGGTTTGGTGCCAGTCTGGTGGCTTTCATCTGGTCACAGGCAACATTGCCAGCTGCCTCCCAGCTCTTGCTGCTTAGTGTTTTGGCTACCTCATCTCCTCAGAGCAACCCTTCAATGAGGTTCTCTGCAGAGCATCTATTGAATGTTCCTCCTGTGGCAGAACAAACTCATTTGGGCTTGGTCAATAAAGAAGGTAGTAGGGAAGGACAACCTGGCAAGTTCTGTGTATGTGGAGAAGTTGAGGAGTGCTGATCATACTCTGATACAGAGATTCATAGACAGACTGGTTTGGGTTGGAAGGGACCTTAAAGCTCATCCACGTCCAGCCCCTGCCATGCCCAGGGACACCTCCCACCAGCCCAGGCTGCTCAAGGCCTCATCTAACCTGGCCTTGAACACCTCCAGGGAGGAGAGATCCACAGCCTCCCTGGGCAACCTGTGCCAGTGTCTCACCAGCCTCACTGCAAAGAATTTCTTCCTAATCTCCAGTCTAAATCTGATCATCTCTGTGGCCTCCTCTGGACCCTCCCCAGCAGCTCCAGGGCCTCCTTGTGCTGGTTCCCCAGAGCTGGAGGCAGTGCTGCAGGTGAGGGCTGAGCAGAGCAGAGCAGAGGGGCAGAATCCCCTCCCTGTGCTGCTGCTCTCCCTGCTCTGCCTGCAGCCAGCACACAGCTGCCTCTGGGCTACCAGTGCCCAGTGCTGGCTGCTGGGCACTTTGGCACCAACTGACACCCCCAAGGCCTTCTCCTGCAGGCTGCTCTCAGCCACTCCTCACCCAGCCTGCATTTGTGCTTGCATTGCCCTGACCCAGCTGCAGGACCTTGTCCTTGGCCTTGCTGAACTCCATGAGGTTGGCTTGGGCTCACCTCTGCAGCCTGCCCAGGTCCCTCTGGATGGATCCTTCCCTCTACTGTGCCAGCCACACCACACAGCTTGGTGCCCTCCCCAGGCTTGCTGAGGGTGCCTCAGTGCCACTGCCCATGGCACTGACAGAGATGTTACACAGCACTGGTCCCAGTGCTGACCCCTGAGGGACACCACTTGGCACTGGTCTCCATTTGGGCACAGAGCTGCTGCCCACAACTCTCTGAGTGCAGCCTTACAGCCAATTCCTTACCCAACCAGTGGCCACTCCTCAGGTCCATGCTGTCCCAGTTTGGTGACCAGGATGTCATGGGGACAGAGTCAGTGCTTTACACAAACCATCAGTTGTTCTTCCCTTGTCCACTGATGCTGTGACTCTGTCCTAAAAGGCCCCCAGGTTTGTCAGACTCTCCTGTACACAGAGGATTGCATTCCTGGGTTTCAGCTTTGCTCACAGCCTGGATCATTTAAGTTGCACAAAAAGACACCAGAATGAACCACACAGATCTTGGAGGCAAAGGAACACAGAGGAGCCTGTTAGAGTTCTGTGCTTCTGGATCTGGGCACATCAGAGGAATGCTGCAGGTTCTGGGGCCAGTCCCAAACTGCAAAAGCAGCAGCAGGCAGTGCAGTGCACAGCTCAGCTGGAACCTCCACCATCACTTCAGTGTGCTGTGGGTATGACACTGATAGCAGCAGTGCTGCACTGCTCCATGTCTGGCTCCTGCTGGGAGCTGTTCTGCTGTCAGTTTGACACAGGCTGAAAGTAAAAGTTCTGTAGAGTCAAAAATTGTGTTTTATTGAGGCAGTGATGGAGAGGGCTGAGTCAAGTGAAACAAGGGCTGGAAGGTGCTGAGCTACAGTGCATCCAGTGGCCTCAGCAGTTTCATCTCCCAGCACTACACAGGAGGCTGGAGTATGGTGACAGAAGGCAGATCTTGGCATAAAATTAGTCTTAATATGAGATTGTAATCAAGAGAAAATTTTGTCTGTGCAGTTGTCATCAAAGCCTCGTTTGCCTTGCTGCCTTTGCCTGTGCTGTGTAGCTCTGCACTCTATCAATCTCCCCAGCCAGGGTCCTGGTCCTGCTCCCATTAACATTGCAATAGCAAGGGTCAAGCTTTCTGTTGTGTGTGCATTTAGGAGGTGAATGTGATATGCTTTGTGCCCCAGGCTTCTCCTGACCTTTGCTGTGTGGAGTGTTCAAAGGTTTCCGTGTCTGGAGTCTGAATTTTAAATCCTTTGGAGGGGAGACCTTGCAGGCAGGGCACAGGGGCTGGCTGAGCCCATTAGTGCTGGCTAAGGACTGCAAAATGCTTCTCCAGGCACCTCAAGTTCCACCTGTGAAATGATCTTGGAGTACCCATTGCAAGCCCTTACAAAACTGCCTTTTCCCTCTCCAGCTTTTCCAGCAGCAGGCAGAGCTTCCCACCAGCAGAGCCCCTGAGACTGTCAGGCAGGCAAAGCAAAGCAGCCCACAGCTCAGGGTCCCTCAGCAAACCTGGCTGTTGGATCAGGGACACTTCACCTCTGCTTTCCTGGTGTAGGAGCCAACAGCCTTCCAAATCTAGGTCACCAATAAATGGGCTATGCCCATCCCTGTGCCAGCTGCCCTCCTTCCCACCTGCACAGGCAGGAGAGAAGCTTTCGCCTCTGGAGTTTCTGTTCCTGTCCACAAGTCTCTGCCTCGTTTTCCTCTAATGTCTCTCTTCCTGAAAACAAGCAGCAGGTGGTTCCAGCTGATCTTATTCTGGCCCCAGGGAACACCCTGGGTTCCTGATGCCCTCTCTTGCCATCCCTTTTGCCACAAAGCAACAGAACACAACCTCACAGTGAAGAGCTTAGAAAGACTATGGGATGCCAAAATGTGAGAGATGCCTTTCTGCTCCAGCCATGGCTCCTGTGTGTGCAGAGGGGCCTGAGGAAGATGCCTGCCCACTACCCTCTCCCTGAGTCACCCCACCATGGTCATCCTGCCCCCACTGCCCTGGTCTCCAGGCATCATCAAATGGCCTGGGCTGGAAGAGACCTCAGAGATACCTAACCCAACTCCTGCCATGCCAAGGACACCTCTCACCTAGCTCAGGCTGCTCAAGGCCCCACCCAGCCTGGCCTTGAGCATCTCCTGTCAGGAACCCTCCACAGCCCCTGTGGACAACCCATTCCAGTCTTGCCACTCTCGTAGTGAAGAATTTCTTCCTAAGATCCAACCTAACCCTGCTCTCCTTCCAGTTAGATCCAGTTCCCCTTCTCCTGTCTGTGGACACTGTAGTAAAGGCACTGGAAAATGCTGTTCTTTGAGAGAGAAGTGCAGGGCCCTGAACCTGCTGGGTGAGCCAAGGGCTTGTGTCTTCAGCATGCAAGACAAAAAACTGCCTTGCAGGAGTCCACCAGTTGGGAAAAGTAAATCAGCTGTGGGTTAGGGCTCGAGGGAAATGCAACATACTCATGAGAAGCTGTGGAGCAAGGTGTGATGAGTGCAGTGATCTGGCACCTGTCATTTATTAGAGGCTAAAGCTCTCCTGTGGGACTCCCCTTCCAGCACACACACGCAGCAAGTGTCAGGGAAGTGGCTGCTGACCAGCACAGGAAGCTACAGGAGTTCTGCCCTGCTGAATCAACTCAGCAGGAGGGGTGAATCCCTGCAGCTGGCCCAGCAGAGTGCTCCAGTTTCCATGTTTGCACAGGTCTGAGTTTCTCATCATTTCTTGGTAACTTAATCAATGCTTGCAGCACTCTGAAGCCCTTCCAAGGCGCACAGAGGAGCAGGAGTATGCCTCCCTAACAAACGGTTCTGCTAGAAGCCCACACATAAACCACCAGGGGCTTCTTTGCTCACAGCTTGAGGCCTTTAGCTGGTCCCCAGGGGCAGCTCAGCAGAGCTTGCATGCTGGAGCAACTGGAGCACTGCCTCAGCAGCCTAGCATCCTGCCTTGCTGTGCCAGCAGAGCTCTCCAGCCCTCGGACACAGGAGCAGTCTCTCCCCTGTGGACAGAGCTGGTGGCCAGGCCATGTGGCAGTGGCTGCCAAGCAGTTCCAGCACTGCTGCCAGGCTCCACAATGCTGCTCTATTCCTGCATTCTCCTTCTGAGCATTTACTGTCTCCTGTTGCAGCTGGAAGGAGACTGCTGAGAAAGAGCTGCTGTGACAGGATGCTTGGCAGGGGAGATGCTGCTAAATAAATGACTGCAAAGCTTCCCTTATCTTTTTAGCAGAGCTGGGCAACAGTTCTGTCCCTCAGGAAAGCCACAGGTGTGCCAGGCAAGAAGAACCCACTTGTTTTCCACAAGAAATCCCGAGGGATTGTATCACCAAGCTGGTGCTTGAGCCACCATGGAGGTTGTCCTGGCAGAATAGGCAGAGAGGCACCTGGCAGCCACCTGCTTAGTGAAACCAGCATGACTTGGAAACCGGAGGAGAGGAGGTGGGGAAGAAACCAGCAGTGTGCTGGTGCTGTTTGTTTAAAACTCTCAACATCTTCTTTTGCAGGTATTCAGGAGGGAACCCAGTGCACCAAATGCAAAAGTAACTGGGCACTGAAGTTTTCCATCATCTTACTGTATATTTTGTGTGCCCTGCTAACCATCACAGTAGCCATTCTGGGATACAAAGGTATGTATGTGTCAAACCCAACACCTCCCCTCCCAGCACATTTCCAGAGAGCAATGAGCTCTGCCCTCAGCCTCCTCTT
>VWZE01024906.1:0-61935 GCA_013396675.1 Eubucco bourcierii
AGGAGCCAGAGCCAGAAGCTGCTAGACTGCCCAAGACCGCTGTGCTGTGTCCCCAGAGAGACACAGACAGAGACTGACTTATCTATGTTTTGGTTATTGTTCCCAAACAATTTTTCAGCAAGCCTATGAGTGAAGTAGACATCACCATTGTTTTCCTTTCACAGCCTATAGTGTAATTTTCTCTATTAAAATATTCTAATTAGCCTCAAACCAGCACACCCATATAATTTTGCTGGCTCACCCAAGATTCTGAATACAACATCAGGGTTCCAAGACCAGCAAAAGTGATTAAGCTATCCCACTAGTGCTGGTTCTAGCCTCCCACTCCCTATGGTCACATGCTAGCATCCCTCTTGTCCCCTTGACATGAGGGGCATGGCAACTCTACCACATGGTCACAATGCCTCTGATGCGGAGGTGCTGGAGACGTTATGTTTGGATTTAAGAAGGACATTGAGGTGCTTGAGCACAACCAGAGAAGGGCAACGAGGCTGGGGAGAGGCCTCGAGTACAAGCCCTGTGAAGTGAGGCTGAGGGAGCTGGGATTGTTTAGTCTGGAGAAGAGGAGGCTCAGGGGGGACCTTATTGCTGTTTACAACTACCTCAAGGGTGGTTGTGGCCAGGGGCAGGTTACCTTCTTCTGTCAGGCAAGCAGCAGCAGAACAAGAGGACACAGTCTGAAGCTGTGCCAGGGGAAGTTTAGGCTGGAGGTGAGGAGAAAGTTCTTGCCCGAGAGAGTCATTGACTGCTGGAATGGGCTGCCCAGGGAGGTGGTGGAGTCAGCCTCCCTGGAGGTGTTCAAGGTGAGTTTGGACGTGGCACTTGGTGCCATGGTCTGGTCTTGAGGGCTGTGGTATTGGGTTGGACTTGATGATCTTTGAGGTCTCTTCCAACCCTGGTGATACTGTGATACTGTGATCTACTAAAGCTGGAAGGTCTCAAAAACTCAGGGGTGGACAGAACTTCAAGTAGTATCAATGAACAGAGGCTGGAATTAAAAATCAGGAAATGCAAACAAGACAGACAAGAGTCACAGTGAGACTAGTAGTTCTACTGAGCCAGAAGGGCACATATCCAACATGGTTACTACCAGAACAACCACACTTATAAAATCCAAAATACATTTTTTCCTTTGCTATGCATAAGGCAGGTCCGTGTTCAAATCACAGTTATTCATTGCTTTCTCACAAAGGAGTAAGGTAATGGGGAGAAATTCTAAAGCTGGACTGTTGGGCCCTGGATGATTTTAGAAGAAATCTGAACAGTATGTGTGATGGGAAAGTTGGCTGTTCTGATACAGACTACTGTTAGTTCATTGTTCTAAATCTACCCTGCTTCTGTGCAGACGTAACACAAGGCCAGTATATCAGTCTACTATGTTTGATCTCACTGTTCCAAGGTTATATACAGGGATGTGCCCAGATTAATTGGCTTTCTCCTTGGTTACCACTGACTCCCCTCTTGGGTTCCCATGAAAAGGGATACATCTTGAGAGAGTCTTGCTTGGATAGCAGAGTGCTTATGTAAATGATATGAGAACTGGATCAGCCAATCAGCATAACTAATTGTATGTAGTGGTGACATATACTTGAGAGCTGCAACCCTATAAGAGAGTTGTAACTTCACAATAAATTGAATTGTATCTGCATCATATTGATGTGTCGTGTACTTTTCTGTCTCACAGTCCGGGTGGACTGCGGCACTGGACAAAGGACATGAGGAGCCTGGGAAACAGACAACAACTTCTCCTAATTCCAGAAGGTCCTTGGCATGTCCCCTGATGAGCCAACAACCATGAGGACAAAGGTCACTCTCTTCACCTAGGAGCAGGCTCTTTGTAGCGAACAGAAGAAAAGAACCATGAGGAAAAGCACAAAGGTCTGCATTTGTGCCAAGCTCCTAAGGAACGGTTGGCCAAGCCAACCACTCTGTCCTCACTGTTGCCCCCAGCTCCTATTTTGTGACTGAAGCCAGAGAGCAGAAGCCCCTATTCCTCTTCTTGAGAGGTGAGGAAAGGCAGTGGACAGCTGGGAAGAAATCTGTCCTGCCTGTACTTTCTTTGTCCCACTTATGCTAGTATGAGGCAGAGCAGAGGAATGGTGAACAACTCTCTCACCCTTTGCTCCAATGCTATTTAAAACACCAGCTGTCATGACAGGGTGATGGCACCGAAGTCAAATCCAGGTCACCATGGTCACCTTGTACATTTTAATGTTAGATGGAGTGAAAAACAACTGCTAACTTGCTCAGGACAGGTCACCCTATATTATCTGTTTATGTGAGCCAATGACAAGACTGTGTAAAAGATACAAAGGTTTTGACTTCTGGTAATTATTAATTCACTGCAGAAACACAGAAATTCTCAAAGGCAGAAAAATGTCTCCATGTTTAAGACAGAATCATAGAATGGGAAGGTTGGAAGTGACCTCAAGGATCACCTAGCTCCAACCCCCTGCCATAGGCAGGGACACCTCCCACTAGTACAGGTCACTCAAGGCCTCGTCCAACCTGGCCTTGAACACCTCCAGGGAGGGAGCAGTCACAACCTCCCTGGGCAACCTGTGCCAGTGTCTCACCACCCTCACTGCAAACAACTTCCTCCTAACATCCAGTCTAAATCTCCCCTCTGGCAGTTTAAACCCATTCCCCTTGTCCTGGCATTGCAAGACTTTGGCAATAGTCCCTCCCCAGCCTTCCTGCAGCCCCCTTCAGATACTGGAAGGCTACTATCAGGTCTCCTGGAAGCCTTCTCTTCTTCAGGCTACACAGCCACAACTCTCTCAGCCTGTCCTCAGAGCAGAGTTGTTGCAGACCTCTCAGCATCTTCATGGCCTCCTCTGGACCTACTCCAACACTTCCATGTTCTTCCTGTGCTGAGGGTTCCAGAACTGCACACAGTACTCCAGGTGGGGTCTGACAAGAGCAGAGCAACGGGGCACAATCCCCTCCCTTGCCCTGCTGCCCACACTGCTCTTGCTGCAGCCCAGCACACAGTTGCTGTCTGGGCTGAACTCACACTGCAGCCTCATCTGGAGCTTTTCATCACCCCACACCCCCAGGGCCTGTTCCTCAGGGTTGCTCTCAGCCATTCACCACCCAGCCTGTATCTGTGCTTGGGATTGTGCCTACCCAGGTGCAGGACCTTACACTCAGCCTTGTTGAATGTCATGAGGTTGGCCTGGGCACAGCTCTGCATCCTGTCCAGGGCCCTCTGGATGGATCCCTGCCCTCTAGCAAGTGACTGTGCCACACAGCTTGGTGCCATCTGCACACTTGCTGAGCGTGCACTGACTCCTCTGTCCATGTCACTGCCAAAGATGTTAAACAGCACTGGTCTCAGCACTGAGTCCTGATTTGGAATTTTAGTTTCCTCATCAGACCCACAGGAGAGGCTGCAGGTCAGTAGATGAGTACCTGAATATTGCAGAGCTGCAGTAACCTTCTGAAGACTTCAGGTGTTCCCAGTGAATAGCCTTGTGCTGGTGGGGGGAAAAGAAAACTACCAAACCCTGGAAAAGAATCCAAAGCAGTCAACTGCACATCAGTACCTCTATTGTGAGGAGAGGTCATTGTTTCCAAAGTCAACATTTTTTCTCCCCTCTCTGGTTTTGGGGGGGGGGCAAAAGAGAATTTATCTGGAGTCTGCAAACCAAACCAAGGTAAAGCTAAATGTATTTGGTTTAAATTTTTTTTTTTTTTTTCACCTACACAGTGAATAATGAATTTCTTTTGTCCAGACCTGCAGTTGACTGAGGCTGGGATCTGAAGAGATTTCTTATGGAGGGAGACCAGCCTGGCAGCCAGAGAACTGCCTTCTCTGTACATACATTCCCTGTCTAAAAAAGTGAAGAAAACTGACAAGAAATTGGGAGGCAAAATGACTGCAAAACATTAACAGATCTTGTCCTTTTTACAGATAAAGGATGTATGTACTGCATTTCCAGGAGATGCTTGTATTGTATGCTGGGGTTTTTGTTATTGTTTGATTTTTTTTTTCCCCCAAATACAATCCAGTGACAATCTGTAACCTTCTTGCTGAGGCCATTGCTTATCTATCCTTACTTTTAAAAAGGTTTTTCTTGATGTCTACTCCTTGCTACAATTTAAACCTATTATTTCTTATTATTTCCCACATACCTGTGAAAACTGGTCCATTTCTTTATTTTTTTCCAGTATGTAAAGGGTAAATCCCAAACTAAATAAACCTAGATCTTTCAGTCTTCCCCATGTGTTTTTGGTCATTCTTGTTTTTTGCATTACATCACTAAATATGACTCTACAAGCAATGGAGGCTACATGATGCAAGTTAGATTTTTTTGGAGAGGGAGACTGTTTCTTTTGGACTTGCTCATAAATTTCTGAGGCCAACAGCACGGTTGAAATTCAAGTATTTGAAAATCCAAACATGGCATTTTCTTCCTCAAATGCTCTATCTAGCACCAGTCCCCAAGAAGAGGGAAAAGTAGCAGATTCTATCATTTTCCATTCCTTTCTCTTCTCCCCGCCCTTACACAAAGGAACAGGAGTAACCTCCTCCCTTCCCTTTTTTTTGTGGCCAGGGATTGGGAAATAAGAACCTGAAGCAGGTTCCCAGTCTTGTTTTAAAGATGTGGACAGCCTGTTCATTTCTCCAGCTCTCTTGCTCCTTTCCGTAATGAGCTCAGAGAAGAGAGCCATCCCCAAATATTACAAGCACCAGACTGTTCTGCTTTTGCAGACTCCATCAGCAAAAACGATTATGCAAGACTGGAAAATACCCCTCATTCCCCTACCCTTCATTTACAACTGACCTCTTTGATCCTCTCCCTGAAAGGGTCTGAACTTTTCCTTGCGGTAGTCCAGCCTAGTGACAGGAAAAAGAAAACCTCAATATTCTCTTCAAGAAATGTCAAGGGTGAAAGAATGAAGTCCGAGAGAAAAGTAAAGGGGAAACTTGGGAGCAGCAAGACTACCAACCTTCTGAAAGAGGATAAACCCATGACAATATTGTCTTTCCTGTGAGCAAGCAAATATGTCTGTAAATTGCTAGATTACACAAGGAGTCCTTTTAAATGCTACTTGCTGGGGAAACAAGTAACAGAAAAGAACCCACAAAGTAGTCCATTATTATCACCACCACCTTCACTATTATTATTATTAGTCTGAGGAGTGTTGTAGAAGGAAATATTTTAATAATCTGTGTATGTACAAGTGACAAATACTGAGTGGTTTACCAAGCTGCCATAAAATGTCTCATGGTACCCAGAATAGGGCCTGGAAAATCTTTCCATGTATGCGAAGAAAAACCTGGATGTTCAAATCTAGGGAAGAGTTCTCTAAGAAAACAGTCAAATACAAACCTTAGTAGTAAATCTCAGTTTGGATTAAGAGGTTACTAAGCCCTGACTGAGAACCCACTTAAAAATAAATTTATATTGAATCTGGAATAATTTAGGTTGAAAAGGACCTCTCA
Organism: Eubucco bourcierii; assembly: GCA_013396675.1. Classification (NCBI taxonomy): domain Eukaryota; kingdom Metazoa; phylum Chordata; class Aves; order Piciformes; family Ramphastidae; genus Eubucco; species Eubucco bourcierii. The sequence goes on from VWZE01024906.1 coordinate 5,453, forward strand.
AGACCACCTAGTCCAAGCGCTTGCTCAAATCAGGGCTCACATCAAGGTTAGAATAACTTTGGGGTTCAGGTGAGCTTTCCATCCCCAGGGAAGATGTACCACAGCCTCTCTGAACAGCTTTCTGGTGTTTAACTTCCTTCACTGTGAAAAGTTCTTCTATTTAACCTCTTGCCCTCCTTATTGCCTCTGGACCTTATAATCATAGAATCAACCAGACTGGAAGAGACCTCCAAGCTCACCCAGCCCAACCTAGCACCCAGCCCTAGCCAATCAACCAGACCATGGCACTAAGTGCCTCATGCAGCCTACTTTTAAACACCTCCAGGGGTGGGGACTCCACCACCTCCCAGGGCAGCCCATTCCAATGCAAATCACTCTCTCTGGCAAGAACTTCCTCCTAACAGCCAGTCTAGACCTCCCCTGGCACAGCTTGAGGCTGTGTCCTCTCCTGCTGCTGGTTGCCTGGGAGCAGAGCCCAACCCAAGCTGGCTACAACCTCCCTTCAGGTCTGCCCTGAGCCACCTCTTCTGCAGGCTGCACACCCGCAGCTCCCTCAGCCTCTCCTCACAGGGTTGTGCTCCAGGCCCCTCCTCAGCCTTGCCGCCCTTCTCTGGACATGTATCTTTGAGAACAACCTTGCTCCACTTTCCTCATAATCCCCTTTATGGTGGTCTGAAGAGAATGAATTGATCATAGTCAGCTCTTTAGTCTCTCCTCTCAGCCTTGATGGCCTCTCTATTCGACTTGCCTTCTTGGCACAGGAGTAAAGCTCACACAATGCCTTAGGGAAGGATCCCTCCCACCAGCTGGCCAGTTACACTTTCACAAGGGCAGCAGGCTCCTGGTGAGCCTCCATGGCCAGGAGGGTGCAGGAATGACTCAGGGCCTGGCCTGGTCTCGCTCTTTGCTGACTCATTTCCCTGGAACTGTGGTTGCCCTTTGAGCTAATCAGTCAAGAGCGCTAAGGGACTGCTGAAAAGGGTAAGTTGCTACTTCTGTCCTCATTTAACGTATCATCATTCACAGTATTTTGCCTGCTGCTAACATCAGAGTGCTTTGACTGAGTGAACCAGAACTGACTGATACAGCATTTGTAACAGTTGTCTAAGAATTAAATTTTCTTGAAAGGGCAAAAACAAAAAAACCCAAAACCCAAAAAACAAAACCCTGTCAGGATCTAACTCAGCAATGTCACTTAATAAAAAAAAAAGACTGTGTGTAGAAGAACAGGTAGCCACAAGGATATTAGATAGACTAAGGATATAAACCTATGAAATTAGAGTCTCTTCAGTTGAAGTGTTTCAAAGTGCTACAAAGCAAAAGGCAACCAGCACCCCAAAATCAATTTCTTTCCCTTCTGCTCCAAATATGCAACAAAACAGGAAAATCACAGCAAACATTCATCAAACAGAACACCTAGTTTCTGGCACACAGCCCTCAACTCCGCACTCAGTCACAGTTTTGGACTTGTCACACCACGAGCCTGGAGAAAACATTTTAATGTGAAGAGCAAACACAGTTACACCGAAGAAAGAAGGGAAGTGTTCAACCTGCTGGCCTGGCAGCTCTGCCTGCCTTCCCAGCATCCAGAGCATGCCTAGCCTGCAGGGTACACTGCAATGCATTTATGATCCCAGGCTGTGGTAGTTTGAGGGGTCCCAGGTCCCCCTTAAAACCACAGGGGAGAAGCCCATCCCAGGGGTTTTCCCAAACAAGAACACAGGTGTTTCTTCTGAGAACAGAGCTGTCAGAAGCTTATAAGGTGGACAGACATTATTTTATGTCTAAAAGAAAAGGTAGTAAACTAATCATACTCCTACTGAAGTGGAGATGAACACAGAAAAGCTGTATTTAAAGGATGTGCAGGGAAAAAAATGGGCATACATGAATCTTTAGCACCTAATACAGATGATTGAATCACAGAACAGTTTAGGTTGGAAGGGACCTCGAAACTCAGCCAGTTCCAACCCTGGACACCTCCCACTAGAACAGGTCACTTAAGGCCTCGTCCAACCTGGCCTTGAACACCTCCAGGGAGGTTATGGAGCACAGAATTGCCCAATGTGATCTTTGATGACGTTGGGTGATTCTGTGTTCCACAACCTCCCTGGGCAACCTGTGCCAGTGTCTCACCACCTTCACTGCAAACAACTTCCTCCCAACATCCACTTTCAATCTCCCCTCTGCCACTTCAAACCCATTGTCCCTTGTCCTGGCATTGCGAGACTTTGGCAATAGTCCCTCCCTAGCCTTCCTGGAGCCCCCTTCAGATACTGGAAGCCTACTCTAAGGTCTCCTGGAAGCCTTCTCTTCTCCAGACTGCAGAGCCCCAACTCTCAGTAGCACGATGGGAAAATTAGCAGAATTATGATACATATTATATATGACAACCCTGGGCTGGGATTCTCTCTGTGATCTTCTTAAGGGAACTTGGGGCCCCTCAAACCACCACAAGAGCTGCACTGCTTTAGTAGTGCCTGAGCAAGCATCTGTTTGTGCCACGCAGAGAGCATGCAGCCCAGGCTTCTGCATCCCCTCCAAAGAAAGGCTCTTAGAGCAGGTATGGTACAACACCATCTTAACACCTTCTGCATGCCAAAAATCTACTGAGGTTTTCCCAAGAATATTTAACTAACTGCTTCCCTAGAGAGGTGGTAAAGTGAAAAAGAAGGAAAAAAAAAAACCAAACCAAAAAACACCTGATGGAATTACTGTGCGCAGTTCTGGGCCTCTCAATTCAAGAGAGATGTTGAGGTGCTGGAAGGTGCCCAGAGAAGGGCAACAAGGATGGTGAAGGGGCCTGGAGCACAGCCCTGTGAGGAGAGGCTGAGGGAGCTGGGGGTGTGCAGCCCGCAGAAGAGAAGGCTCAGGGCAGACCTCATTGTTCTCTGCAGCTACCTGAAGGGAGGTTGTAGCCAGGTGGGGTTGGGCTCTGCTGCCAGGCACCCAGGGACAGAACCCAGGAATGGGCTGCCCAGGGAGGTGGTGGAGTCACCATCAGGATGGTGATGAGGCCTTGAGTAACCTGTACTAGTGGGAGGTGTCCCTGCCTATGGCAGGGGGTTGGAACTAGATGATCCTTGAGGTCCCTTCCAACCTTACCATTCTATGATTCTATGATTCTATGGGCTGCAGATGGGCTCTGTCTGTGTATGGACATTCACGGACAAGGACATATGGACTAGAAGAGACTTAGGAAAGGAGAACCACTCATACCTACATATGTCCTACAGGGGCGAAACAGGCCCAGACGTGCTTGCAAGGCTGCTGCCCTGTTTGGCTGGGTTTCAGATTTCTCTCCTGACGTGGTCTGCTTTGTCTGGAGGGGTGGCTGAAGGGGTCTGCTCTGGGAGGGCTGACTTCACTTGATGTTGGGGTNTGCTGGAAGGTGCCCAGAGAAGGGCAACAAGGATGGTGAAGGGGCCTGGAGCACAGCCCTGTGAGGAGAGGCTGAGGGAGCTGGGGGTGTGCAGCCCGCAGAAGAGAAGGCTCAGGGCAGACCTCATTGTTCTCTGCAGCTACCTGAAGGGAGGTTGTAGCCAGGTGGGGTTGGGCTCTGCTGCCAGGCACCCAGGGACAGAACCCAGGAATGGGCTGCCCAGGGAGGTGGTGGAGTCACCATCAGGATGGTGATGAGGCCTTGAGTAACCTGTACTAGTGGGAGGTGTCCCTGCCTATGGCAGGGGGTTGGAACTAGATGATCCTTGAGGTCCCTTCCAACCTTACCATTCTATGATTCTATGATTCTATGGGCTGCAGATGGGCTCTGTCTGTGTATGGACATTCACGGACAAGGACATATGGACTAGAAGAGACTTAGGAAAGGAGAACCACTCATACCTACATATGTCCTACAGGGGCGAAACAGGCCCAGACGTGCTTGCAAGGCTGCTGCCCTGTTTGGCTGGGTTTCAGATTTCTCTCCTGACGTGGTCTGCTTTGTCTGGAGGGGTGGCTGAAGGGGTCTGCTCTGGGAGGGCTGACTTCACTTGATGTTGGGGTCTGTTTCTCCAGTTGCTGCTGGTTCTGTGTTGCTGATCAGCTACCTGAGGGCACAGGCTCCCACCTCTTACTTTGGGTTTTAGCAGCACACTCAGCTCCTGCCACCCTCTTTGCCTTGTGGTTGCACTGAGAACACAATTTGGGATTATAATTTCTTCGATCATTACCTCAATGCAGTGTCTTGGACTGATGGGATATTACTCAGAGTAATTTGGCTGTTAAATTAATTGCAGTCTGTGGTTTTCCTGCCAGTAGCCCTGTGTGAGGGCAAGGGGAATCTGCCTTGTGGCTGGCAGCAGCAGTTGCTGCTCCTCGCTCTCCAGTCTAAGTTGTGTGTAGGATACGGGTATTTGCATTTCTTTATCCTTTCTCTACATTGCTTTAGAGAACCCCTTTTGTACATTTTGTGTAAGTAATTCCTGACTGGGTATTTGAACTGCTAATCAGTTGTAAACGGTTTATTGCTCTGGGGTCTTTGGTTGGTTGTTTGGTGCAGGAATTTGTGTGAACCAAGTTGCATATTTTCCTATTCCCATATTTTCAACTGGAATGTTTATAATGATAAATGGCTTGGTTGTATGGCCTTGCATAGTCATGGAATCATAGATTCACAGAAAGGCTTGGGTTGGAAGTGATCCCCAAAGGTCCTCTAGGCCAAACGCCCTGCAGTCAGCAGGGACATCCTCCCTTAGGTCAGGTTGCTCACAGCTTTGTTGAGCCTGAACTTGAAGATCTCCAGGGATGGGCCTCAACTACCTCTCTGGGCAGCCTGTTCCAGTGTTCCACCATCATCACAGGGCAGAACTGTTCCTAACATTCAATCTGAATCTCCTCTAATTTCAAAACATTGTCCCTCATCCTATCACTACAGACCTCCGTAAACAGTCCCTCTGCAGCCTTCTTATTGACCCCCTTCAGGTACTGAAGGTCTGTTCTCTTCTGCAGGCTGAACAGCCTCAGTTCCCTCAGCTTTTCCACTCTGATGTTTGTTGTGGTACTCCAGTGGACCTGCTCCATCAGGTCCCTGTCCTTACCGTGTTGAGGTCTTCAGAGTTGGATGCAGTATTATAGGTGAGGTCTTACCAGAGCAGAGGGAAATGGCAGAATCACCTCTATGAGTAATAACAACAGTAGTAATAATACTAGCAATAACACTACTAATGTAAGTGCAAATACAGTACAATATACTTGGAAAGACTCACATAGTGAGCAATACAAAAGCACAGACTGGAACATTTCCCATTGAAACAGAATTCATTCCTGAGGTATTCACTTCAATGGAAACATGAAATTCAAAGAGAAAAAGCATAAGGAGATCTGCACTTATTACAAATGCAGAACAAACAGTTATCCTGTAAGACCAAGTCAGCCAAGAACATTAAGCCCTACAAGACTCAAAAAGTTTGCTACTTTTACTAAAAGGCTCAGACACACTGTATTGGCAATCAAATCAATTCACAGTAACTACTACACCATACATCAAAGAATGCAAAAACCTTTGCACATGGGATATGGAACTTGCCAGCTCACACACATCAGGCCAAATGTCAATAGTAACCCAAATCACTACCTGTCTGATAAGCACTTGGCAGCTTCTGCAAAACAAGCCAGGTGAGTCCACAGCACATCATTATGGCACTGTACAAGGCCATGGGAGCCAGCTGATAGAGAAGATGTCCTGCTACATCAGAGTAGTACAGTGTCCAAGTTCATTAGTGGATGCTAGGGGCACAGCTACACTGCTGCCAAGACCACAGTTCTCTTTCCCCAAGGCTCTTCAGGGTCTAGGCACACCAGGCCATCCAAAGCCACTGTTTCCTGCCAGGCCTGAGCAGCTTGGAAAAGAAAGGTCCTGAGGTCAGTGAAAGTCATCACTGTGCTCATGCTAAGTCTGACTGAAAGTTCTGAGCCTGTCTAATTGAGAGCAGAGGTGCCAAGAGCAAAAGAGACAGGAAGCCACCCCATGGCAAAACTGTCCTCTGATACAGGACTCCTTCTGACACAGGACAATGTGATGAAAACACAGCTGTACGGATTTGCTCTGACTTCCCAGGTCTCTCTGCAAGCAGATCTGTGCTGCTATCTATTCTGCTCTCTTGTGATGAGCAGACCTCATTAGCAACATTTAGAAGAGGCCTGGTAACTTCCATGCTGAAAATTGTAAAGTATGTCAGTGGTCCACTTTACATGGCAAAGGATGCAAAATATTTGGTGGGTGCCATGGGTATACAGCAGCACTTCAGGGACTTCCAATTATCCAATGTATTGTGATAATCACATAAGAAAATCAACTACCACTAAATTGGTAAGAAACCAAATTCTGTGCTGTGTAACTGCAGAATCACAGAATTAACCAGGTTGGAAAACACCTTTGAGATGATTGAGTCCAACCTATTAACTAACACCTTCTAATTAACTAAACCCTGCACTAAGTGCCTCATGCAGCCTCCTTTAAAACACCTCCAGGGATGGGCACTCCACCTCCCTGGGCAGCCCATTCCAATGCAAATCACTCTCTCTGGCAAGAACTTTCTGCTAACATCCAGCCTGAACCTGCCCTGGCACAGCTTGAGGTTGTGTCTCTTTGTTCTGTCCCTGGGTGCCTGGCAGCAGAGCCCAACCCCACCTGGCTACAACCTCCCTTCAGGTAGCTGCAGAGAGTAATGAGGTCTGCCCTGAGCCTTCTCTTCTGCAGGCTGCACACCCCCAGCTCCCTCAGCCTCTCCTCACAGGGCTGTGCTCCAGGCCCCTCACCAGCCTTGGTGCCCTTCTCTGGACACCTTCCAGCACCTCAACATCTCTCTTGAATTGAGAGGCCCAGAACTGGACACAGCACTCAAGGTGTGGCCTGACCAGTGCTGAGCACAGGGGCAGAATAACCTCCCAGGTCCTGTTGGCCACACTACTCCTGATCCAGGTCAGGATGCCATTTGCCTTCTCAGCCACCTGGGCACACTGCTGGCTAATGTTCAGCTGCCAACCAGCACCCTCAGGTCCCTCTCTGCCTAGTTGTTCTCAATCTGCTCTGTCCCCAACCTGTAGCACTCTATGGGGTTGTTGTGGTCAAAGTGCAGAACCTGGCACTTGGACTTGTTAAAACTCCTGGCATTGGACTTTGTCCATGTGTCCAGCCTGCCCAGGTCCCTCTGCAGAGCCCTCCTGCTCTCTAACAGATCCACACTTGCTCCCAACTTGGTGTTGTCTGCAAAGTTACTAATGGTGGACCAGCAGCAGACATGCTTGAGTTGAAAGCAAACAGCAATTTTCTTTCTGCTGCCTGCTGGCAAAGCCAATGGGATAATGAACACAGTGCTGACTACCTCAACAATGAAACCCTAGGAACTGCAGAAGTGCAGAACAGTTGTTCGCTTGACTGAGCTCTGAAGTAAAGCAACAGATGACAACCTTATGCCTCAGTGTCTTGTGGCACTTTTCTTAACAAGAAGTATCAAGAAGACAGTTGGAGAAAAAACACATATTTATGGCACTGAAATAGCTCACAGCTGATGCTCTCTAAACACAGGCAAAACCCAACGTTATTTCAAATGATGAGGACAGCAATGCATAGAGTAATGAGGTCTCCTGCCTTAACAATAGAAAGGCACTTCCAATTAAAGCCCAAAGGTCAATAAACATTATAGATATATTTTTAATGATTGCCTTTTTCAAGGAATGTTAAGTCATTGCAGCACCATTAAATTTCTGTAAGGTACTGAGATATTATTTTAAACTCATCCTTACAGGTCCTAATCTCAATGACATCATTCACCTTTGCATTCACAGCTCACTGAAAATGCCTACACAGCCAATGGTCACAATCATGGGAAATAAAGCAGCAAATAAAGGGCAGGAACAAGAAAGAGGGAGAGAAAGAAGTAAAGATCCAGTGGAAACTTGGGACGGTCTAGTGTTTCACAAGCTTGAATGCTAGTTATGTGCTCATCTCCCAGTTTTCCTACAGTATTTTTTCTCCTTTCCTTTCTTGGAATTGAACAGTTGCTTCTAGAATTTCACCTGGTTGTTTTCAGGCTTTTTTGAATGGTTTGCAGCCCAGTTTTTAGTTCCACTGCAGAGAGGAGATATTTCTTCCTCCATCAAGTTCCAATAAAAATGAAAACATTAATCTCTGCACTTCTGAACACAACTCTTATGACAAACTTCACTCCAAAGCAAACTTCAAACGGGTCAACCTACAAATCACTTGCCTTGATGAGAGTAAAAAAAAAGACAAAATGAAGTATGCTTATAAATCGGATGAGTTGCATGTGTACATATGAGCACATCCTTCTCAAATTAGCTTTGAGCTGGAGAGCAGAACCCCAATATAAAGAATTGTAGACCTGAGTCATCAAAATGTCTATGTGCATAATTATTTCAAGAGCCCAAAGGAAGTTACACATTGCCAGTGAAGGCAGAAGTGACAAGCAGCAGGTCCATCTCAAGCACAAGACTATTATTATTCCTCTCTCATCCACACTTCCCTGCTCCATATATTTCTCTAGCAAAACTGGATTCATTTGTGAACGGAAAAGAGAAAAAGCAAGCTACAAACTGGCATCTGGCATCAGATTCTGTGGTCATAATTGTCAAAAGTTATGCTAAGAATCAAAGTATGGTCACTGCTGAACCAACGGAAAACTAGAAGGAAGCTCTAAGTTTCCTAAGGTCGTTAACACTGCCTTGAGTTGTTATCACTTATGGTGGTGACATTCCTGACAGCCATCCAGTTACCCCTCTTTGACAGCACTGGTTCTAGTGCCATTCCAGATGATCTTGTTATCTATTGCATAAATTAGCAGAGATACCCTCTTTGTGAGAGTCTTTTAAAGACTCATGTTACTCTTCCAGTCTTCTTTGGCTCGGTTCAAATTCTGTCAATCTTTCTTCGGGGTTATGTTTTCTTTATCTCCAGTCATTTTAAGTACTCTCTTCTGAAGTTGGGTTCATATCTTTCTTGGAGCCTGGGGCCCAAAATCAGAAGTAGCCCAATCTTAAGCCAAAGAATTTCAGCACAAAGTAGAAAGGTTACATGATTCACCTCACTGAGACAGTGGTTTGGTTTAGGTATGTATTCATTACGGCACTCATCTGTTTCACAACCACATAACATCATTTTTCCAAGTGTGGGCTGTGATCCACAACAAATCCAAATCTTACACTAAGTATTTGCTTCATGGTCTTTAGGATTGTCTAGCCCAAATAATTTGCATTTATCAAACTGAGCTGCAGTTCATTTCTCACACTGCAACCACACCTTTCTCAGACCCATCCTGCAAAGCAGTAACGGTCTTCATACTTTCCCTGTGAGGATGACAGAACCCTGGAACAGGCTGCCCAGGAGGGTTGTGGTGCCTCCCTCTCTGGAGATATTCAGAACCAGCCTGGACATGCTCCTGTGTGATCTGGTGTAGGGAATCCTGCTCTGGCAGGGGGGTTGGACTGGATGAGCTTTCAGGGTCCCTTCCAGCCCCTGACATTCTATGATTCTATTCTATACTTAATAAACACTCCCTATAATCCATTGTTCAGCTTGCTAGGGAAAATACTAAACATCAGCTATTATATTCTTTTGTTCTTCCAAGTGATTAAGCATAATCTGAGTACTTTCTTTGAGTCTTTTTTCCAGAACTGAAAGTCTAAAATTTTCTACCTCATCTACTTTCCCCTTCTTTAAAAAAAAAAAAAAAAAAAATTCTAACATTAATCTATAGCTCTCACTCACATTTGCTCTCAAATATGGCAACTAAAAGCTCTAAGATGTTATCCACCAACTTTTTACATGTCTCAATGTGAAATTTATCAAATCGATATTACCCCCAAACACCAGAATGTTCTCTAGCCTTCCTCATTTAATGCTGCTGTCTGTGGTCTGGCCACCTTCCACACAGCTGACCTTTTCCATTAAGACAACTGCAGGACAGTCAAGAACAAATTTAAAAAATATGTGTGTCTACCATATGCTCTCCCATTCAATCAGTCACAGAAGGACCTGNACCTGTACTAGTGGGAGGTGTCCCTGCCTATGGCAGGGGGTTGGAACTAGATGATCCTTGAGGTCCCTTCCAACCTTACTATTCTATGATTCTATGATTCTATGACCTGGTTGAAAGGGATCTAAAAATCACCTAGTTCTACCCACTCTGTCACGCACAGGGACACCTTCCACTTGGTCAGGCTGCTCAAAGGCCCACTCAGCCTGACCTCCAACACTTACAGGGATGAGGCATCCACAATTTCTCTGTGTGGTTTGTTTCAGTGTCTCACCACTCTCACATTAAAGAATTTCTTCCTTGTATCCAATATAAATTGACCTTCTTTCAGTTTAAAAACATTCTGCTGCATCCACTCAGGAGTGGACTGACTCTTTACTGTCCTTCTGAACAACCACATACGACACCTTGTTAGTTTGTGTATCTTGCTAGTCTCCCCTTACTTTTTTGGCTTACCAATTCTTTTTCCTTATCTTCAGGAGAAGAATCATGCTTTGCCAAGATCAGTGTGTGTCACAGTTCTCAGAACGACTGCAAAGTTAGAAACTAATCAATAAGTGCTACCAACAATTGTACAGGGAGGAAATGAAATTGAGAGGCTGTAGAGAAGGAAAACAATGAGAGAAGAACATGTCAGGAGAGGAGTCAGACATGCAGTGATGCCCTTATTCAAGTCTTTATAGCATTGATGAGAACTTCCTGTATGCTCAACGGGGCTACAAGCCAAACATAGTTAATTGCAGCAATTTGCAACAGGCTGATAAAACACCTTTGAGATTTCACTGTGACATTTTACTGCTGATAAAGTGAATTTAAGAGGAGAAAGAATGAGGTTTCTGAATTATCCATGTCACCATTGTTCTCTTAAAAACACTAATGGTTTTTCTTCCCATAGTCTCTAGTTTATATTACACCAAAGCTTTCAGGAAACAGTAGATAAAATGGTATGCAATTTTAAATGACCACGTAGATATCAGCACAGTGCCTATAACCTGAAAAACAACTAGCTAGTAATTCCAAACCAGGAAGGCACCATCATCTGCTAAATACAAAACATGGATGCAACACACAGTTTTGCTCATAAAAGACTACATTTCAAATCGTTCCCTTCCTCCATCAGCCAGCAGTCCCACACCATCAGAATAATTAGCCACAGCTTTTTCTTCTTCAATGAAGAGGTACAAGCTAACAGCTTGATTTTAATTCCCTACTGGGACAAGTAACTAATTATGACCTGCATTAGAAGTTAGCTCAAATAATTTAATAGGGTAATTTTAGAGATCTCTCAGAACTCTAAATTATGTTTAAATAGATTTTAATGAGTGTTTGAGAAATTAGATTATAAATTTTAAACTGTCCTACAGAGTAAGACAAAGACAAACTAGGCATAAGTCCCTTATCGCAGCAATTCCAGAGGTCCCCATCAGAGTTTAATAATGGTGACAGTTCCCTGTAGCTTCTGCCTCAAATAAATCATTAGCCATCCAGACTGAAAGCCAGCTTTCCTGAACAGAAAAAAGGTCACTCACCAAACAAAACAAACAAACAAAAAAATCCAAACCCACAACTATTATAAGAAGTTCTTAAAGTTTCAGGCAAGAAAATGGTAATTTCACGAAAGCACCTCTTAAATATATAGACCATTGTCATCATAGCAAGGCTAAGAATCTTTAGGCTTTGTCCCCAAAAGCTGATGGCCAGCTAACATAATAAACACCCAGCAAGTTGGCCTGGTTGCATTTGAGGTTCATTGGTACTGTTGCTTAAAAGAAATACAGGTGCCAACGGTGCCTGTTCTTTGGTGGCCAACGTGTGCCCTCTCCCCAGCCTTGCAGTGTTTGAAGCTGGTATTCCTGGGGAGCAGGTTAAAGCCTGTATCCCAAAACAATGAGATTAGTGGGGGAAGAGAGGTAGATTCTGTTACTTAATGTAAGAAGTGGAAGTAGGAGGGCATTATCTAGAGACTCATTCAGAGTAAATACATCACCTACAAATTTTCTGGTTCAACAGAAACTGCCTCATTTCTATTAACAATTAATACTACCACACGCTATGATCTAAATGAGTTGAACAGAAAGATTAAAATCACTTCAGAATTCAACCCGAGAATGTCTCTGTACTCCTGCAGCCCATAAGATGCAAAAACTTCTCTTTGTATCACTCTGTTCCCAGGAGCAAATACTTCTTCTTTCACTGCTGAGGCTCTGTGACAAAAGCATAAGCAAGGGAAATAGGTTTAAGTTGTGCCAGGGGAGGTTCAGACTGGACATCAGGAAAAAAATCTTCACTGAGAGAGTGGTGAGGAGTTGGAAAAGGCCACCCAGGGAGATGGTGGAGTTGTTATCCCTGGAGGTGTTCAAGAAGCTGTAGATGCTTCAGGATATAGTTTAGCGGTCACAGCAGTTGAGTTGCAGTTGGACTTAATGGTCTTGAAGGTCTTTTCCAGTCTTAATGATTCTATGATTTATTAAATACCCACAGTTTAGGAATAAGCCATTTCCTTAAAACTTTACCCATGTTATAATACTTTCATGTTCATGTGCACTGGAGACAGGACAAGAAAGCTTCTTAGGTGAAGAGCTACATGGATTTGGTGGATATTGTTTAAAAAGGCAGAACAAACACTTGATCAAACAGCCTTACAGGTTTGGGGTGGGATTTTTTGGTTTTGTTTGTTTGTTTGTTTTTTATCTATATAGCACTTGAAAAATAACACAGAAAAATGAGAAATATTTAACTTCATGGCATCCAAGTTTGATTGAGGTAACTCATGTCTAAAATAAATTGAGCTGGCACCAAAATGAATGGATGGTACAGTTCCCTGATAAGTGAAGAATACAGTCAAATTTCAGCAGTCTTTTGGGGGCTTTCTCTGGGCTGCAGATCAGTTGCACCTCAGAAGGAGGAAGATCGAGAGATGGTTCTTCATAAAGCTGTTCCTGAATAATACAACAGAATCACTTGCCAGGCAGACCTAAAGCTACTTTTTAGGAGTCTGCATTTGAGCAAAAGGCAGCACAGCCCATTGTAAGGTGGAGTCTGAGTTAGTAAACAGAGTACATCTGAGGTGAGCCAATCTGCAGCCCTCATAGGGCACCAACACCAATGGAGTCACCAAGGTGTGGGAGTTCAGCTGATGGGTGCCCAGGAGTAGGCTGCAGGCACTGTTTTACCCACAATTCGTGTGGTGTATCTGCTTGGCCCTCATCACCTCCCTGTCTAACCCCACATGCATATCTGCATCGAGCTCTTGCTCCATTCTGTTTCCCAGCCACTCTCCTTGGATGGTATCATCCCACATCCCACTGAGCAATGGGGAACTCTGTCTGCTTCAACCAGCACAGGTACTGGGACACCTGCTGCATGAACTGCATGGGGCAGTTGGAAAAACAGTTCCAGGTAAGAGATTCCCTTTCTCTCCTGCTATGTCGCTGGGGGCTGTCATGAGGCACTGAGGCAGCAGTGTACTGGAAAGTGCTTAAAAAACCTCCAGGTATGTGCAAAATGCCTCTGGGCAACACTGGTCAGGGAAACTGTAACTTGAAAGGATTCTTGATTCAAGTACAAAGCATTAAAATCTAGAGGGAAAAGGGAAGTTGTTGCTGATAAGCTGCTTTTTATCTCCTGCACACATGAACTCTTGTTTCTACTGGAGAAAGTTCTTTCAAATGGTTACATAAGGAGGATAAGCCTTAAGTAGAATACCTGCCTCAGTAAGATCTGCTTTCAAAGTTTCTTGGGCTTTTTCCAGATGTTCAACTTAGATAAAGACTTTTTGCTACTAGAAGCCAACCTAGCTGTGATATTTATCACTGGTCACAGACTTCCTAGAAGGCTACACCTAGATATACTAAAAACTCTGCTGGATCTGCTGCCTACTCATACAGTTCTCTGATCATACAGGATCTGCTGCTACATACTCATACCCAGAGTTCTCCTGATGCTGCTGCAGGAAAAGAAGAACTGAGCACCCAGTGTGAGGCAAATATTCTCATGATAGCAAGGAAATGTCAGAGGTGCAGGAGTTTTATAGCTATTAAGAGTTGCAATCTTAAAACTAGGTATAAACAATTATTCTCAATCATCAAAATTACAGTCCCTAGAGACTGGTCAAACAATTATGGGTAGCTCAAGGCTGATTACTATGTGTACAGCTGAAAATAAGATTTAGATGTCCTTCAAAGTCTTGAAAGGATTTTTTTCCCCAAGTAGTTCCTAGCCCAGAAATCACAGTTGTATCAAAAAATATATTATTAGATTGCCTCAGATTATCCTCCTGATAAAATATCCATGTATGAATCAGGCTGATGAGAAAGAAAAATTGTTCCCTGAAGGAACTGAAGAAAGATCTTATTTAGCCAGGTATCCACCTCATGCTATCAGCTTTTAGCCAGGGATTAGGCACACACTATTTCACTTCACTTCAGTCACCTTTTGCAGCCCACGGTTGTTGCAGAACTATCAAAACACAGGCAGCACATACCACAATTTCCTGTATCTCTTGGAGTCAGTTCCTTCAACTCCTTCCAGGAGAGATGCAGACACAGATTCCCATATACATTTTAAAAAAATTAATCCAAACTGTTCCCACATTTTTTACACAAGAGAACATCTTTCCATGCCATGTTCTTTTGTGTTCTGGATTTAGGATCAGTCTCAGACTCTCCAGGAAACTTCCCTCTGCACGGTTTCACCTTACGTACCTAACAACTAGAGGTGGCAGAGGTTATTGCCTTTAGGCTTTGTAACTGAGGTCAGGGTTTGTAACTCAAGTAATCCCAGCAGAATATGGGGCAAACAGATGTATCTCCTGCCACAGCATTCTCAGTAGCGCTGGGAAATCAGTGCTGGCCATGTAAATAATTGCCTCTCAAGAAAGGAGCCCAAGGTAAATGAAATGGCTTACAACTTTGTCACCAGTATTTCTCTCCCATGCTAAAAAGCTACCTTTGTTCTGTTCTGCTGGAATGTAGCTATTCCAGGCTACCTTGCCTCACCTGTATGCATGCCATTTTATCTACTTTCATCCCAAGACTCAGGTAGCAAACCCCAAACAAATTCCATCTAATCAGCTTCACAAGCTTCAGTTGCTTTTTGCGTTCTAATTCTTTGATTTAACTGGTAAAAATACCCCTTGGAATGTTTTTTAACAGCAGTCCTGAGAGACACTGTCTCCCTTTTGCTGCCTCTTTCTATCTCCATGGAGGAAGCCTCACCGCTCTGCTCCTTCCACATCATTCTTGTGCTCAAGCGACTCAAGGGAAAGAATAAAGTTTTTCCATTGGACATGTGAGAAGCTGCTGCATAAAGGGGAAAAAAACAGCAATTGCCCTACTGTTGGTAGCATGAGACAGAAAGGCAGGGTCAGACAGAGTCTGTACTAATGCAGCTGATAAAGCAGCTATCTCCTATAGCTACCAGGTAACACATGAATCCAGGTTTTTGGCCCCTCAGAAAAATATGCAGCCTCTGCTTGTTGACTTCAACCCATTCTAGACATCATTCAGTCTTCTGTTTCTTTACAGACTCTTGAAAACTCACCAAGCTCTAGACAATCATTTGCTATCAGAAGGTTATCAGCAAGTACTCCACCCTTGGCCTTTTCCAAGATGACTGCAACATCTCTGCTGCCCAGAACAAGTTATACAGGGAACAGAAATCCTCTACAAGGACCAAATACCCCAAATTAACATTTCCACAGAAGTATCCTGAGTGCACCCTTTAGTAAGTTTGCAGATGGCACCAAGCTGTGTGGCACAGTCAACTTGCTAGAGGGCAGGGATGCCATCCAGAGGGACCTGCACAGGCTGCAGAGCTGTGCCCAGGCCAACCTCAGGACATTCAACAAGGCCAAGCGTAAGGTCCTGCACCTGGGTAGGCACAATCCCAAGCACAACTGCAGGCTGGGTGGGGAATGGCTGAGAGCAGCCCTGAGCAACAGGACCTGGGGGTCTGGGGTGATGAAAAGCTCCAGATGAGGCTGCAGTGTGAGTGCAGCCCAGACAGCAACTGTGTGCTGGGTTGCAGCAAGAGCAGTGTGGGCAGCAGGGCAAGGGAGGGGATTCTGCTCTCCTCAGACCCCACCTCCAATCCTGTGTGCAGTTCTGAAGCCCCCAGCACAGGAAGAACATGGAAGTGTTGGAGCAGGTCCAGAGGAGGCCGCCAAGATGCTGAGAGGGCTACAGCAGCTCTGCTGTGAGGACAGGCTGAGAGAGTTTGGGCTCTGCAGCCTGGAGAGGAGAAGGCTTCCAGGAGACCTCAGAGAAGCCTTCCAGTATCTGAAGGGGGCTCCAGGAATGCTGGGGAGGGACTATTGACAAGGGCTGGGAATGCCAGGACAAGGGGAATGGGTTTGAAGTGGCAGAAGGGAGATTGAAAGTGGATGTTAGGAGGAAGTTGTTTGCAGTGAGGGTGGTGAGACACTGGCACAGGTTGCCCAGGCAGGTGGTGGTTGCTCCCTCCTTGGAGATGTTCAAGGCCTTGAGTGACCTGTGCTAGTGGGAGGTGTCCCTGCCTATGGCAGGGGGTTGGAACTAGATGATTCTTGAGGTCCCTTCCAACCTTACCCTTCTATGATGCTATGATCCTTTGACTGAGGCCATTATTGCCACACCTTGAATACTGTTTCAGTTTTCGGCCTCTCATTAAAAGAAAGAAATGCTGGAGCATGTCCAAAGAAGGGCAGCAAAGCTGATGAAGGGTCAAGAGTACAAAGTCTTACGAAGAGTGGCTTGTGCAACTGGGCTTGGTTAGCTAGGACAAAAGGAGGCTCAACAGAGACCTGAACTGAAAGGAGGCTGTAGTAAGGTGGGTGTTGGCCTCTTTTCCGAAGCAACAAGCAATAGGACCTGAGAAAACAGCCTCAAATTGTGCCAGGGGAAGCTTAGATTGGACATCAGGAAAAATTTCTTCACCAGAAGACTTCTCCAGCATTGGAACAGGTTGCTCTGAGAAGTGATTCAGTTACCATCCTGGAGGTATTTAAAAGATGTGTAGATGTAACGGAGACATGGCATAGTGGTGGACTTGGCAATGTTAGGTTCATGCCTGGGCTTTAAACAGATCTTTTTCAAACTAAATGATTCTATGATTTTACACAATTCAGCAGACAGAAAACCTCCCTGGGGCAAATCACTGCTAAGCAATACAGTATTTTATTTTACCAAACTGGAAATTGTGCCCTGCAACATGTAATGAAAACACTGTTAGCAAGACAGACTCGTGGCATAATCTTATAATGGGAAATCCTCTTCACTGAATTAAGAAACTGTATCAAGTTTTTGAGCTACTTTGTATTATTATAATATACAAAGTATTATATAATATACTTTGTATATTATATCATCATTGTCTCTATGAACATTAATTCTGATACGTGAAGAAATTGTTTTTAAATAAGATTTATTTTGCCTGCTACAATATCCCTACAAGGAATGTTCTTAAAAAGGGACCTAAAATAGGCAAGGCCTAAAATAGACCTAAAATTGATCCTCTGTCCTCCCAAACTGACTCTTTGATCTCCCTCACAAAACAGCTCCTCTCACATCCCCAACAAAGGAAATCACCCAGTCAAACAGAAAAACCCACCAAGTGAAAAAATCTCAACCTACAGAAAAGTGACCCTTCAGACCATCTGGTCAGGGCTAACTTGTGACATGAAGTACAGCTCTCTCAATGAGGTAAGGCAAAAGGTTTATTAGTGCAGAGAACCACTGACAAAGTGTCTCAGGACTAACAGACATCTCCAGCTTGAGTGTGCTTCTCTGCCTCTGTCGGCATTACAGGAGATTGCTTTATTTTACACTAAGGAGCCTACACGCCCTACTCATGAGTTCCAACAATGGATGAACTCCCTGCTCACTTCCTTGAAGGCAAACCAAAGGGGAGGGTGATCAGCTCAGCAGTTTCAGTCCTACATCTTCAAAGATTTCCAAAAAAACATGAAGGGAAACTTTCCATACTCTCTAACAGTTTTGTTGTCACTTCATAGCTAGGCCTTTATAGTGAGTGCCACATGTTAATCACAGAGTGGTGGGGGTTGGAGGGGACCTCAGAAGACCACCTAGTCCAACCTTCCTGCTAGAGCAGGAAGCAAAAACCATAAACCTAAACCAGGCTAAGACAAACAAGTGTCTCACCAGGAAAGGTGATGGCATTTTTCTGCATTTCCTGAACTCGTTCCAACTATCTCTCTATATTAAATTACACTCAGGTTTCAGTGTCTCATGATGCTACATCTTCAAGCTCTGCCTCAGGCCAACACACTGTTAATATCATGGCTTCTGAACTGCCTCAGAAATAAGGTGGTGGAAAAGTAATAGCAAAAGGACTGCCTAGCTCACAAAACTTCCAATGCTGTTACCAACAAGCTAAAGCCATAGCAGGCTTTACAAATAGCAAGAGGTGTGGTGAACGACTGCTGAGTGCAGAAAGCTGACCAGAAATAGCACCATGGGAACTGAAGCTCAGAGGTTGTTCCAAAGGACAGTGAAAGAAACTGATTCAGCCAGCAAGGTTTCGAGTATTTGCACATCTCAAGCCAAGCACAAAACCACCTACTGGTGCAAGCCTCTTCATGAACATAAACAAAACCATACATCATACACACACACATGGAACAGTTTGTGTGTTTAAGATAATTTTTTGTTTGTCTTTAAGGGAATTCAATCACAGTTGACACTTTAAAGCTGCTAGTAGATGACCTTACATAGCATCTGTGTTGCAATGCCTAAATGTGTTGCTAGGGTGAGCTAAGGGTAGGAGTGACGCCTTGGCTCTAAATTTCCTGGCTTATTTCAGCTCGTGTCAGCCCTCATTGTTATTTCCAGATAGGGAGAGGAAGGTGTGATTAGGAGAAAGAATACTATTGCTCTGCTTGACTGTTTCTTGGCACCTGGTGCATTTTTCTAAAAACCTTATCGGAATAAACCTTTCTTTCCCTTCTACGGCATGCTGTGGAAGCATATTCATGTACAGAAATGAGATGTAGGAAGTGAACCGTCCCTGCTCAAGCATTACAGGCAACCTCCCTGTCAGCACCGACTTAACCTTTCTAACCTGCAAAGGAAAGGAAGACCAAAGTGGGATCTCTTTGAAGTAGTCCTTTACCTCAAGTGCTTACTGGGAAAC
The DNA here is from genome assembly GCA_013396675.1 of Eubucco bourcierii. Taxonomy (NCBI): domain Eukaryota; kingdom Metazoa; phylum Chordata; class Aves; order Piciformes; family Ramphastidae; genus Eubucco; species Eubucco bourcierii. The sequence continues at coordinate 24,574 of VWZE01024906.1, forward strand.
AGAACAAACTGCACACTGAGGTCGACAGATGATTCACTCTCATCTCTGCCACTACCTCACATTACCTTTCCTGGAAGCACAGCTCACCCAGTACTTTTTCTTCTTTCCCTCCTCCCAGAAGTCCAGCTAATAGTTATTCAATTGCAGATGCTGGTATCTTCCAACAATGAGGAGCACGAGAGGTACTAGAACACATCTGCTTTGAAGTCTATGGGACAATGCCTGTTTTTCCTGGTAGACAGCAAAGAAGGTCAGCAATTAATCAGCCTCTGCTCTCTGCACTTAAAAAGTGGCAATTATTGATCAATGTGTTCCCACTTGAAGCACACTACTAAGAACTGTGGCTGGTGAGAGGTCTGGACCACTACAGAACTCAAGAAGTGGTCACATAGCTCTTGAGGTCTGAGTAGAAACCCAACCTCGCTAACTGAAAAGGTGACGTCATTGGACTGATTTATGGGAGGCACTGCTGATGTTTAGATTAGGAAATTCACTTGAGATGGCCAAAGTAAACTTCATGGCTTTTGTTTTGGATACTTCGGTTTATGAAGCTGTCATTTAAAGGAGCCATTAGAAATAAACAGTTCCGTGGTGATATGACCTGTTGAAGGGATCAGGGTGGGGAGGCAGGGAGCAGTGGTGCTGCTGAGGTTGTTTTGGTTTTAAATCCACGTACAACTGGCACCGCAGTGTCTTCCCAGTTCCCAGTCTTGCCCTCTCTGAAGTGAAAAGTTGCCAATGCAGCTCTCTGCCTACCATCCCATTAATAAGAGCAGTGTGTGATTTGCAATATGGGCTTACTTGGTGATTGAACAGCTGCAAAGCAGGGAATAGTCTCGCTTCCCAAGAGAAACAGGCTGAAAATCTTCTCCCCAAGTCATAAATATTCTCTATGGTCACAACTCAGGTAGCATCCACAGACTTCAATCTGTGGCTGGAAGATTTATACTCAGACTGGTGAATTAAAACATTTGTGATGCTTAGAATTATTATTGGTTTGTGGAATTTAATTATGGGTTGTTTTTTTTTCCAAGCAATTATTTCTTCTTTTTTAAAACGCATTTGACATTTACTAGTTTATCCTGGCTGACAACTGGTCAGCAAGCACATTTTAAAGGCACCTACCCCAATAAGCCCTCCTATGCCTTCCCATACTCTGCAAAACCAACTGCACTGAAACAAGGCCAAGGGCAGGAGCAGAGAAGAGCAGTGGCATCTATCCCCATAAGAAAGAGCAGAAACTGATCCAGTGTCTGAATCCCACACATTCATGTGCATATATGAAGAGAGAGACTAATACAGTAAACTCAGTGTTGTCTGCATTTACACAGGCTTGCCTGTTTAACACAAACAGGTGATGCTATCCAGCTGAAGGGGAGCTGCTATAATCCAGTAGGGATGTCAGCAGATTCAAACAAAATACTGTAAAGGACAGACAAGGTACTAGGTTTAGCAGCTTGACACAAAGGAAGAACAAAATACATTGCAAAAAAAGAAAGTGCCTGATTGCTCACACAAAATGTAGGTTTCAGACAGAGCCATCTCAAAGAGCATCTGCAGGGACTTGAAGCAATTACACAAAATTCAGGGTGAGACTGCAGCAGAAGGATAAATATTCTGAAGAATAGAGGACTAAATACCATTGCTGCTTCATAGTAAGGAAAAGGAAGAAAAAGGCATAAGGAAATAGGGCAAGCAGCTGAAGGAGGACATCTGTTTCAGTCATTTCTCAGGATAGCAGAAAGAGAAATTACGTAAGCACGGGTTTGGGAGCCAGAAGCTCTTGCATATGGTGGGACCTAAGGCCCAGAGTAAAATCAAGATGCACTAGATGCCCAGTAAGTATCACACGATTAGATTTGACCTAGAATAACCTCTTAGTACTGCAATGGTAAAACCAAAGCAGTGCTCTGAAAATACATGATTTTAATTATGGTACATAATACTCCACTGGCTTCAGGAAAAGTTTCAGGTCTACCAAACAGCATCCCTGCCTAAAATAATTAGATCCATATTGATTAATTGGTCCCTAATACCCTAATAATAAAAATATTAAATGTAAGTCCAGTTTCGTATTTTTTACAACAAACCTCTAGCAGCAGCAAGCACAACCTCCCTTTTCACTACTAAAATACCTGTCTCAGCACTGCCACAGGTGATGGAGAAAATCTACATTGTGTCAACTCATATTGACCAACTTGACTGGATATTTCTTACATTATGAGTTGGAACTCAATATACTGTATTCAAAGGCAGATATTATTCTAGCTTATATAATGTTAGAGAAAAGGAACACAAACTAGAAATGCTCATGAACACATTGAAACAGTATATTCCCTTGACAGGTTTACCAAATGAAATGCTGCAGATGCTGCATTCTTTAAAGCATGAGCTACTCTAAAACAGTGTCACATATAAGGCATGCTCATGAATATACTTAAACATTAAATGTGTTTTGGAATTACTGAATATGTTCTGCTACTTGCCATCTGTCATAGAATAGTAAGGTTGGAAGGTACCTCAAGGATCATATAGTTCCAACCCCCTGCCATAGGCAGGGACACCTCCCACTAGCACAGCTCACTCAAGGCCTCCTCCAACCTGGCCTTGAACACCTCCAGGGAGGGAGCAGCCACAACCTCCCTGGGCAACCTGTGCCAGTGCCTCACCACCCTCACTGCAAACAACTTCCTCCTAAAATCCAGTCTAAATCTCCCCTCTGACACTTCAAACCCACTGCCCCTTGTCCTGTCATTCCCAGACCTTCTCAATAGTCCCTCCCCAGCCTTCCTGTAGGTACCCTTCAGATCCTGCAAGGCTACTCTAAGGTCACCTGGAAGCCTTCTCCTTTCCAGGCTGCAGAGCCCCAACTCTCTCAGCCTGTCCTCACAGCACAGCTGCTGCAACCCTCTCAGCATCTTGGTGGCCTCCGCTGGACTGGCTCCAACACTTCCATGTCCTTGCTATGCTGAGGGCTCCAGAACTGCACACAATATTCTTCCTCTGTGAGCTCCTCACATGGCACTTATAGAGGCTTAGCATCTTCAAAACCTCTCATTTCTCTGCAGGATTTAGATGTAATTGACCTTGGCAGAAGTTCTCTCCAGGCAAAGTAAGAAGGGATATTTGTCTAAGAGAAAGTTTCTACCTTTCTACAAAAGCAACTGAAAAGCAAGCAGACCTCAATATTCCCTGCTCCTCTAAGTTTTGGTAGAATTTAAATTGAAACACAAGTAGTACCTGAGGAGTTTAGGTAAGCTGAGGGGAAACCAGCTGTCCAGAGGGGATTACCATGTTTCCCACCCATTGAACCACAGGAAAGCAGACACTATCCTGCAACAAGTAACTCCAGTTGGCTTCAGAGGTTTACACTGATTCTTTAATCAACACCCCTATATTAATCCATCAGCAAGCAGCTTGTCAAGTCCTAGTACAGTAGAAGAAATGTCATACATACATTTCAAGGAGGAATTAAAAAATGCAAAACCAGACAAAACTCCCAGCACCAGCCATGAGCTGTAGCATTTCCACTCAGGTGAACAAAGCAGCATCTGAAAGCATCTCATCAATGAAGCAAGCTGCTTCCATTTGAAAATTATGAGGTTAAACATGTTTTAAAGCAGCATTAGAGCTAGAAAGCCTGAGGCATCATGAAGTGCAATAACAGGCCAAAACAGTCAGGGTCCCAGTGAACAAGGTTCTCCTTGTGTTTGGCTCACAACAGCTCCTTTCCCTTGCTTCCACACACCTGCTGACTATCGTGCTGTGGGATCATTTAAAGCACCAATCTCCTATGGATTCTCTGCTAAGTTACTGCATTTCCACTGCTGCTTCTCCTGGATTGAAGAAACTGACAGTGTTAAGCACCTTCTGGGTGAGAGGAGGATTTCCAAGTATGTATTTCTGTACATACACGTTGTATATGTACGAATACATACAAGAGTTACAAAGTAGAAATAACACAAAAATTCCCCCTGGGCGAAGTGCAGAAGGGGCTAACAGCCATCATTTACTCCTCTCCACAGTGAGAAAAACGAGAAGGCCACAACTGTGATTACTCAACCAAGGTTAGTGCAGAAAGCAGTGCATAGGAGTTAGGGAACAGGCGATTCAAGGAGGTAGGAAGGTGAAGGAGAAGGACGAAGTTATTTACACAGTAGATGATATAGTAGTCCAGCAAACAAATTACATAATATAGATTTACCTTATTGTTGTTATTCTGTATCCAATGCAATTCCTTATTTAAAATTTTGAATGAAAGTGTGTTAACCCTGTAACTGCCACAAACACCTTTAACATCCTGTCAAGGACAACTGAACCTGCCCTACAGACTGTAAGAGAGGTTTTTGTCTGCATTTTGGATAAGGAAAGTCATCAGGCATCTTCGTTAAAGCCATACCATTGCACTGTATTCCTTGGTTTGGAGTCACTATTTGTACTCGCGTAGAAAAGCAGATATTTTTAAATAGTATACAAAATAATTGACATGTATAATTAAGGAGTTATCTCCTAGAAATTGTAGTTTTTTTGTTGTTTTTTTTTTTTTTTTTAAAAAAAGTGATCTTCCTCAACAGTCTGCAGCTCTTCAATTTGGTTGAAGTTGAGCAGCATCAATGCCTTCCTGATCTTTACTTTTGCAAAAGGTCCTTCAGATGAGGTTTCACGGCTGCAATATTATATGTAAAAGATCATGCTGGAATATCTTAGCAATACCCAAACAACTTTTTTGGTAGGCATTTGACAACTTACCTCCATAACAGGAAGATAGAAGACCTTTCCCAAGCCTATTCAGCAGATCTAGGATTAAAACCTCCCCTCTCCTAATGCTGTGAATTTAGTTAATTCATTATCAGAATGGGATAACTAAAAAACAACAACAAAAGAAGTTTTCTTCAAACCCGACAGGCACATCCATGCCAGTTTTTAAAAAAAAAAAAAAAAAAAGAGTCAAGCAGTATCCCATTAAAGCTTTCAAAACAATTCTTCTGGACTGAGAATAAGGAAAAATTTGAGCTCTGAATTTTCTGCAAGCTCACAGCTCCTGTTTTCACACACTTCTGTCAAAAAAAACTCCATTACGTAACTGCAATGTTGTTCTTGCCATAGGAAATCTTTCAAATTACTTCCACGTTGCATGTGGCAGGTCATGCCCTTGCTGGAAGAGAGACAGCTCCAAAGCTGTGCTTTGGCTAACAGCAAACAAGAATTGACTTCCACATCCCTCAAAGGCTTTCGCAGGAACACTGCAGATAAGCTGCAGTTCTGCCTGTTCCAGTCCAGTAGACTTCAGTTATTTCACAAGGTTCTCCTCACTTCTCAGTGAAAAAATTTAAAAGGGCTCTGCTTGATTGATTGCTCTTACTACAACTAAATCACCAAGCAATTGGTGTCAGCGGACACTGGTAGTACAGCTGCACCCATTTAAAAGCACAGCTGCTCAAGAAATGCAAGCACATTCTTTTCCTCCAGCCACGATTTTTTTCAGAAGCAAGTGACAAATATGCCTTAGTGGATAATTATTAGCAACACTGAGGTCTCCTCCTTGGAGACTTAGTGCTTTGTTCCAGGCTCAAATCTTGTTGCAGCATAAACTCACTCCCTTCTCTGACTGCCCCAGCTTTTACAAGCAATTACTTTTGCCAGACCTTTAATAATGATTTTTATTAAAATTCATCATGTACCAAGTGTGACCATATACCTAAGTGTGCTGTATAAGGGCTTCCAAATGCCAGCTGCTCTTGCTAGCTGTTTTTATGCTTGCATGGAGCCCACCTCAGCAAGTCCCACAGCACTGCAGTTTGAAAGCCCGGCTTTATTATGAGCATGTGGGTTTGTGGTAGAGATTTTCCTTTTTCCCATGGCCTCTGTGTCATATCCTGTTTCTGAATCCTCCCACTCCCCTAAACATGACTTACCTCTCCAGAACTTCTCTTTCTCAGACTCCAGGCTGAGTAGCCTGCTGTTGGTGGAGCAGTGTGAATGCCAACTTCACATGTCATTAGGCAAACACTTCAAACCATACCCCACCATTTCCTGCCACTGGAGTACCATAATTCTAACTAATAAAACTTGAGAATGTCAGGTTTGCAAAGTGTTTTGCTATCATAAGATAAAAAGTATCATGCAGAAGGTCTGTTTATATTTGCTTATTGTAATGGAATTTAATTCAAATAAGCCTTGTAGATGATGGAAAAAGAAGTAAGTTTGCAAGACTACACTCTAAAATGACTAAAACGTGTTTCCAGATCAAAAGTCACTGATGCACAAGCATCAGCCAAAACTGAGTTCTGCTGTCCTTCATCCAACAAGCTGGCCCTAAAGATACTGCAAATCCAAAACAGTTTACAACAAGAAGCAACTGGAGCTTTGACACATCACTGTATGGCAACCACCCCATAACAAGGCACTTACACACAAGAATGAGAATGAATGTTGCAACAGCACAGAAGTTGGGGTGAGATTTGGTGGGTTCGCTCAGGGGTTTTTTTGTCGTTTCTTTTCTCCCCTGAAAATAATCCAAGGATAGCATATGGAAAATAGAACAGAGATTACAAAGAGGAAGTATTGCTCCTAAGAAAAACAGCACTCTCCGCAGAGCTATGCGTGGCCTCGGAAGTGGACAACTGACCCCTGCTCCTGAAAGATTTTATCAATGAACAGCTATTTGGTTTTCAACCATATCAACATTATTGCAGAAGGGTGGAGGAAAACAACACAGATTATTATATTTGTTGCATTATTTCTCAATTTTAAAGAGGGTTGTCTAAATGCTGGCCCTTAGTATGCAATGATCTCGTAAGGAAGAACACGGAGCAGGGGTGAAGATCTGTTAAACTGTTCCATCTGCTGAAGCCAGTGGTCCAAGCAGCCTCTGTGTAATCTGAAGCCTTTCCCAAACACACACTTTGCCCTGCTAGCCAAAAAAAAATACAAAATGTGCTCATATTTGGCCCCAAATTAAAGCCTAGCAATTATTAGGGGCTATAATCACTATCAGTAAAAACAAACATTTTATTTTCTCTATTTTTTAAACAATCCTCCCCCAAACACCTCTCAGGAACAAAGACTAGAGCAAAAAGTCTCAGTATTTAATCAGAACCATTTAAAACATTGGGTAAAGCCCTGCCAAGGCCAGGTTATCCAAGTAATGCCAGAACAGAGGAACACAAAAGCATCACTAGGTAAGGTCGTGGAGGGGAGAATGTAAAGTGGGGTATGAGAAGAGCACAAATGACTAAAATGTGGGTTCAATGCCAAGTCTGAGCTCAGTTCTGTTCTCTAGTACGTAGGCACACCTTCTCAGGTCATTGAGAAAGACGTTGAGTACACCCTAAGTTTTCAGACTACACTACATTGGGTGGGAGTGTTGATCTGCTTGAGGGCATGAAGACTCTGCAAAGGGACATGGACAGGCTGGATCAACGAGCAGAGGTCAGATGCACAAAGTTTAACAAGGCCAAGTGCTGGGTGCTGCACCTGGGTCACAGCAACCCCATGCAATGCTACAGAGGCTTGGGGTGGAGCGGCTGGAAAGTCGCCTGAACGGAAAGGACTTGTGAGCCTTAGTTACTTGCCAGCAGTCTGAACATGAGCTAGCAGTGTGTCCAGGTGGCCAAGAAGGCAGACAACATCCTGGGCTGTATCAGCAACAGTGTGGCCAACAGGAGTAGGGAAGTGATTGTGCTCCAGCACCTGTACCGGTGAGGCTGCACCTCAAAAATCTGTGTTCATTTCAGGGTCCCTTACTATAAGAAAGACACTGAGGTGCTGGAACCTCTGGAGTTCCAGAGAAGACAAACAAACCTGGGGAAGGGTCTAGAGAACAAGCAAGGTGGGGTCAGTCTTTTCCCTCTAGTATCAGGTCATAGGACAAGGGGGAATATCCTGAAATTGCTCCAGGGGTATCTTAGATTGGCTATTGGGAAAAATATCTTCAGTGAAAGAGTAGTCAGGCATTAGGACAAGTTGGCCAGGTTGGTGTTCAACATGTGTAGACATGGCACTTTGGAAGATGGTTTAATATCCATGGTGGTGTTGGGTCAATGGTTGGACTTGATCTTAGAGGTCTTTTCCAACTGGAACAATTCTATGATTCTATGAAAAGCAGTAGAACAAAGCGGTAAAGAGGTAAACAGTAACAGGTGTAGTCAGCCCCATCTAATTCTGTGACTCAGTGGAAGGATACAAACCATCACTGTCATTGCCATATTACATAAGCATTTTTTGTCATATTAGGCTATGAACCTTGGGGGGAAGGGGAAGAAATCTCTCTAAAGCATATTCCACACTTAACAAGAAATATTTCTACACCAGAGCTCCACAAAGGAACTGGGTTCAGTCGCTCCTGTCAGAGTAAAAAAGCCATGGACCTTTATCACCAGCCCACTTCATCTAACACGCAGACTTTACAAACAGCTGCAGCAATCCTCCAACGATTTAAAATTCCCAGTTCCAACAAAACTGCATCAACAGTACATTTGAATCAGCACACAAGCCATGTGAAATCTCACAGGGAAGACTTTCAAGCTCTCTTTGTTACATGTACTTGGTTGTCGTTTAGATCCAGCCTTTAAGGCTTTGGCACACCAGGGACGACTTCGCACAACCTGGCATGGAGTCACTCCTTATGCAAGCAGCTGCCAGAGGCTTGGCTGGTGAACTGACAGGGAGAACTCTGCCTGAAGAAAGGCAAACAGCTGAAACCTGCACCGGCCCATTCCCGCATTTTGAGGACAACTCGACCAGCTGCTGTCTTCAGGTGGTGCTTTAGAGTATGGCTGACCTTTCATGGTTTTAGAAAATAAAAGCAAAAAGCTGTCAGCCACGTTTGAGACCATCAGTGCCACAATCTTAGACCACATACTCCATTATTCCTGCTTTTTGACATATTTTCCCTTTGCTCTAATATGACTTCCAAAGAACTTCCAATGGAACAAACACAAAGGAGACCTTTTAAAAATCAACTACTCTGAAATAGTAACAGACAAAGCCATAGTAATTTCTGTTGGCATAGGACAAATTAGCGGATTTTAGCACGTAGTCTGATGAGTATTTCCCACCAAAGACTTAAACAGATGAAAAGATAAGGGCTAAGCACTGCCAGATAAAAATAACTTCAGTTTTTCGCAACAAGTTTCAAGTAAACACTAAAAACACTGCAATGCCTGCAGAGTTCCACACTTTTTCAGTCAGTCAGGAATTAGAAACTTGTTTGGTTTACAAGCAGGAATGCAAAACATGCTTGACCATGACAGAGAAGAATTGGAACAGATCACACCATCTGTTCTTTCCAGACCTAGGATTTTGAGATGACTGGATGCAGGATGATCCAGATGGTTATTTAGATAACTTTAACATGGAAGCACAAATGACACATTCCATTCTGAAATGAGGTCCGACAGGTTCTTTAATTAGCTTAGTTTGGTATCCTTAAAACTACTTCTGATCATCAAGTCCAACCTATCATTGTGATATATCAGTGAGTTAGCTCTGCAGTTGATAATCCCAGATAGAGGTAGCCCCCACACTTTGGTTTAAATGCTGAGGATGAGCTGTGGAATGAGCCACTGCAACCAAAAGCATCTCTTGGTATTTTTTACTTTTACTTTCATTCCCCCTCTCTTCCTGCAACAATGAGTGCTTTTGCATTCCTAGCATGTGGCTTTTTAGTCACAGAATTAACCAGGTTACAAGACTTTTGAGATCATTGAGTCCAACCTAACACCTTCTAATTAATAACTCATGGCACTAAGTGCCTCATGTAGCCTCCCTTTGAACACCCCCAGGGATGGTGCCTTCACCACCTCCCGGGGCAGCCTGTTTCAATGGGCACTCACTCTTTCTGTGAAGGCTGACAGAAACCAAGTACTACTCCACTGATCACCACACTCTTCTTTGAGTGAGACAGCAAACACAACTAAGATGATGCTGGAGTTGGTGAGAGGCTGGAACAGGTTGGCCAGAGGTCACGAATGCCCCCTCCCTAGAGGTGTTCAAGGCCAGGTTAGAAGAGGCCTTGAGCAACCTGGCCTCATGGAAGGTGTCCCACCCATGGCAGGGAGGTTGGAACTGGCTGATCTTTACAGCTCCTTCCAACCATTCTATGAATCTATGAGCCATGCACACACAGCGATGATGCCAATGTACAAAACCCAGGAGAACACAAGAAAGTTCATCTTGTGTTCCAAAATGGCCTTGTGAAAAAGTGCCACACAGGGAAATAGCAGTGACAGAAGCTCAGAAGAAAACATCAATCCTCAATGAAAATAATTTGCGATAAGAGAATAACTTAGGTTGGAAAGGACCTTTGAATGGAATCTGGTCCAACTCCACCCAAAGCACGGACAGCTTAGTAACTCAATGCTCTTCTCGTAGTTTCCTTTCAAAGAGAAAACAAGAATAAGCATGGCCATAATAATTTACAAGGGGTTATCAGAACTCTTTGTGACTCACATGAAAATACAATACATAAGTCAACCAATGTTTTTTTTTTAAAGGAGTAAATCACAAACTCCCTGAAGTGCCTTCTAGGTTACCTGCTGTTGATGTAACACTCTTGCTCCGCAAGAGACCTGCAAAGTCCAAAAAGAAGCAACGATACAGAATCAAAATAGACGGTGGCAGATGAATGAAGGTATCTCTAAATTACTATTTTCTCTCAACGGATTTTGTTCACTCTGTTAAGGTCCAAAATGCAGACATTTTACACCATTCTTGTGGGAAGTCCCTGGCTGGTATATATGGAACTCTCCAGCCTTTAAGAAAGGTCTTTCCCTAAGTCCTGGGAGTTTGGATGTAGTTCCCAAGACTCAGTTGTGGTTTGTGGTGTTTGGGGACTTTATTGTGGGTGTTTTTTATTTGTTCACTTGTTTTTGTTTTGTTTTGTTGTTTTTTAAACTTTTTTTTCTTGTTAAACTCAGAGCACCATAGTTGAGAAACACTAAGCAGCTTGCACCTAACATGATAAACTTATCTGTATATCATAAGGTCAAAGGTACAATAGGCTTAAGCCTGAGTTGCATGATCTGGGCTTTTGTCAGTGCTCTGTGCTTGTGAATGAGCCACGGTAACGTTTCAGCCCCCCTGTGTGACCCTTAACAGGAACCTCAAGTGAGATCCTCTTTCACAAGCTGAGCTGACTAAGCACCAGGATTAAGTCCCAGCGCCAAGATTCTTCTCTAATTAGGACAAGACAGGAACCTCCAGAAAGTAAATGACATTAGTGTAAAAAAGGAAGGGAAAAGAAAGTGGACTAATAGAAATTTTTCAGAAAGGATTTTGGAAAACATCCCACCTAATTTTCCCTGGAGTCTCCCAAGATCTTTATAGGCAACATGATTAAAAACCATACAGATTTAAAAAAGCCTGAGAAAGAAAACAATACAGCCCTAAGGAAGCAGTAAGGCTAGATCTCAGGAACTGCTGCCTCTGACAAATTCTCTCTGCCATATGACAGACTTGCGTCTATTTTATTGAAAACAAACAAACAATACCCACTGTGTACTTTCATATTTTGTACAATTTGAGGCTGTATTTCTTTCCAAATACTTCTTTCCAGTGTAATGAATTTCAGATACTGACAAACAAACAAACAAAGAAAAAAAAAATCTTTGAATGCGAATGGCAGCAGAGTGCACTTTACACCATTTCTCCTTTTAAACCAGAGAGTTACGCTTTACCTAAGAATGAGAGGATAATGCCTCATTCATTGCTAACAGCACTATGAATGAAAGGCTCCCTGAACATCTGCTCAATGATATTTAATGCATGGTCTCACAAACGCTGGCATTTCCCACTCACATTTGTAGGAATTACATATGGGGTACAGTTCTGTCAATGTACCCTTGCTCTCCTTCAAAGGTTCTTTGCCTCATGTTTAATGTCTTATGGACATCTCCACAGGTTTGCAACTCTGGCTAGTTTGTTTAAGCCAGGTTTGATCATGGCCTTAGATACACACTGTCTAAATGCCACATTAAAAGACCCACTTCCCAAATTAGCTGTTGCTAGGAGAGAAAAGAATGACAGATAAACAGCGGAACGGAACATGAACCAAAATAAGCCAGATGAAATTTTCCAAAGGAAACAGAAATATTTGGTTTTCTTCACACAGCTGGCATTTATAGGGCACTATCATACACTTTACACAGTCATGACCAGGAGTTCTTCACAGCCACAGTCGTTTGAACTCACAGTAGAGTTAACAGACCTATTGCAGACCAACAGTAGGGAAGCTCAGAAATCACTTTCCTGAATCATATCGTACAACATTGCATGAAACACACCTTGATTTTTTTACAGGTCTGTATTTGGAACTGCAAAGCATGTAAATTGGTTTTCATCTTTTGACATCTTTTAAAATCCAGTAGTTTTACTTCAGGATATTGGAAGGACAAGCAACAGAGAAAGTTTTTCAAGGCTCATTCCATGCATTTGAGCACGTGCAGAGGCGAAAAGAAGACCTGAAATTTGTGCCACATCAGTCACACTGAAGGAGTCCAAGACAACGACACTGGAAGAGCAGCTAACATAACATCTGCATCTAAAGAGACTTTACCCAACATGAGTAGTATCTGTCTTGGTTTGTAAAGCCTCCTACGGACTTCATTCAACCTACCTCATAGATCTGGTTCCTTGCTATCCCCCCACTTCAAGTTTGTATTCAAGCAGCTGCCTTCTTTGCTCTCCACTTCCGCTCAGTGCTTCTGCTTCACAAGCTAACTCTTCTGCAGGTCTTGCTATCTGGAGTAAACTTCCTATATACCTACAAACTCACAGTTCTTCTCCTTCCTCATCCTTCCCTTCTCCAATTATTCATTTCATGAATGGTATTATGCAGCCTCACTGCTTCAAGACACAATCCAAGCACCTTTAGAGAGTACATAGCGGTATAATCCAGCATGCACGCCTGCAGGTAGAAATGACTGAACAGGGAATACAAGGATGAAAGCCTGAGTGCATCCAACTTCCAGAGTGAAGAGAAGCTGAGAAATGAGCCTGATCAAAGTCCTTACCAAACACAGAAGCTGCTGCACTGATCCACGCTGCTCGATGCCTGTTTTCACGCTGGTCCCTGCATACTCTTTCCAGAAAAGACCCTTAGAAACTTCCACTAGATAATCATTTGCATGCCAGCAAACTGTTCTAGATAGTTCCTTCAGGAGGACTTTTGATGGTGACTGCCTGCCTGCCCAGAAGACAGGCATACTGCTTCTTGCTCAGAAGGCAGCAAAGAGAAAAGCAATGGAAAAGGCTGACTAATGTACCCACACGTCCACATACTCACAACAAATCTGCATTTCCCTGCTGCTGTGGTGCTCTTCCCTAGACACCAATACAGACTACATAGAACACCAAGATCATCGAACGACTTAGAGACAATCAATCAACTTTGGGTTTTTACAAATTAGCTTTGATTTCACAAAGCTCATGTCCACGAATTAAAGTGCAGCCTCTGGTGCATTCCAAGCCACCAAGTACAGGAAGAATGGCAGAAACCTTAAATATTTGGTCACCAGATCATGCATATATCTTAAGCAGGAAACATTGTCATAGGCCTATTAACCTCCTGACACAAAGGATTATTGCTTATAGCATGTAGGAAGTATCTCCAGTGTGTTTTCCCTTTTGGAATTAAATTTAAAAAGAACAACTAATAAAATGTGAGAAACTGATTCAGCAGCCTTGTCCTTTTACACTCAATATTCAAGTGGTGATCAGGATACAGTATTCAGCATTTTACTTCAGAGACTGAGTAGCTTCATGACTTATAAGCACAAATAAAATATCAAGCCATTCATACCTAAAAAATGAAAATTCCACAGTAGCAATAATAAAATCTGAGAAAGAAAAAACAAAACAAACAAACAAACAAACAAACAAAAAACAACCCAACAAGTAGACAATAAATATTTCAAACAGAAAGGATGGGAGAAAAAAATCAAATCAAAATACACTATGGAAAGTGAACGGTAATGTACAACAAAGTATCTGAGTCAATGTTTTAACAATTTTCAGACTATATTAAAATAGGTTTTTTAGATAATATACAACTTCAGAGCAGATAAAATTAAGGGACATTGATTCCCTCAGTCAGTACTACAAGGTCCATCTCACCAGACTTTCATTTACTTTGCAGTATAAACACTCCCCCATGACCTTGATCTTGCAAGAACCTATAAACATGCCGAAGCCATAAGCTTAAGCAAATGTTCTCATGATACCCTGGAGAACTAAAGCTAACTCAGTCATCCAAATATGCTGTTCTTGCAAGTTGCACAGCTTCCGCCACTCTAGTCTGCGTGGTTTTCATCACCAAAAGAACTGTCATGTTCATGTCAAGATCCAAAGTTTCTGATAAACTGACAAAGTCATAACCCTCCTAAAGCCAAGGCCTTGATGTTGCTAAAGAGCTGAGAGCAATTCAGTAGGCAAAGCAAAAATACCAGTTCAGTGGAGAATGAGAATGTGAACAGGACTGAATATGCATCAGGAGCAACTGTGAGAAAACTGCTGGCAGGAGTTGCAGGCAAGGGGCTGTGCTCTCAAAGGAGACTGAAAATCTTTCCCACTGTTTTTATTACAGACATAAATGGTAACCTCATAACACCTAGCACCTCACAGAAACAGAATGGGATGAAAAGCTCGACATGAGGCTGCAGTGTGAGTGCAGCCCACACAGCAACTGTGTGTTGGGCTGCAGCAAGAGCAGTGTGGGCAGCAGGGCAAGGGAGGGGATTGCGCCCCTTTGCTCTGCTCTCCTCAGCCCATCTGCAGTCCTATGTGCACTTTTGGAGTCCCCAGCACAGGAAGGACATGGAACTGTTTGAGCCAGTCCAGAGGAGGCCACCAAGATGTTGAGAGGGCTGCAGTAGCTCTGCTGTGAGGACAGGCTGAGAGAGTTGGGGCTCTGCAGCCTGGAGAAGAGAAGGCTTCCAGGAGACCTTAGAGTAGCCTTCCAGGATCTGAAGGCGGCTCCAGGAAGGCTGGGGGGGGCCTATGGACAAGGTCTTGCAATGCCAAGACAATGGGTAATGGGTTTAAACTGGCAGAGAGGAGATTTAGACTCAATGTTAGGAGGAAGTTGTTTGCAGTGAGGGTGGTGAGGCACTGGCACAGGTTGCCCAGAGAGGTTGTGGCTGCTCCCTCCTTGGAGATGTTCAAGGTCAGGTTCGAGGAGGCCTTGAGTGACCTGTACTAGTGGTAGGTGTCCCTGCCTAGGGCAGGGGGTTGGAACTAGATGATCTTTGAGGTCACTTCCAACTCTACCATTCTATGATAGCCTGACACTGCAGCTGTGTGCCTGGTGTTTGCTATGGCACCTCTACATGGCCAGCATTGGCTCTTGCTGCAAGGCTGACACAAAGAAGAGAGGAAAGCAAGCAGCAGGATATATTACATAGCCATGTAAAATGTGACCAGGGTGGAAGCTGTATGTGAAATAGAACCAAACAGGGGAAACAAAAGTGGTTTTTAATTAGAAAGTGGAGTCGCAGGTCTTGGATTCTGGGGGGTTGTGTGGTATTGCTGTTTGTTTTGTTGTTGTTGCTTTGAGGTGGTTTGGGTCTGGATTTTGGGTTCAGATTGGTTTTTGTTTTTACGGTCTTCGTTTGTTTTTTGTGTGGAGGTTTTTGGTTAGTTCTATTTTGTTTGTTTTAATACAAAAGGAAACACTCCAACACTAAAACCTTTGACACAGACAGCAGAGAGACTCAATGTTCATATAAAGGTTTTATCTTCAATCATCGGTGACTTTTATTTCTTTATAGTCATATATCACTTATTGCTACATACTCTGAAGAGCATGGGAGGAGGGCTGGGGCAAAGACATTTAATGACAGTAAGCAGAGTACTCTACTAATTTAAATAACTCCCAGAAATTTCTTATCTACTGAACAAATATTCTAGTGTTTTAATTAAGCCAAGCAGGCAGAGATCAAATGAACATGCACATAGCAATTGAGGAGCAACTCACAGCAGTCTAAGATGCACTTTTGCTCCTGAGGCCAAGTTGAGCCTCCGAGTCTTTTTTCTCCCCCTCTGAGTACAGGAAAAATGGATTCTAGAAAATAGGTTGCATGCAGGCTCTTTAAGCTACTTTGCTACTTAGCCTAAAATGAAAAGCTTTTATTGTTCAGTTGAGCAGATAAATCTCTAGTAATACCACTATTTAAACCCCTGCTGCTAAGGATATAGAGCATTCAGTAATACACACTTCAAAGATTCTGCCAGATTTGCTCACAACTGAACCCAAGGAAGGGTTAACATCACAGGAATCAGTGTCTACTTACACTGCTCCTGTCCATCAGTGCAAGAAGCTGGAGATCAGACTAAGCAGCAGTGGCCTCCCAGACAGGGATTTGCATGGGCACAGAATTCCCAATGCCTTTGAACATGCATCATCAGGCTCTTGCAGGAAGGACTTGCGCTGATCCCTTTGCTCGGCATCTGTCCCTGCTACACATCCAACACTCAAATTACGTCTGGGTGCAAACTGCAAGGCTCAGATGGGCCACTAAATGGCTTTACCAGTCTGCCTAGACAGGAGGTGAGGAAGCAAAACGACCATGCCAAAGTAGATTTCTTCCTTACTGTCCTTTTGTGGTTAACTAAAGACAAAGTAGTTGGGATCCAAAGATAAAGTGGGACTTAGGAATGAGAGTGACAGGCATCCCATGCAGCTGCTGTGCAGTGGGGCTCCTCACCAGAAAAAAGCAGAGGGGAGGAACATCTGTTTGAGATGAAGGGAACAAAGAAGCTTCATCCCAGAAGACATTTAAAGTCAGGTTTGATAAGGTTCTGAGCAGCCTGATCTAGTTGGGGATGTCCCTAGTAGCTGCAAGAGGGTTGAACTAGTTAACCTTTAAAGGTCCCATCCAACACAATGCATTCTGTCACTCGGGACTCTTGGACTTCATCCCCAACAACATTTCTGCCTTATGGGCAAGGCACTTAAGCTCTCTTAAAGGTAACCCATAAGTAAATGCAACAGCCCTTGACTGCATTCCTGTGCAGTTCTGGAACCCTCATCACAGGAAGGACATGGAAGTGTTGGAGCAGGTCCAGAGGAGGGCCACAAAGATGATCAGAGGGCTGGAGCAGCTCTCCTATGAGGACAGGCTGAGAGAGTTGGGGCTCTTCAGCCTGGAGAAGAGAAGGCTTCGAGGGGACCTGATAGTAGCCTTCCAGTATCTGAAGGGGGCCTACAGGAAGGCTGGGGAAGGATTATTTACAAGGTCCTGCAATGACAGGACAAGGGGCAATGGGCTTAAACTGGCAGAGGGGAGATTTAGACTAGATGTTAGGAGGAAGTTCTTTACAGTGAGGGTGGTGAGGCACTGGAACAGGTTGCCCTGGGAGGTTGTGGATGCTCCCTCCCTGGATGTGTTCAAGGCCAGATTGGATGAGGCCTTGAGTAACCTGTACTAGTGGGAGGTGTCCCTGCCTATGGCAGGGGGTTGGAACTGGATGACCCTTGAGGGCCCTTCCAACCTTACCATTCTATGATTCTATGATTTACAGAATGCATCTGGGAAGAGACTGGTGACTCCTGAAGATACTTTATGTTTAAGATTCAGGAGTTAAGAATAAGGACCCAAACTCTTTCTATTTCAGTCTAGTCTTAGGTAACTGATTCAAAAGAAAGGGAAAGGACTCCATGAACAAAGCAAGCACCCCCTGACAGTCTTCCCAGAGTCTGTGAACTGAGCTTTGCATCAAAAAGAGCTTCTAAATGCTCACCCCCTCCTGTGTTGGCTCTCCTTCTCCACTGGCCCTTCATTTCAGTTCATCTACCTTTATTTATGTTCATAAATGCACATTTCACATATCTCCCATTCTCAAAAACTCAAGAGAAAACGCAAACAAATATAATTATTAAAATCTTTCAAAGTAACACATAAAAATTCCATCCAAACAGCAGATCCAAGTAATCACCTTCCAAAGTTTGAAACCAGAAAAAGATTGTATCACCCCACTACCCAATTAGAAGTCTTTATATATGTATATATATTCATTTATTTAATAATGTGTAGCTAAAAAGATGTCGGACAAATTAAATCAGTGAAAAGGAGGAATATTTCAAATATTTACATGTGGCAGTGTTACATACAGTATCTTCATCATGGCATTTGCCTTTTGATTAGATGACTTGTCTCATTTCACTGCAACTCCAACCCTTCATTTCTCAGTTTTCATCATTATATGGTATGTTACTGTTGGGAAAAAAAGGCTAATAAATTATCTACCCTAGGAGGATCCCTGTAGCGGAAAGGGCAAATTCATGTAAGACAGTCACAGAGATAACCTTGTGTGGGAGAACTTTCAGATAGCCTTAAAGAGGCAGTAGGAAAAGTGTAGAAACATCTCCTGGTAGAAAAACAGAAAAGACGTAAAGGTTTTATTGGGTAAGGAAAAGAGAAGAGGTGGAAGATTATTAAAATAGTATAAAGAAAAATGAGGAAAAAGCTACGTGAGGAAATAGTAGTAAGTAATGGTACAACTTCTTCTGTCGAATCAACCAAAAGACTAAGCTATGCGATGAAGTGTAAATCATAAACTGGATTCGGGGAGTTCAGCAAGTTGTAGTCTCTCAGATGCAAAGCAAGCATTTATGATGGGGAGCAGACCAGCGGTGGGGACTTCAGAAAAAGCCACACAAATTCTGACAGTGCTCAGTATATCAACTCTGAAGACACTAAGTGGAAAGGTGTGCTGGTTTGAGGCTAATTGGAATATTTTAATAGAGAAAATTACACTCTAGGCTGTGAAAGTAAAACATGATGTCTACTTCACTCATACACTTGCTAAGAAATTGTTTGGGAACAATAACCAAAATATATAGATAAGTCAGTCTCTGTCTGTCGTTTGTTGGAGCAGGAGCTGCTGGGGGATCTAGCAGCTTCTGGGCTCTAGCTCCTCTGCTGATTAATCCTCACTAACCACTTTTCTTCTAACCTCCCTGGCCAATCCTCCTAATTTACCTTGCATGTAAGGCAAACCTTGGGGTAAGGTACAAGGGTGGGGAGAAGGTGGAAGGGTGGTTGGGAGCCCCTCCTGGGGTCTTCGATTTCTGGGAAGGGAACTGTGTTTCTGTATTCCCTTTTACCTGTATATTTCTGTAAATATTCTGTCTATAGTGTATATATCTGCTGTACATTGTGCAAAGTTGTAAATGTAGCTTCATCTTTTAACTTCCAGCCAGTTGAGTTCTGGTCTGGGTCATTTTACACAGTGTGGGGGGGTGGGGAACTCCCAAATCTTCACAAAAGGGAACTGAAAAGCTTGTAGGAAGCCGCTTGCAGCACAGCAAGAAGAAACCACTTTAGGTGCAGACAAAAATATAACAACACTTTCAAACAAAAGAAACACCCATGGCACACTAAGGGCAAGCCCAGTAATGTCTATAGGTCTATCCTTCAAGCACTTCTGCACTCCTGTGAATCTCCCCCTGAACATCTTGCCCACTGTCACACCAAAGTCTTGCCAAGGTCGAAAGAAAAACAGATTTCTGTAGTCCCAGCTGCATTTTCCAGAAGCTAGGAATCAAGATACACTCATGTTCTCCTTAAAAACCTCCAAGGGAAAGAATAAGTCATTGGTTTCTGGACAAGTATTAATGTGTCTCTTTCCTTCTCCTTCATTGTGTGCCTAGAAGACTTTTTTTGGAGTACTTTTCTCCATGAAAAAGCTACCACTTGTATGACAGAGACGAGGAAAAAAAGAAGGTAAAGGCTCTGATACTTTTGTAAAGGTAATGCGTTGCATGAAAACAAACAGAAAGGTTAAACCGCATTGCAAACCTGCCATAACATTTCCCAGTTGCCTCACCCCTGGTTAGGAGGAAGCATGGTCTCTCTAGATCATAGAGTGAACCAGTCCCAGCCAAACCAAACCTTCCTGAGCCAGAAGCTTCCCCTTCACCTGCTGAATTGTAACATCAAGATTGTGTAACTTGAACTCCCAGGGTCTGAGCTGAAACAAACACTTCAAGAGTCCTCAAGTGGAGATAACACAGCATTTCCCCTGTCACCTTCAACACTAAATCATGTATGATTGCCTCTATAAACCTCATTTTCAAAACCTGACCCCACCTAGAGCAGTCCTAAGCAGAAGTGTCTACTGCTGCTACAGGCTTTTCTCATAGTATCTAAGGGCCATCATCTATTCCACTTTCATGGCCTAGTAATTCCCTTCATAAGTCTGTTAAATAAGCCCTAGGTCTATGGAGCACTGAAACACCACTGGCCCCGAGATCCCCTAGCCTCACAGTTCTGCTTCCAAGGCATCAGAACTGCAGTGTGTGTCTGCCCCAGCATCGACTCCATTGCCATACCTGTGGCATCTCAGTCCAAAGAATGAAAACAGCAACGATCAGGAATGGGAACCCATACCTGGGGAGGTTTGACAGCTTTACATACTGAAAGTATTCATTTCTAACTCCTTTACTTCTAGAGACTTTCTCTACGATCTCAGCTTCATTCCAGCTCGTGTTTTTTCATATGCCCTACAGCAAACCCAGGGCGGAACTCAAAAGCAAACAAGTCTTAGTACACAACACTTTCCTTCCTATTCTGCTTTTCAGGACATACATATTCACTGTAAATCTTAATGTGTATGTGCAAGGAAATCACAAGCATCATAGAGAACACAGGAAAATGTAATCATCTGAAGGAGTTATTTCCAATCCGCTCTGCCTCATGCTCTATTGTCCTCACAAAGCTCAGGGTTCACTTTCTTTCAGATTCCCTGAAGGCAGGGACAACTTGCTCATAATTAGGGGAACTAGCAAGGCTGAGATCTCTTCACTTACCATCTGAAAGCAATTCTAGAGAGCACTGTCAAGTTTGAAGGTTCCACCAGTCTGGAGCAGGGGTAGGAAGAAAGGGAAGAGAATTCAGTAAGCTTCAGGGCAGGGGCTTCCATCCAGAGAGACTACACAGGTTTGGGAGTTATCCAACACCCCCCACAGTTAGGAACTCATCTAGACTCAATTCAGCCTGCTGAAAGTCAAGGAATGAAGCTGTATTGATAGTTTTGCACAATGTACAAGCTAAATGCACACAATATATACAGATATATTTACAGTAATACAAAACCCCTCTCAGCAGCAGAGTCACCCAGGAGGGCTTTCAAACCCACCCCCCTCCCTTATCTCAGGATCCCTCTTCGGTGCAGGGTGAGCTGGGAAATGCTGGTGAGACGTGTTGAAAGAAGATTGAATCGTTGGGAGTTATGCAGGTTGGGGCAGAGATACCAAAGCAGGCAACAGCCAGAGACTGGCCTGATCTGCCTTTGCCTCCTGGTTTTCATACATCTCAGCAGAAGGAACGGGCAGTACGGACATAACTATTATTTTCTTTTCACTGCCGATAATCTGATTTCTCTCATTGAAATATTCCAATTAGCCTCAAACCAGCACAGGGTCCAACATATGCCGATGGAAAGGGCCACTCAGAGCCAAGTGACACTCAGCAGGGCTGAATGCAGGGCCCTTCCAGGGCAGGATATGGCTGCCTGGGGAACAGACCTGGTGGGCAGCAAATTGTCAGCAGAGAAGGCCAGCAGCTTGCCAGGTTGTGCCAACAAGAGCTCATGGGAAGACAGAGAATGCCCTCTCTGTTTAGCACTTGTTAGGCCACACCTGGAAGCCTGTGTCCAGTTTTCTTGCCCCACAATAGTGTTGTAAGTTCAGCAGAGGGGCATCGAGATGCTCAGGGGTTGAAGTGCCTGCCCCATAAAGAGACACTGAGGGTGCCTGGAGAAGACATGGTTTTGGGGGTCCTAACAGCAGTCAAACTGATTTTTGATTGCCAGGAGGAGAGAGTACTGAAATTCACTTGTTATGAAATAAGACTGTTCTGGTCTTTGTTTTCAGTAAGCTCTGTACATCAGTAGTTAGTGCCTAGGCTTTCCAAATTCAATTCCTCTATTAGCACATGTTAACATCAATGTGATGTGAGATGGATCACATACTATATTTCTCACTTTTTCCTCTGATGAACAAGTTAGCTGGCACCAACTTATTTAGCAAAGGCATCCCATATGACAACCAACACATTACTACTACCAGCTCTCATGAAATCCTGAGTCACAACGGAGAGTTAACTGATTGGTTCTAACCCCAGGGAGGAAAACCAAAAGCAAAGCAAGTCAACATCAAGTCCTTCATATCATTATCCCTTAGAACAGGCAATGTGCAGAGGGATTTCCTCACCAACAGCTACAAGGGTGGGAAAAGCAACATTGTCCTGGCCCTCAGACATCCAGGTTGATGTCTACTAGGAATGGCACACAAGGAGTTTACAAAAGCCACATTGCACAACTGCGCAGGGCTCAGCACTGGACAGAAGGGTGGAACAGAGAGCATTTGGACATAATTTGAGAAAACAGATTTTCAAACAGGCCTTATTAAACGAGCCCTCAAGCTTGTATCAGCCCCTGGAGCAGCTGTTGTTTCAGCCAGTCTAAACCAGAACAACTTACTGCTTGCGGTTTTTTTTCCTCGGAAGCACAGGAATCAGTCTGGCACGCTGATTCACAGTGTTACTACCCTGGCTTTCCTCAGTTGGAACATTCCTTCAGCATCCCATGAAGAGCTATTAAAATAAGTAAATCACAAGAACCATCTGTCCTCTGAAGAGAGGAGGGAACAGGGAACTGCAGTGCATTTCCTTCTTGCTGCACAGCATTGACCTCTTTTTGCTCGTGAGTGAGCTGACGTTATCCTGAGGGCTGAATGCCTACAGCCAACGTACAACGGTTTGTCTCTTCAGTTAAAATTTAAGTTGCACAGGAAGCATGTCCCATGTGATCTTGGGCCACAGGGACCAAAGAGACGGCCTAGGAGTGTGCTGAGAGAAAGGACATCCTTTCTCAACAAAACATTCATCACTTAAGGTTTCTGATGCTATGCTGTCTCATGCCACTTCAGCTGAGGTTCTTCCTTCAGGCTAAAAGCCATCATATGCTAATGAATAGATAGAGCCACTATATGCTAATGAATATACTTATAATACAATAACAAATGAATTTATTATAATAGTATAATAATGAACTTACAGCTATTCTAGGGAGTGAAAAATCGCACGAAAATTCACTCATTACAACAATGAGTGCTTTCAATTTTTCGTTAAAAAAAACCCCATTGCACTGAATTTTCATTCACACTAGGAGATTATTTTTCTGCCCTCTGAGCAAAACACTCTTCACTCCTCTGCTATCACCAAAGCAGAAGAGTAGGACGTAGTTAAGCAAACAGAATGCAATGCGATACACTCTTAAACGAAAGTGAATAAAAACAAAACAAAGCAAAAAAAGGCACTTAAAGTATCTGCTAAGAACAGTGTGGTTTTGCTTTTGGATAAGCATCTAAATCCTCTGTGCCTCATCAAGAGGAAACACTACTTGTCAAAGGAAGTCATTGTTCCCAGTTAATTAATGACTGTAACATGCCTTGGGATCTTGGAATGTAACATATCATTACTATTACACAATGCTGAGGTCTTTTCAATCAGTTAAATATTTCTTTTAATGTGTATAACCCGAGCCTGTTGAGCTGCTCGCTTTAAGCATGGGGGTTTTATAAGCAATTTTAACATCTCCCCCCCAGTTCTGCAAAATTAATTTTTTTTTTTTTAAAAAATAAATCAATCTACAAATAGCTATAAAAACATCGACACTTATCCACCCTCAGATAAGGTCCACATCCTACAAACATTTTAGAAATACCACTGCTTCCTTCAGCCATCCCTGCTGAAGGTGAGTGGGCATCCAGCACAAGAGAAGTGCACAGCATTTTACTGACAGAAAATGTTTTTGTGATCTCCTGCCCTGAGCACTGCTCTGCTGAGCTCCCAGAGATGCACACAGCAAGCACTTTTCCCAAGTGCTGCTCCTGTAGCAACCATTGCACAGGATGTCCTCTCCTTACTGCAAAGAGCTCCTCCTGAATTAATACAGCAATGTGTGTGAGTGTAATAATCTGTGCAAACTGAGGACCCAAAGGGGTCTCAGTCATTAAGCCATGAAACAATTTATTTCTATATCAAAATACTTGCTCCCTGGGATAGGACAAGGAGCAATGGATGGAAGCTGCAGCACAGGAGGTTCCACCTCAGCACAAGGGGGAACTTCTTTACTGTAATGGTCACAGAGCACTGCCCAGAGAGATTGTGGAGTCTCCTTCTCTGGAGCTTTTCAAGGCCTGTCTGGATGTGCCCCTCTGTGCCCTGAGCTAGATTGTCTGGTCCTGCTCTGGAAGTGGTGGGGGGTTGGACTGGATGAGCTCTTTGGGTCACTTCAAACCCCTGACATCCTGTGAGCCTGTGACCTGTAGTAAAGATCCACATTTTTTACTTCAGATGAAAGGATATCATGGAAGACACCATCCTTCCTGAAAGTATAGACCTCACAGGGAAAGAGTAAGTATCTCATGCTGCAATAATTTTACACATTCAGCCTTTGCCTCGTCAACCTCTTTACAATTTCTTTATGCTCTTTGTGTTCTTTGGTGATCATCCTTTTTACCTCAGAGCTGAAAGTGGGTTTTAACTCCTTTTTTAAGAGCAAATGGAGCTTACACAAAAAAAAATTAAAAAATCTGTCATTGCTGAGTGCTGCTGGATGCACAGAAATATTATTTATGGCAACCAAAAAAGAAAACAAAGATAGAATAAGTCAACACATACACAAAGAGTGGGAATATTTGGAACAATCCAGGTTTAGATATATGGAAAATCATCCCAAGAGGTTTAAGGCATAAAGGAAAACAACATATTTCTATTCATTGGTACAGATAGAAGTTCTGTTGTGCCTTAAGCTTTTGTCAACAGAACAAATTGAAGTTTGACTGTTAGAACCACACAGCAATGATGAGTGCCCCACTCAGAACCAGCATAAAAACCACAAATAAAAAGCAATTCAGTATGCCAAAGGCTGTCTGAAACCAAGAACAGACTAAAGCTTTTTATATAGCAAAGATGAAAAAGGAAAAGTTCTGATGTGGCTGTCAGAGAGGAGCATGGTTTTCACAGCCACAGAGCTGCGGAAGCATGGAACTGCCCTCCCGGAGCTTCCCAGCAGCATACAAGCAGCTCTGGCTCTTCACTGCAGCCCTGCAGAGCGGCACCAGCTCCTGGTTTTAAGGTTACAAGGAAAACTTTGACAGCAAAGTAACACTGCAAGCAAAAGCCCTGGCAGGAAGAACACGAAGGGGCAGTACAGAAGAAAATTTACCCTCCCACCTGCATCTCACAGTTGGAGAATATAAAATATGACTTGGATGTGCACTAGAAGTTCAATTTAGAAATTAATTTAATTGTTCAAAGTAGTATGATGTTCAAGAACAGTCTGGATGGGGCACAGTGCCAAGGTCTAGTTGACTGGCTAGGGATGGGTGATAGGTTGGACTGGATGAGCTTGGAGGTCTCTTCCAACCTGGCTGATTCTATGATTCTCTGATGATGCTTCTCTTCCGGTCCTACAGATGCTGCCCAAGTGGAGCCCAGCACTAGTGAGCTTCCAGACCTGCTAGATCAGGAAAACCAATGAGGAAACTCGTGCTGATAGGTACTAACTCACACCTTTTGGATCACATAACTAAGAAATCTGTAGCTGGTCAATTCACCTTTTAGCTTAATTTTCAAAGGACAAATGTGGCAAAAGTTGTATTTCCTATGATCCCCCATCATTAAGGGTGTGTTGGAATCTCTTCAATCACACTGGAAAAGCATTTTCCAAACCACAATTACATTTCTCATCAAGGCCTACAGCCTGAGAAAGCAACTGCCACAGAAGAGCAGCACTTAGCACCGTAAGGTGACACACTGCTGCTCTGGGAGAAAGAACATACAGCCAGCAGCTGGGGCAATGAAAAGGTCTCTGCAGCCCTGCTGCAATCTCACTGGCAGAAAGCACAAAATGCTAAGAGATATCACCAAGGACCACCTATGCTGCATGCTTCACTTCCTTGGAGATCACCAAGGTTTCTGTATTGCTCTGAACAACCACATACAACAGAAGTGCATTTACAAAAACTAACTAAAAAGTCAGTAGCAAGGTAACTAAGAGGACAATGTCAAAAAGCAGTGCACCAGACACATGAGACAACGTTAAGTGTTACCAAAAAGTTCTTGTCACCATTCTGGGTTGATGAAAAGCTCCAGATGAGGTTGCAGTGCGAGTGCAGCCCAGACAGCAACTGTGTGCTGGGCTGCAGTAAGAGAAGCGCGGCCAGCAAGGCAAGGGAGGAGACTCTGCCCCTTTGCTCTGCTCTCCTCAGAGCCCACCTCCAGTCCTGTGTGCAGTTCTGGAGCCCCCAGCACAGGAAGGACATGGAACTGTTGGAGCAGATCCAAAAGAGGCCACCAAGATGCTGAGAGGGCTGCAGCAGCTCTGCTCTGAGGACAGGCTGAGAGAGTTGGGGCTCTGCAGCCTGCAGAAGAGAAGGCTTCCAGGAGACCTCATAGTAGCCTTCCAGTATCTGAAGGGGGCCTACAGGAAGGCTGGGGAGGGACTATTGATAAGGTCTTGCAACGACAGGACAAGGGGCAATGGGTTTAAACTGCCAGAGGGGAGATTTAGACTGGATGTTAGGAGGAAGTTCTTTACAGTGAGGGTGGTGAGATACTGGCACAGGTTGCCCAGGGAGGTTGTGGCTGCTCCCTCCCTGGAGGTGTTCCAGGCCAGGTTGGAGGATGCCTTGAGTGCCCTGTGCTAGTGGGAGGTGTCCCTGCCTATGGCAGGGGGTTGGAACTGGATGATCCTTGAGGTCCCTTCCAACCTTCCCACTCTGTGATTCTATGTAAGAAAGTATATTTTAAATAGATAAAATCTAACCTTGTTTAACAAGTCCATTTTAAATAGATCATCTAAACATGTTTAACCTTGTAAATCAAATGTTATAGATAAAGACAAACCAAAATGTTAATTATTTACATTCCTAAAGGACCTGTGATGACCAGGAACACAACACACTGATAGTCACACCTGTGTGCATTTTACAGACATAAGCATTCTGCCTGCATTGTAATAGATGCACTCATTAACACAGTAGTGAAGAATTAGAATTGGAAGCATCGTACCATGCAACTTAAGGAAAAAAACTGTGGCAAAGCTTACACAAACTAATTCATTAGCTGCATACTGACATGGTAACTGATTTTAAATAACTGCCCATAGACAAAACATCACCAAGATACAAGCAAGCAGGAACGCACTTCAAAGCGTCCACTTGCATTAACCTCTCCAAAGCATCTCACAATCATAGAATTTTAGCATCCCAGAATGGTTTTGTTTGGAAAGGATCTCCAAAGGTCAAATAGTCCAACCCCCCTGCAGTCAGCAGAGACATCCTCCATTAGATCAGATTGCTCAGAGCTTTGTTGAGATATCTTGAATATCTCTAGCCATGGGGCCTCAACTACCTCCCTGGACAGCCTGTTCAGTGTTTCATCACTCTCACTCATCACGGTAAAGATCTTGTTCCTAACATCCAGTCTAGATCTGCTCTTCTCTGCTTTCATGCCATTGTCCCTCATCCTATGGCTGCAGGCCTTTGAAAGCAGTCCCTTCTCCATCCTTCTCATAAACCCCTTCAGGTGCTAGAAAGCCACATTAGGTCTCCCCAGAGGCTTCCCCTCTCCAGGCTGAACAAGCCCAGCTCACTCACCCTGTCTTCAGAGGAGAGGTGTTCCACCTTCATGGCCCTCCTTCTGCACCCAGTCCATCAGGTCTGTACTCATCCTGTGTTGAGGCCTCTAGGTGAGGTCTTGTCACAGCTGTCCATGCCTCTTTTGATGCAGCCCAGAATATTTGCCACCCAGGATGCCAGTGCCTGGGCTGTTCACCTCCAGCTTTTCACCCACCAGAACTCCTTAGTCCTTTTCTACAGGGCTGCTTTTTATCACCTCATCCCCCAGCCTGTATTGATAATGAGGACTGTCATGGCCCAGGTGCAGGACTCTGCATTTGGTCTTGTTGAGGTTCATGAGATTCACCTGTGGCTCGCCTCTCCAGCTGGTCCAGGTCTTTCTGGATGGGATCTTGTCCCTCTGGCATACCGATAGCATCACTTAGATTGTAGCTATACAATGTATACTGTACACTCTTGTGTACAGGTTTTCCTTAAGGTGATATGTTACTCACAAGTATAAGGCATAGATCAAGCAGTCTCATTGTTTGTAGTGAAGACATAAAATAACGCACAACACTTCTGACCGTTAGAAAGTTGTATTGTAGTCAGGCTACTATGTCATGAGATGCAACAATGGTATGTTGATGTCTACTTCCACAAAAAGCACAATTTTGGAGTTCTGTTTGAATACATAATTCCTAAAAACATTCTCACATGCCCCAAAGAAGAGTCTAATGTGATACTACTTTCTTACATAACACTGCCTGTCTCCTAAGGACGTCTGTGCCACTTAACAGCTACATATCCTCCCAAAAAAGCAGAGCTGCTTCACTTACCCAAATTTTCCTGACCTGACTTTCACACAGCAATGTTTAAAACATAAACCATATTTTTTTTTAATATACATTTTTTATGTATTGGGATTATATTCCATTTTTCATGACAGGAAAAAAAAAAAAACCCACAGAAGAAAACACCAAGTAGGCACTGAAGATTGAAATCTACTAAATTCACAGCCCCATCAAGAAAACAGAACAGGTTCTAGCAGAAAAGTGCATTTTTTTATTTGTTGTAAGAATCCCAGGGAACAGCATTCTAGTGGATTTAGGATATACTGTGTAGTACAATTTTTGAGTATTTCTTTGAAACAAACACATGCATCAAGTCCCAGTTGAAAACAACTGCAGGGGCTCCATCACTGGTAAACTTCAAGCTGGCACAGCCAGACAAAAGACACAGCTGCAGTTTCTAGTTAGCACCAAACCAAAAGAAGCTCAGGGTTGTGCTTTGGGTTGGCTTTTATTTTTGTTGTTGTTGTTCTTTTTTTTTTACTATGTGCTTTTGTTGTTGCTATTTTACACTAAATAAAAACACAACTGAATAAAACTCATACAGAGGCAGCAACTCAAGACTGTGATAACTCCTCATTATCAAGGTTCATTCAGGCAAACCACAACTCACCTTAAACTTCTAGGCTTATTTCTCTTGATCAAACAAAACCCTACTTCTATCTCTGCATGTTAAATAAAAAACTAAATATCAGAATTAGCACAATTCTAGAAATTTATAAGCTAACAGGCAGTGTATTTAACAGCTCTTAATGCAGTTGGGACTCCCCCCCAAAGCCTAATGTAAATATCCAGAATAATTTCTAGCCACGATAGGTGGCTACCCTGACTATCTTCACCATCATGCAAGCAGCAGTTGTGACCAGGAGAGCAGTTTTGCACTCAGAAGAGTATTTTCTATGTGGCTAGGGGATTTTTATTTTTTTTTTTAAGCTGGCCAAAGCAATGACAATCAAAGTCATGTGGCAATTGTGGTTTTTTCTGAATGCAGGAAACAAAGCTGCTCTGCCATGGAAGGCTACAGACTGTGTCTTTTTCTTCAGGATTCAGCTGCATTTGGATTGCATCTCAGTGTCTCAGAGGTTGAAAAAGTTTTAGGGTAAAGCAGCATCATTTGTGGGTCCTACCTGGAAAGGCAGTCAAAATCTTCTGTGCCCTGAAAGAGGAAGAGCATGCAGCATGCACTGAGGGACAGCCATTCAAGTCCTTCAAGTCCCAGTCTTTGTTCGGTTTAGCCTCTCCTTATATTTTTGAGGAGAAATAAAAATCATTTTCTTCAGGGCATGAAGTAACATGCCTGGAGAAACAAAAAATGAGCTTCTTTTCCTAGTATGGTTCTCTATCTGCAGACACTGTGGTAGCAGCCCCTTACGAGCTGACTGGCTGGCAGAAGTGGCTGACAGAACAGAGCTTCACAGCTGCTTCCACTTAATCTTTTGGCTTGGCAGAGCTCACTCTGGCTCTCCCCGGACTGCCTCCTGGGCGCACAAGGCTCCCCCCAGGAGCCCAGCTGAAGTTGACATTCTCTGGGAAGGGTCACACTGACTGCAGCAGGAGTACAGGTTCCCAACTTTTGCTCCCAACTATAAATGCTCTTCACTGTTAGTGAAGTGAACTGGCAAAAGCTCATCTTCCACTGGCCACACACTTCTAAACACAGCAGTGACATCTAGATGACTTTCTGGTCTTGCTAAAATAGAAACAAACAGAACAGTTTCCTGCAGCCACTCAGCCAAGTTCCAGTGCAGTAACTGAGTCATGACACAGCAAATCAGTCTTGAAAACATTAATGCTCAAGTGCTCTCTCTAGGACAGCAAATAGAAGCCCATAAACCATCTCATCTCACACGCTTCATTCACACTTTCTCCTTCACTTTCTTAGGGTATCTCTTGACTATCCAGATTTCTCTGGGAGTTTCCAAGACTAAGTCTTTGCAAATCCTCTGAAAAATACCTTGACTACAAAGGATGTATACAGCAGCCAAAAAAGAGAGAACCATCATGCTTGATTCAGCAACAAGTGAAGCCAGCGCTGTTTGTCACACTGTTATGGTGCTGTCCTTGCACTGCTACTCTGATTTCAAACATCCATTGGAGTGGCATTTCTGCTCTTAATACCCTAAAGTTTCAGGTTCATGAAAGATCAAAAGAATCACATCAAGTAGGATGGTGAGGAAGCAAGAGAGATGAAAATCTAAACACAAGCCTTTGTGTCACACAACTTCTAAAGGAAAACAGTACCAGGAGGACTTAAGGCTTGGGCTTTTTTCTATTTCAGTCATAAACAAAGGACTTCATCCAAAGGAAAAGAAAAACTTTTAAAAAGGGGCAGGAATAAAATTGGGACTCCCTGAGATATGAACACAGAAGCTACAAGTACTAAACCCACTGTTGACATAGGTTACCTGAGAGCCATGGTCTTTAGTTAGAGATTGCACCTCGCGACACTCCACACTTGACCTGCAGTATATTTAAGTGTCATTACAATGCCAGCTCACATATAAGCTGAGTGTCCAAGAGTGCCCACAAGCCTTCCTGAAAACCAGGTGGAGGCAGAATGGAGAGAGCAAACCAAAAAAGATGAACACAGCTAATAGTTCTCCATTAGCTCCATGTGAACCAAGATCCTGACAGGCAAGTTCTTCCAGGAAAAATCTCAGATAAGGGAAAGGTGACCAGGAGCCAATGATGTGCCAACAACAGCAGCCTGGGGTGGATTAGAAGGGCTGTGGTTAGTAAGGCAGGAGAGGTTCTGCTCCCCCTCTGCTCTGCCCTGGTGAGGCCACACCTGGAATATTGTGTCCAGTTCTGGCCCTGCCAGGGTCAAGAAGGACCTCAGGAAATTGCTTGAAAGAGTCCAGTGCAGAGCCACAAAGCTGATGAAGGGGTTGGAATATCTTCCTCATGGGGAAAGGCTGAGGGAGCTGCGGCAAGCTTGTTTGTAAAGTGTGTCCATAAAGATGTGAAGGGCAGGAGAATGGAGCTCAGTGACGTTCAGTGGTAGGCCAGGAGGCAATAGCTGCAAGCTGCAGCAGAGGAGGTTCCACAAGGGAAAGCTTTCTCACTGTGAGGGGGAAAAAACACTGCAAGAGGCTGCTCAGAAAGGTTGTGGAGTCTCCTCTGGAGACATTCCAAACCCTCCAAATCCACTCTATGTGATCCTGCTCTGGCAGAGGGGGTTGCACTGGATGATCTCTCAAGGTCTCTTCCAATCTCCTGGGGTTCTGTGATTCTGTGATCCTAATGCTCAGTTCAGTCTTCTCACTTCAGCTGATCAGCTTTACTTTCCACTCTCCCAACATAAAACTCTGGAAAGCCACAAGGAAAGCCAAACTGTTAAAAAGATCCACATAAAAAAGTCTCCTTGCAAGACTGTCAGATTCATTTCATAACACCACCAAAAAAAAAAAAAAAAAAAAAAAAAAAAAAAAAAAAAAAAAAAAAGACATAATCAAGCCTTAAATATAAGGGCAATGGGAGAAAGTCAGCGGCCTATCATTAAATACTTATGTTGCCCGTCAACAAGCAGGGTCTGCTGACACTTTAATGATGAAATGTGCCCAAATTAATGCATATGCTGTCTTGGGAGTATATAAATGTGGTTCAGTTTCAGGCTGGTGACAAAGATTAAGCCAATCAAGGGAGGGAAGAAAACCAAATCATTTGATGCTTTCAGTAAGGTCAGTTTCTGACAGCTTGCTGTGCTATCGATTGAGCAGCAGCACTGCCATGAAGTGGTGAGGAAGCAGTATGCCTCCACCAACAGTCACTGGGACTTAATCACGACATCTATGGAAACCACAGCCAGGTAAGTACGTTGAAAATCACGGTTTCAGAAACACAGTTTCTAGGCATTTTGTCCAAGAGAGCTGTACTGTGATTAGGAGGGGAATCCCAAAGCAAACAAACAATGAAGACAACCACAAATGAGTAAAAAAATGAGGCAGCAACTTGAGAAAGGTATTTGTCTCTACCTTGTTACAACCAAAGCTTCACATTTCTGCACAATTCCACTTCCCTTCACTGCAGCATTTTATCAAACAGGCCATTCATTTGTCAAAAGTACTTTTACTCTCTAAAACAAACAATGATCACAGAATGCCAGGTTGGAAGGCACCCCAAGGATCACCTGGTCCAACCTTTCTAGGTGATAGTGCAGTTTCAGTGAGCTGGCCCAGCGCCCTGTCAAGCTGAGTCTTAAATCTGACCCCTGTGGGGGAATCCACTGCTTCCTCTGGGAGAGGATTCCAACCTCTTGTCTCATGGGAAACATCAGATCCTAATCTGGATCCTAATCAGAGCCTCCCCAGCAGTCATGCGTATCCATTCCCCCCTGTCTTTTCCTTGTGAATAAAGAGTCTCCAGCATCCTGGTGGCCACCCTTTACACACTGGTATGCAGTAATAAGGTCTCCCCTACACCTTCTCTCCTCAAGGCTGAACAAAGACAGTTCTCTTAGCCTTGCTCTTCCAAGGCTCTTCCATTTCTCTGATCATTCTTGTGGCCCTGCTCTGGACACTTTCCAGCCTCTTCACACCTTTCGTGTGTGTGTAGTAGAGACCAAAACTGCACACAGTGCTCCAGATGTGGCCTGGCACACACTGAGGAGAGTGGGACAATGACTTCATCTTCTCTAGCGATGCCTTTGTAAATGCAACCCAGCATCCCGGGTGATGCAGCTTCTCCAGTGGCTGGAAACATTAGAACTCTACTAAGTGACAAGTAAATGCCTTTTTAAAAGAAAAGCTGGCTTGCTGGTATGCAAGCAGAATAATTTATTATTAAGGTGAATCTCTTTATAGCATGCTCTACAAACTGCATTGCTTTTTTTTGCTAATGCACTTTGAGCATTAGAAAAGATGTTTTGAGCATCTGGAAAATGGATTCTGTGATTGTGAAATCCAGTTTGTAAGCAGAAAAAACACTCTTCTGGGAGAGAAGAGAAACAGAGAGCCAAAGCAGTTCCAAAGGAGGTAGATGATGGGATTTTTCCCTGCCTTCAAGCTGAGCATAAAACAGTTAAATAATCCACCTTTCCAGAGCACTTCACCTGAAAACCAGGAAAACCCCAGAACCAGGACTGCTACTGAGAGTGAAGGCACTTGTGTATTCCAGACAACAGGGGAGACAGAGACACATGCATGAGGAAACTGAGAATTGAAGTTAGCCTCAAATTAAGCACAACTAGCCTTGGAGCTGGAACTGAAGAAGAATAAAAATCAGCAATCTCTTTACAAATCAAGAGCTGCTTGCTTTTAGCTTCATAGGAGCAGCTGTTCCAGCTCCGTCTGACACAGAGCAGCTCCACCAACAAAACCATGTGGCTCAGCTAGAATTGCCTGCACACCAACTCTGCAAAATAGAGTTCAGATAATCCCTTAATGAGAAAACTGCCCAGACCAAGGCCATCTGGAAAACATCTTGTATTAAGCAATAAGGTCCAGTGATCTGCATTGGTCATGTATTTGAGGGTCTCTATTATACAAGACAGCATCATACCACTGTGGGAGAAAGCACAAGGAACTTTGAATTAAATAGTTTAAGTGTTGCTAAAAGAAATAATGTTTAAGGGGAACAAAACCAAAAAAAACCCAAAAAACAAAAAAGCAACAACAACAAAAAAAAAAAGCTCCTCTGGAAACGAGAGCTGTTTTCAAGTCTGTGTAAACACAATTAAAAAAGGAGCAACTTTGACCTGTCAATTTACCAAGGAAGATGGAAAGCCAAGGATCAGATAACTTTCCAGTACAGCAAAAGGTATCCACAGAAACTGGCTTCTCACACGAGCCCAAATGAATGCCTGGTTTGCAGGCACTAGGCTGTTCAAGAGAAGTAACTGTGGTGTCACAGGAAGAGTTTAAAACAGGCATTAGCTGTCAAGATGAGAAACATCACAGGAATCACCCAAGACAGACTGGCATGTGGTTTCCTATGGCTTAGCAGCAGTCACAAGTGTACTTTGCCAACTGCCTTAGAGTGAGGATTTGCCAGCAAGTTACCACAATAGTTTCCTCTAAAGAATAAAGCATGTGCTCAGATTAGGATTCTACACCACCAAACAACAACAAACAAACAAACAAAAAAAAAGTTCTGTTATTGGCTTTGACAACTCTTAGAAAAAAACCACAAATCAATCCTTCCTATCTGGTGTTTTCAGGAGCAAAACCTTAACAGAGGTTTAAAGCTAGAGAGGGCTTTGCAGAATCAAGCTAAAGGAAGTGCAGTGTGATAACTTTTTGGCAAATGCTATCACTATAAACAGTGGCCATGGTAATGTGCAGGATTTTCTCTTTCCCCTCTAGACCCTGAAGGGGGGGAAGAAAAACCACATGGGCATTTCTCTGTGTGTAGATATGAGTCTTTGTATGGCATTAGAGCCTTTGTGTGTCAAGACCTCGCTTTAGAGCAGCTGCTGGTTTACTTAGCCTAATGGATATTCGCATTCACTTCCTGCTAAAAAGGGAAAACAGAGGCAGACAGCTTTTCTTGCTTCCCTCCACCAGCTCCCCAAAATGAGACTTGAACAAGTTTTCAGATGACCAATGAGGGTGAGGAAAGGGAAGATGATGCTGGCCAATAAACTCACAACAAAGCAGCAACTGTCTTTTAATATGCTACTTCTTTTTCTAAGTGTATCTGCTTAGAAACCACAATTAAATTACTTACTCTGCAGCTACCGTGGGGGAGGGAGATTAGCTAAAATTGCTGATAGCTAAAAGTGAGATTCTTTGGGAAAGTGAAAGTAATTTTTTTTCAATTACAAGGCTACTAATGCTTACCAAGTTAGGAATCAATTTTCCCTGTACAGTACAGCAGAGAAAAATATCCTGCACTGAACAGTAGTGTCTAGATCATGTGCCAAAGTAGCACCACACTAGTCAAAGCAGCACTTGGCATGCAAAACTGATGCCTTTGCAATCTCATCACTGTTTCAGTCTCCTTGGAGCAGATGCAGCAGAAGAGCCTGGGACCCATCTGGTTCTAACCCATTGGTTAAAATTAACTCCTGTTTATGTTCCTTAAAGGTGTAGACCACATGACTGAATAAGATTTGCACCTTTTAGTCATGGAAGCGTAGACAACAAGGACATGTGTAGAGTCTTGCATCTGGTGAAGAACAACCCCATGAACCAGTACAGTTTGGCGAATGACCTGTTGAAGAGCACCATAGGGGAAAAAGATCTGGGTGTCCTTGCAGACAAAAGGATGACCATAAACCAGCAAGGTGCCCATGGCCATGAAGGCCAATGGCATCCTGGGATGGATTAGAAGGAATTGTGGTTAGCAGGCCTCACTCTGCCCTGGTAAGGCCACATCTGGAACACTGTGTTCAGTTCTGGGCCATTCAGTTCAAGAAAGATCTCGGAGCACTGCTCAGAAGAGTCCAGAGAAGAGCCACAAAGATGAGGAATGTCTGCCTCATGGGGAAAGGTTGGGGGAGCTGGGGCTCTCTAGCTTGGAGGAGAGGTGACTGAGGGTTGACCTCATTTGTGCTTATAAAGATGTGCAGCGCAGTGTCAGGAGGACAGAGCCAGGCTCTGCTCAGGGATGTCCAATGACAGGACAAGGGGCAATGGGTGCAAGCTGGAGCAGAGGAGGTTCCATGGGAACATATGGAAAAAGTTTTTCACTGTGAGAGTGATGGAGTCCTGGAACAGGCTGCCCAAAGAGGTTGTGGAGTTTCCTTCTCTGGAGACATTCCAAACCTGCCTGGACATCTTCCTGTGTGACCTACTCTAGGCAACCCCACTCTGGCAGAGGGTTGGACTGGATGATCTTTTGAGGTCCCTTCCAACCCCTGACCTTCTGTGAGTCTGCATCACTGTGCCTTGTACACATGTACTCTAATTACATACAATACTCCCACTCTATTTGGGCACCACTCGTTTGCCTATACAAAAACATCATAGAGTAATTTTGATCATAAGAGACCTTGGGAGATCATCCAGTCCAAATTCCTAATCATGGAATCACAGAAACATTCTGGTTGGAAAAGACCCTCAAGATCATCAAGGCCAAATCGATGTTCCTACTCTACAAGGTTCACCCTAAACCATATCCCCCAGCACCACATCCAAATGCCTTTTAAACACATCCAGGGTTGTTGATTCAACCACCTCCCTGGGCAGCTCATTTCAATGCCTGACCACTCTTGCTGGGAACTTTTTTTTCCCCTATTATCTAGTCTAAACCTAGGCAGTCACAGCTGTGTAATCAGATCTGAATATGAATTGCAGGAGGAAGTGCTTATACTGAAACTACTCACAAAAAGAGGAGTCGGAGTCATTTAATCTCTCACTTGGAGAAATGACAACAGACTACTAGAAACCTGACCAGTTCTCCTGGATGTGGAGCAGTGGATGGATAAGCAAGAAAATCACAGACTTTTCTGTTTGGTCAAGGTGGAGATCCATCAGGATTCAACTGGATACAACCCACCAGCAAATTCACTTCTCAGCTACCAAGATCCCACCGAGTGCACTGGAACCACATGAACATATTTGTGTACTGGCTGTATGAAACAAAACCTACTATCGTGATTTCCTCACAAAAATTTGATTTGAAGACAATTCCACCACACAGTCATTGGTCTTCAGCAACATCTACCACACCCTGCAGTAAAATGTACCAAGAACTAGAGGGAAAACCAAAACCAAACAGCCCTCTCAAGCTCACCATTGTCTGTCTATCCTAAGAGTCACTCCCAAGAGTAAGCAGATTTTTGCTGGAATTAGCATGTCTTATAATTCTGAATCAAGTTTTAGTGGTCATTACTTCATACCTCACTGCCATCTTGCAACAACACTGCTCTCAATTGCAAAAACTGCTGTACTCCTGAGCACTGTCAAAGTGCATAACAAAAACTGGGGGGGGGGGGGGGGG